>CM061043.1:20093374-20693374 GCA_030762985.1 Adelphocoris suturalis
AATGGTATTCCTAAAAATCATGTATCGAATGCGGCAATTGAATATCTTCAGAAATTCAACGTAGCGCCACTGTGGCGCTTGATATTCAAAATCCTATTAATAGCTGGTTAAAAATAAAAGAGAGTGATCGTTTAAAGGTTTTTGATATCTTCACAAATTCATTCAGAGGCATTTGACCTCTGGCCTCTAAACGGATTTCCATTTAGAATGTTTTTGGGAAAATTATGGAGTCATTGCAATAACTTCATTTTTGACATGTTCATGTCTTCGCTTTGGCACAAAACCGCAAAAAGCGATACTATTAAGGTACGACACTTTTTACGGTTGATGAAATTTTCAAATGATTGTAGTTTATAAACAAACGTTACTGCAGAACTGTATATCTTTGCCATTTTTCATCGTACGAAAATCCTTCATCAGACGTTGGAATGTTCTTCATTTATCTGCAACATCACCACATCTCACGCTGCCGTTTTCTTCCTCCATCCATCCTGAGAAGCACTGATTACGAGTTTGGTGTGATGTCAAAACTTGTTTGACTTGTTTGTTCGGGCTTATTTACCTATTAAGTATCCTAAGCACCATCCTCCTTGTTTGCAGTAACGTGTACAAAGAAGATTAGCGGAGATAGCTACAGATAGCGGAGACAATTTTCATTCCTTAACGATATTTCCATGGAGCATGAAAAAGTCTAAGGGCCAGTTTCACCGATTTGAGCTGACGTCCTGTCAACTTAACCAAACGGTAACGGAAAACCCGTCCGTGATTAAGAGCGGCGTTAAGGAGTTTTCTTTCACCAAGTAAATTCATACGTTTAAGTAATCACCCCAGCAGCCGGTTATGGTTTGATTAAGTTAACGACGAAACGTTTCATTTTGTCCATCAATCATGGAACATGTGTCCATAATTGGACAGAAAAGTGGCTCTCCGGAGCTTGGAATCATAACCTAAACAACTTCAACAGCTGTTTCTTATCACGATTAGAAGTTGAATCTTTCTAAGTTGAAACACAGAAATCTGATTTATATTAATTTTGAATAAACATTAAAATGAGGGAGAGTAAAAACCACTAGGAACCTGCACTCAAAAATCTTTTTAAATGTGGAACCTGTGAAGTGAAGTGAAATAACACATGTTTATCTTTCTACTCTTTTGGTGGCCTAAACAGTAGATCTTTCGGTACTGGAGGATATCATGCCTACATTCCAAGAAATTCATATATATGTGGGAGGATAGGTACTAGTTGATGGAAGGGTAGTGAGAGAAAATTATGGAAATCTCGTCAGATAAGAAGTAAATACATACAAATCTCTACTTTTCAATAGGAAACGTATAAATCGGGACATCAAACTTGGTTAGGTACCTAGTTGCCAAGGTATCTACCTAATTTCTATGGTGGTTGAGTGGAAGCACTTTGACAACATTGTTTTTCATCCAGCTCGAGAGAATAATTCTTTTCCTAATGACTTGAGGTCGTTTTCACTTGAATCACATTAAAAATGAGCAAACAAAACAAGTTGTAGAGCCGCCCATAAAACCCTTTGATGCATGATTTTTTCTTTTGTTGTGAAAAAAATCTGAGTGGTAGGAATAGGTCTCAGGACGCCGGGAAAAATAAGGAAAAAATTCATCACTGTTTTTTTTCCTGGAATTCCAAGAAAAACAGAAAGATGCCTGTATTCATCATTGTGCATATGGGCGGCACCTGAATGATGCCTGTACGCATTATTGTGCATTTGGTTGGCACCTGGCCCTTGGCCTCGGAAGGGTGTTTTCATAAATGAAATCCAGTACTAACGAGTATTTAAATTTATTGGAACATGTAAGAATCCTCAAAAAACGATTGGTAGGTGTTCTCTTGTTAAATATTCGTAAAACTACACAAGCAGTATCGTCGTCCCCATCCATTGCTCTCAACTTGGTAAGTACAATGGTGCCTACAGGAAACACAGGTTGAACCGCAAAAATCGGTACTAGAAAAGAAACTTCAACTAAAACAACTGTTCCTCCACAAACTAGACAATATAAACTAACGAAAAAGATTTTTTTATAGAGAAAATGAACGACTTTTATAATTCAGAGACCACACGAACGGAGCCCCCTCGGGGTCAAAAACGAGACTGGTGGTTTTGTCAACATTAACTTGATTATCTCTTCTTGAGTTCAAAGTACAGCGACCAAATCTCTCCTTGAGTACAGCACATGTTTATGCTGGGAGGAAACAAAATAGAACTCAAAATAATCTCAACAGAGTGTGCTGGGGGTGTAAAACATGATATGATGCCTACAGGCATTATGATGCAACGAAGGGATAAGAGCTTAGCGATCTCCGATTTCTTGTCTACTTTTTTAACTACCTACCTAACGTAGATAACGTAGTTTTAACTGCTGGCGCAGTATATCAAAAAATCGCTTTAACGTCTGATTAAGCTCAAACATAATGCCGCGTTCACGCTAATTATTAATCCCTTAGGGCCAGTTTTATCCTTTAAGTTAATCAAGAATTAGCGTTAACGCGGCATTATGTTAAGCTTAATCAGACATTAGAGCGATTTTTCTTTCGCCAACACCCGTCCTTGGTTAAATCGTCCATCAAAACTTGACAACCTGATTACCAAAGCTAATTAACTAACTACCCCATAATATAATAATATTTAATGATTTTAAACATTTAAGTTCAACATTGTTTGAAAAACGGCCTCGAGTCACTAGAAAAAAAGAATGTTCGCCTTCCGCCCCCATTGACGAGTTCGTTGGTGATGGGATCGTTTTCAATAAAACACAACATTTCAAAATTTTCCGTGCAAGCTCGTTTCGCATTAATATCAAAGAAGTATGAAATGCCAGCAGTTGAAAACGTTAGGTATTTAAAAAGTAGACAAGAAATCAGAGATCACTAGGCTCTTATGGGCGGCTCTACAACTTGTTCTGTTTGCTCATTTTGAATGTCATTCAAGTGACCTCGAATAACAACGACCTCGAGTCATAAGGAAAATAATTATTCTCTGTTTCTAGATGAAAACCGATGTTGCCAAAGTGCTTTGACCCATCCAGCATAGATAGGTACCTAACCAAGTTTCATAACCTGATTTATACGAGTACGTTTCCTATTGAGAAGTGGAGATTTGTATGTACCTACCTAGGTATTTACTTCTCTAATGAGATTTCCATAGTTTTCTGTCACAACCCTTGCATCAACTAGTGTTGGATCAACCTATGAATTTCTTGGAATGTAGGCATGATACCCTCCAGTACCGGAAGATCTACTGTTTGGGCCACCAAAAGAGTAGGAAGATAATTTCACTTCACTTCAACGGTTCCTCATTTAGGTAAAATGATTTTCGAGCGTAAAATCCACCTAGTGGATTTTACTCTCCCTCGCTCATTTAAAAGTATATTCAAAATTAATGTAATTATATTAAATTTCTGTGTTTCAACTTATATAGAAAAAATTAACTCCAAATCGCAATAAGAATTCGATACGAAACCACTGTCGAAGTTGTTTAGGTTATGATTCCAAGCTCCGGAGAGCCACTTTTCTGTCCAATTATGGACACATGCTCCATGATTGATGGACAAAATGAAACGTTTAGTCGTTAACTTCATCAAACCATAACCGGCTGCGGGGGTGATTATTTTAACGTCTGAATTTACGTGATGAAAGAAAACTCCTTAACGTCGCTCCTAATCACAAGTCTCCCGTTACCGTTTGATTAAGTTGACGGGACGTTAGCTCAAATCGGTGAAACTGGCCCTAACTGTGTTGCGGACTGGTACGAACTTACGTACGGACTTGTGCTAGTACGCAAGCAGAATTATAATGGTTGATTGTAGTTTGGTACTATGACGATCAAACAGTTTGCTAAAATTCATTTAAATTGTGATGAATTTACTAATATCATCATGCTGCATGACTTTAACTTTTATACTACAACTTTGGGGCGCATGGAAATTTCGTTGGAACGACGCCGACGGTTTAGGAGTTACTTATTACAAATAAAAACATGGAAATGTGCTATTTCATCCATCTTTGTGAGGCCGCCATTTAATATTGGAACTGATTTGTGAGGGCAGAATACTTTTGGGGGGGGGGGGGGGGGGGTCACTATATCTTTGAAATAAAATCTCAAATCGTATCAATCGTGAATACAGTAGAGCCCCGATTATCCGCTAGCCGGTGATCCGCGGTGCGGATTATCCGCGAGAGCCACGGAACAATTTTTTAAATTACAAACGGTTCTTTGTTTTAGTGATTTAGATGTAGATAAAAGTATGACTGTACTGCTTTACTTAAAGTAAAGTCTGCTGTACTATACAAATTTTAAAAGTTTTACATATAATGTTTTTTGTACAATAAAGGGGATTTTGTACAATTTTTGTTTTTAAGCAGGGATATATTTTGTTCGTGTTTTCACCTAATTTTTAGTATTTTTTTCGGATTATCCGACATTTTTGCTTTCCGCGGTGCTCTCACCACCCATTTCCTCGGGTAATCGGGGCTCTACTGTACCAATTTTCGGCGATGATCAGAATTACTCGACGACTTGAATTCTCAGTCCGAGGTATGTGTTTCGCAATGCAGTAATGCGTTGCGGGATTGCCTAGTATGCTAAATTCCGTAACTCCTAGTATCCGAAACACTAGCTGTCCATTTCGTTATCGATGATGATTGAATACAATAAATATAATCCTTCATTAAGAAAAGAAAAACATTTTCCTTCGAACAAATTTTAAATCTTAAACTATTAATTCAGCTCAGTAACCATAAATATAAATTAAAAGTAAATACCATAACTTTGAAGAGAGACAAACACCCACCTTAGAAAAAACTTTACGAAGCTTTGGTCTGCGGTTTTATTTAGGTATTTTTATGTATTCACTAATCTGCAGTGAATGTTTTACCTGTCAGTACCAGCCAATTAAATTGTTATCATCACCCAAAGAGAAAAACGAAAAGAATACGGTAGCATGTAATCAAAAAATGGCAACCAATATCAAAAAATGTCATTTTTGGTTTATTATTTCCAATAATAAGCCTATGTGATCGTATAGCAAAAAAATTTTATAACCCCCCCTCAAACTTTGTCACTTTACGTTTCAAGGTGCGTAGAATCCAAATTTGAAATGTCCGTCCGCCGTCCGCCGTCCGCCGTTCGCCGTCCGCCGTCCGCCGTTCGCCGTCCGCCGTCCGCCGTCCGCCGTCCGGGCCATAAAAGGCCTAAGAATTGACTTAAAAAAACCCGTCCTTTCGCACATAGACTCCATTTGGGGTCTAGTTGGTCCTAACGTTTAACCATCCCGATCGCTTTACTCGCATAGATGCTATGGGCCAAAAACGGGCGAAAAAGTGTCATTTCAAGGCTTTGTTAGACTCACGCACGCACGCACGCCTGGCACGCTTGGCAGGGGGTCACGGTGGTTGGTGAGGGGGGGGTGGAGTGAGAGGAGGCGCCGCGGCACCTTGTGGTGGGTACGGCGTTCCTTCGAGGCATGAATATATGTTTTTTTCTGGGTCATATTTGTGTGTTAATACCAATGCTTTTCCTACGCATATTTAATAACATATCCTCTCGACTTTTCGTACGTGGTTAGATAATGCTATTATTAAGGCAATAACTACTTGAATAGATAGGAGCTCATGCGTATATAATTATAGAAGTATAGGTTGTGGCAACTCGAAATGGGACACGCCGAGGAGTCTGGACGGGCCTTATGACGTACGCAAGCCAACTAAAACTACGATCATATTCAATTGAAAAAATAATAAACCTTTGTGAAATAATTTGCAGCGTTTTTATTAAAATTGCATTTTTACGAAGAATAATTAGGCCATGAAATAGATCATAATAAATTTTGATCACATATGTATACAAAATTTTGAATTTTTGGATAATTTGTACAAAAAATTCTGATCATCCAATTTATGATTTGAATGTTTTACTGGGCTTACAATTCTACTTTCGTGATAACATTGGCCATTTTTCGGCAATAGTAGCCAATTTTAGCGATTTTTTAGCACAATTTTTGATGTTTTTGGGCCTTTGTTCTTACAAAATTTGCTCATATGGTCGTACTTCATTATCGGGAATTTCCAATACATTTTTCCTTTACTTTCTGATGCATTATTCCTTCCTGAATTGAGTAAAACCAGTTTTTCGATCATACTTTGCGTCCAGCTGATAGAAAACGGTATCAATTTGACGATTCGTTTTCAAATATATATTTGAATTTTGTCGGGCAGTTTTTCCCGGTTTTTGGCTTATTTGCCTCATTGAGCGGCGTCAAATCCAATCGGCGCCAATTAAAATCAATACATCAAATCATGAACCTGTCTTTCAAATTTCGAGTAAATAGGTCCAAAATTGCGGCCTGTAACGTTTCACAAACAGACACACAAGTACAGTGAATGAAGTAGAGCCTCACTGCGTTCAGCAATAAGAATTTGTTTCTCTACATTAGGCTCGATTTCAATAAATAGATTGCAAGACGGTGTAGGTAACTGGTAAAGGTAAAGCAAATATTAATTTTGTTCTAAATAAACAACATAGTTTCGTTATAGGGTGGTTGGTTTTGGTTGGGTGTTGGTAGTTGTATTTATGAGAAAAGGCATTGGGAAACCAAAACACCAATAAGCCATCAAGCTCGAGATTCGGGAAATGTTCAACACAATAGAAGCTTTCACGGCGCCAAGGACTTGTCATAAATTCAAGGATTCAAGGATACAAGGATTCATACTCGAATGAATTCAAGGATGTGTGACGAGGAAAAGCAAGCCCGATCATTACTCGGTGAAGGAGAAAGAAGAATCAACTCTAGTCGTTTATGATGGCGCTCAATTGAAATCAATTTGCTTAATTACAATCAGGAAGGGTAGGCTACAGTGTAATTACGAAAACATTGTCCCAACATTGTTGTAAAAAAAATACTTCTTTACTGAGTTTTTGTATGAAAGTCATGACCTAATCACGTTGTGATTAAGTCTTCCTGCATGTGACCTTGCAAATTGGCTGCCTCATGTCAAATCCTCTTTTCACGTATTACCACGCAGTTGATGTTGCTGAGATTACAGATACGGGACTGTAGCAGGAAGGTGCTAGCGTACCTATATTGTTTTCATAAATATGTTTAAAATGTTTCGTACTAACTTCGGCCTCATTTGAAGACGATAACGTTGAAGAATCGGACATCCAATTTATCCCTTCTAATAGAGAAATTATGACTTTTGGTCATCTGTTTAAGTTTTGAAGTATTTGAAATTACGAGACGTTCGCGAACAATCAAAATGAGACCCGAGACTCTAGACCCAAACTTGCTCTTTAGTTCGATTACCCACTGCGTAGCATTCCCAGCGCTCCAGTCGCCATGAGATTTTACACTGATCAGTTTTCTGCTTAGATTAATGGTCTGGATGCTCGCATCTCAAAAATACATAACATCAAGTAGTCAATCCCTTAGTAAGAATTTAGATTAGTTGGTCAGGGTCTAGAGTGTCATGTCTCAAATTGATTGTTCGTGAACGTCTCGTTTTGAAATTTTGTTTATTTTTTATAAAAAACCTTTTGTAATCAACCATGAAAGAGAACATTTTCACTCTCCCTCAAAATCTGTTGGTTAACGTTTCAACTCCAAAAATCGAATAATAAAAATCCGTCCGTCCGACTGGGCCGAACATTATGAAACTTGGCTCAAAAATCTTACATCGGGATTTCACGACTGGCACGAGTTTAACATTTTGTTTGTCGATGAATCACGTTCAGAATCATCTTCAGGTATACCTAATGAGCTTACGAGGATTGCCGCCAACCTCATTATTAGTGTTTAGTTCTAATAATAATCCGTAATCACCTTATTCACTACGGAAAAAACTACAAATGACTACTCAAAGGCTTGTAGCTTCCGTAATAAACACTTTGTTTTTAAATGAAGATAGAGAATTGTGAAAAATGTCAAGGTCAGACATCAAACGGGGCAATCCCCAGAGCGGGAGATGAAATGAATAGGATACCATCCACGCTATCCCGCATAACCCAGAAAGTTGCATCGAAATCGAATGAAATTTTGAAAATTATTGCTTGTTACAAGGATTTCACATTTGCGTATGAGTGATACGATACGATTCTGATAAAATAAGGGGTGATTGAATTGCCTTTATAGACTGCTTTCCAAATTTCAGACGAATAGGCCGTAAGAAATTATGCCTTATGGGTTTAACGATTTAGCATGAACTGAGTGATGTATTAATTTGTGAGCAATGAAAGTGAAGCTATAGCGATAACTCCAAAAATTTTAGTGTGTGCGCGCGTGCATTAAATAATGCATGCACAAAATTATGCTAAAACTGTACTTGACAATAATACGTGCAAAAAACAATTCGACACCTGTAAAAATAGCGTATCTTGAAGTAGCTTATTTTATTTGAATTGCAGATTATTTGTTAGAACTTTTACCCAACTTTTCGAAGAAACGTTGACGAAAACTTGACGAAAGAAAGGCTACATTTGACATCACATAGATGTCATGTGTCATGTGACATCTATGTGATGTCAAATGTAGCCAACTAAGGTAGTCCTTTTCTCAACAGGTATTATAGCCCTGCAGAAGATTTATAAATAAATCGAAACGTTGGCCTAGTTGAGTTTTTCTATCTATATACTCGTACCAATCCTCAAGAACTAACAATCCGAAAATTTAATTCTGAGTGGTCAATAAGGATTGGTCGTACTCTTTTCAGAGGGAAACTCTTGCTTTTTTTCCCTCTGAACTGCCTATATCCATCGTGTTTTTTTTAGTATGGAATGTTTCACCAGCATACTATTGATTATATATAATTGATTTAGAAGAGAAATTTCACAAATAAAAGAACAAAAGTAAGTAAATCTGATTTTTCGAATTGTATTCTTGATCACAGAAAAGTAGGTAGAGAAAGAAATGATTTAACTTGTTTTCTTCGAGACAATCGTATCCATGGCAGAGATAATAATAATTATTTTGATATATTTCCAATTAATCATTCAAGTTGAGGCCAGGTGGTCGATTAGCTCCGAGCACCCATCTATGCGCTCTTTCTGATTGCTGCAGCATTCTGTCATTGGCAGTATCAGGTAGCTTCTTCAAAACTTTCACACCAAAATATTGGTCAAATGTTGCGTCATGGGATGATGCGTGAACCTTCACTGGGAGTGGCCGAGATTGGTTTACAGACGCCCTATGATTGTTCATTCTTAAATTTAGGGTCGTTGCTTTACCAACATAGAACGCAGTTGACTCTGTGCACTTTTTGCAAACAAGCTGGTATACACACATTTTGGACTGGCACTATATATTCATTTATTTATTTATTGCTCACTACTCCTCCGAAACCGCTGGCGCTGGTCCGATTTGGGCCAAGTTTTGAAATGTTGTATTACCATGTCGGAACTTGTGCCACGCTGACTTTGGTTAGGATTCGCTGACCAATAGCCGTAATATCAATCATAATTATGGAAAAACGTGCTCAAATCTCCCCTATTCACCGTAGGACGTCGATATTTGACAGAGAACCTTTCTGGGACAACAAGAGACGAGCAAAGTGGGGGGCGCCATCATAATCAGCTGAGTGAGCTAAAATCTCTCCTTTTCATCGTGGGACGTTGAAAAATAATAGGGGGCCTCTCTGCGACATCAAGGGACGAATGAAATGACGGGTTCCACCCTGATCTCCAGCTGGCCGATTCGCGTGGCGTTTTTTTCAACATGCTCCGCGAACCAGCTGCAGGTAAATAGCAAAGCATTTTGTAAACAAATTTTCCAGTGATTAAATCAAAATTACTATTAACCGCAGTTTACCTTGCGACAAATAATCACCGAAATTTGTTCAGTGAAACTTGACTTTTGCGTATGATTTTTTGCGTATGCAGTTTGACTTTTCCCAGTACCGTGCGAATTAATGGAAACAAGAAAAAAACCAAGATTTCAGTAATTCTACAGTATGTTTATTGTTAGAATCATGATTAAACGTATGATTAATATGGAATATGGCCTCCTTTATTTTCAATCACTAAATTAACTCGTTTTGGCATAGAATCTATAAGTGATTTACAGTTTTCTTTTATTTTTTCGCTGTGGAACCATATCTTGATGACTGCACATATCATCTTCTCTTTCGTGGAGCAGTCTTCTTCTCCCAAAGAGGACTTTACGATTGTCCACAAATTCTCGATCGGGTTGAGGTCAGGAGAGTTCCCTGGCCATTCTAACATTTCAATGTTGTGGTCTTTAATGCATTTTTTCACTGTTTTCGAGTTGTGGCATGGAGCCAAATCATGCATGAAAACGCCTCCTTGAACTTGGGATAGCAACGATATCACTCTGGATTGAAGAACTTCTTTATATTTTTCAGAGTTCATCATTCCCTCAACATGTAAGAGGGATAATGGGCCATTATAGGAAAAGCAACCCCAAAACATTTTCTTAAGGGGGTGTTTCACAAATTGAGACAGGTGCTTCGGTGAAACCTTTTCGTTAGGGCCCATGAAGGTTTATTTCCATTAATTCGCACGGTTCTTATATTTTACCTATCTATTCAAAAAGTTGCTTCGGCTTACGCAAACTGCTTTTTTTATCGTAAAATTTCTAGTTAACAATTTTTTCGCACTCAAATTGCTCTAATTTCGAATAATCTATCGTGAAATACAATACTACAATATTTACAAAAATTCACTTATACGATTATGCTGCATGACTGTCACTTTTTAAAATTAACAACTTGTTTTTAATAATTGGTTTATTGAATATTAGGTACCGACAACCCCTTCGCACCAACGACGTCGAATTAAAACCTCGTCAAATTACCGAATTATCATCGAGCGAAAATTGAACGCAAGTTAGATTTCCATATTGATAAGCGGATAAAACAAAACGACGAGTACAACAGTTTTCACGTCAATGGGGATCGAGACGTTAAAAAGTGGCCTTGCCAGCACCTCGGTAGACCCCCGGCGTCCCATTTGGTTCAGTCGTTCGTTTCAGAATATCGCGATACCTTCGTCACCGGACGCCCTCGCACTTTATAAATTTCCTCTTTGTAGCTGACAGCGTAATTGATTCTCTCTAAATGCGTGAATCTCGCGTCCCGGGTTACCACTCGAACCATAAATCAAATTTCTCGTTTATTAAAAACAACCGGGTTTTATTTCTAGAATTCCGACGCGAGCACCGGCCATAAAAACGGGTACAATTGGTTGCCGTCGGCAGTTTCAAAGTTATCGCGTTGTTTCATCCTGAATCATTTCGTTGTGACTAATAACTCGAAATATCGAGACTTTGGTGGTTTTCCGCGTGATATAGTAAACTTTCTTCGATGATATTTGAATCTTTTCCGTATGTTCACATGACTCAACCCGAACGGAGTATCGGCCATTCCGAGTCAGGCGATGGTTACTGAGTGCATCTACTTTGTGAGTGATAGATCTATAATATAACTCGGTTGTGAGACGCATTGAACAAGTTTATAAAAGTTAATATTTCTTAACCGCACCTTGAGACAAGAACAAGCATCCAACCTAAAGGCTGGTCTTTGGATGCATCCTGCACATGAACACATCAATTCAGTCTGGAAGAATGTAAGTACATACAAAACATCACCTTGTTGTTTAGCGGTTGAAAGTATTGAATTGATTATTAAGGCGAAACTTGGGTAAAGATCCAACTCCAGTTTTTATTCTGAAATACAGAAGCACGAGAAATCAATGTCATCAAAAGAATAACCAACAGAACTTCCAACCATGAAAAATCCCAACAAATCGTCAGCAGCAGTTGAATTTTTCCCGGAAATCCTGATTCCATCAGAGATCGTACATCAGTAAAGTTCAATCAAACTCACTTATCTGGATGATTATGGCGTCTGCAATTTGGAGAACAACTGTGTTCCTGCTCATCTGTTTCCTCCAGTCGACGATAATCTCGACAGTATTCGCAGCAACGGTCTCCAGCTTGCTCCTGATGGCCATCATCGTTCAAGAAGCCACCACCAGAGCTCTGATGATGGCCTGCTCTACCTTCCCTTCTTCCATAATGGACGCCTTAAAATCTTATTCCACCTGCGTATTGTAATATCAACACATTTCCATAGTACATTCCCATTCATATATATACTTCTAGTGTTTACGATTAGTTCAGTCACGAAATTGCTATTTTTAGTGTACCACTAGCACCATTTCGCTTTTCGTTCCATATAGACCAATATCCAAACAATAACTGGATACCTAAAAGACAGTTGCATAAGCTACCAAGAAATCGTTCTTGATTATAAAATTATGAACTATGTAGAACCATTGAATTTTTACACTTTGTGTGTTTCAAGGTATAAGCACCATCTCTGATCCAGATTAAATTATGGTCTCATGATGGGTCACGTTGAGAATTCCGACCACTGTACTGACTGATGTTTAGATTAATTAATTTTTAATTTAGCGTATTCAGATCTTCTATAATCGAAATTTGGTAACTTAATTCAGCAACATTCTTAACCATTTTCTCGCAATCCTCATTTTTCCGGTGGGAATTAAGTAGGACATATTCTTCCATATTTAATTATCATATTTCAGTATTCAGCGTATGTATTTGAAAAGAATTTAGTGTCGTTTCAAATTATGTTATTGATTTTATTAAAAGACATTATGTGTAAGTTTGTGTAATCACAATTTAAGATGCGGGGACCTGTCGGGTTCTTAAATCTGCTCTTTATATAATAAACTACAGAGAGATGTTTGAGAAGATTTTATGAGAATTTGTTAAATGATGAAATTCAGAATTCGGTGATTTGGTCAGAGAACCTTCAGTAGGGATGAAATTCTGTCCATCATGAACACAGAGAAAGATTCTTGTGTATGTTAGTCGAGGCGCATAGTGGGAATCGGTTAGAAAATTCAACTGGTGAGTTGTTTATTGTATCTTCTAGTTTGTAATACTGTTCTTTAATCCAATTTACTGTGTTCTTTCAATCGATTTCATGAATCTCCGTCAGACGGACTTATACTTTTGTCCAGAGATGTATTTAGATTTAGGTATAGTCATTATTTCGAAGTTTTACTATTTATTTGAGGAATATCTCAAGCCTCTAGCGTACATACATATATTAACTTATTGCCTAAATTCATGGAACTGCTGTTAATTTTAATAAAGTATATTCTCAACCACTCCCTTTCTCTGTCATACGTGCGACTTAATCTGAATACAGAATATTCATTTCAGTTTCAAACTGCATTATTGGTAATTATTAACTACTGCAGCTCTCAAATTTGAAGGCCTAAGAAGCATTAAATAAGGTTTTTAAAAAAATAATTTAACTCAATAGGAACCACATCACAGAACTCGAGATTATGCAGCACCCTAACTTCTCATTTTTGTAAGCTGAGGAAACAAAATATGGGAAGCATATGGATTGAAATATAGTTACATTGTAACGGATTGTAAATAAACCTCACATTTTAGTCGATGGCTTTAAATTTATCAGCCCAATATCACGTTTAGGAACCAACCACTCTAAGAAAAAAGTCCCATTAATGCTATATGACTATGTGAGTGAATTTTCTTGATAACAAAAATGGTTAACCATCAAACTTATGTGTCAAAACATTTCACTCTCGTGCTACGAGTATATTAACTCATTTTTCAATTTTAAACAACTTTGAACCATTTTTATGGATATTTTAGGAGAATATTTAAATGAAGTTGAAGCTTATTTTCTTACAACGACAGTTAACGTAATTATTGGCTAATACCTAACAACTTAACTTTTTGCAACTTTTCTCATTAACGTTCTACTCGTAGTTGCAGTTGATAAACCTTCTCCGATTATTTATTTTTAATATTTATTAATTATTCCAATAAAAATTTTCCAATTCATAGCCGTTTTTGAGCACATTTTTTGAAATTTGAAATAGTAGGTAATCACAAAGCACAAAACCTTCCGGTCTCAAAGCCCCATCAAACTGTTCAGTTCCCCAATCAGCTACTAGAGCAAGTTTACGTCGACATTCCTAATTCCCAATATTCCTAATATTTTTATAAAACTCAAAGTTTGTTTCTATCTATCTATCCATGTATCTATCTATGTATGTACCTATGTATGTTCCCAATAGACGGATAAACGGCTTTACCGAGTATGACAGGAGTGGTAGCAATATGATCAGCGAGTTCCGGTGCACAACATAGGCTGGGTCTGAACCTCCAAAACATCCTTCCATTTCATAAACGGCTATCCTTCACTACCATTTGTTTGGTTCCCGAACTTTTGCTATTATGGTTGCTAACAGGCAGTTTGTTAGCGACGGAAATTCGTGGCAAGTGGAGAAGCCTTGACGGCTTGCTACGGGCGTCCCGATTGAAGCACTGGTTGCATCATTGATAGGTGGTGGACGGGAATTTTATATTTCGTGCGAAGAGCGAGACGGAAAACCGATTTTTTTGGCTCCCGAAATTTTATTGTGGTTACCAACACAAAGTTCGGGGCCTTTCTTGGCGCATGTTTGGTTTTGACGATTTCGATCAGCTGAATGAGCTAAATTCTCTCCTGTTTACCCTAGGAAGTTGAAATTTGACAGGGAGACTCTCTGGGTCATTAAGAGACAATTGAAATGGTGGTCTCTTTTCTGATCAGCTGAGTGAGCTAAATTCTATCCTGTTCGCCCTAGGAAGTTGAAATTTGATAGGGTGACTCTTTTGGAAAATAAGAGCTAATTGAAATTATGGGCTCTTCCCTGATCAGTCTGACCCTGATTTTGCTACTTCTATGCTGCAATTTGTCATGCAGCCTCCTTAGTTATGGGTACAGTCTGGATATGGTTATTTCAGCTGTCTAGGTACCGACTAACCCGTGCTGGTGAGACGGTGCAACGCATGGGTAACCGGCTAGTAATTATAATAAAAATGTTCACACTACTTTGACGTTATGTAATTATTATTGTCAATATCGCTTGTCTACAGGCGGTCCCATTAATTTTTTCCAGATTTTGTACAGATTTTTATCATGGGTTGAGATTAACAACAGGTAAGTATGGATTATGGAGTATATGCTAGATCAGTGGTACTCCGTTTGTTAGTGCTGGGCACACGAGACAGTTACAGAAAGTGAAGTGGGCACCAAATAACATTTCCATTGGTTGTTTGTTCCATGAAGTCTGTAATCATTTCGTCTGTTTCGTTTTTTTTAAACACAGAATGTGTTTTAGCCATGGACTAACTAGGCAAAAAAACTAACGGAAATGTGGGACGAAATCTGTGACGACAACATTCAGATGATTTCCGCTCACAACCGAGTCGTTGCTAGGGAAATGGTACTTCGTCGTTTTTCATCCCCCAAAATTCGTTGACCACTTGTTCGAAAGCTCTCGAATTATCCAACCATATTATGTTAACTACTGTGAAGTGCGTGGCCAACAAGCTGAGTTATGAGCATGGTTATTTGAATAATTGTGTACACTCAGATGATCATTCTCAATAATTGATATTGTGAACATGATTGCTACCGCTTGTTAATTTCTGATGATTTCATTGAGCTGGTGTTTCGATGATTTGATTCATAGCAGGTGATCCGAATATTGAGAAGGTTTGATTTGTGAAGCGGTGGTTAAATAAGCTAAGGATCGTGTAACCTGGTGTAACCTATGTAACCGAAGCTTAAATTTAGGAGGGAGGCTCAAGGGAGAATGCTGAAGACGCCTGGGTGATCACTGATCAGCTGAGTGAGCTCCTAAGCCATTTTCTTTCCTATTCAACGCAGGAAGCTGAAATTTGAGAGGGATGGTCAAGGTAGAATGCTGAAGACGCCTGGGTGATCACTGATCAGCTGACTGAGCTCCAAAGGCATTTTCTTTCTTATTCAACGAAGGAAGCTGAAATTTTAGATGGAGGGTCAAGGGAGAATGCTGAAGACGCCAGGGTGATCACTGATCAGCTGAGTAAGCTACAAAGCCATTTTCTTTCCTATTCAACGCAGGAAGCTGAAATTTGAGAGGGAGGGTCAAGGGAGAATGCTGAAGACGCCTGGGTGATCACTGAACAACTGAGTGAGCTCCAAAGCCATTTTCTTTCGTATTCAACGCAGGAAGCTGAAATTTGAGAGGGAGGGTCAAGGGAGAATGCTGAAGACGCCTGGGTGATCACTGATCAGCTGAGTGAATTCCAAAGCCATGGAATGTGTTTTAGCCGTGGACTAACTAGCCAATAAAGCTAACGAAATTTTGTAACAAAATCTGGGACGAAATCTGGGACGACAACATGGATACCGATGATACGGAACCAAGGATCGTGTAACCTGGTGTAACCTATGCGATATTTTGTTATGACGCGGTTTATGAGTTATAAATATTTCAAGTTATTATCACACTATTGGAAGTTAACCAATCTTCAACCTAAGATTGAAGACGGGTTTATGTAAAACGCGTGAGCAAAAACACATTCTGCGTTTCAATAATTTCGTCTGAAGTATGTAAATATAGGTAACCGGGGGTCCAGGGGGTTGCCTCCTGGCGAGGCGCGGAGCGCCGAGTTTTTTTTTCTGGGAAAATTTTTGGTATTGCACCGGCTTGGGGGGCCGGGGGTGTTGTTTGCATTTGTTTTATCATTTTCGTTAAGGTTGATATACTGTCTTGCGTTTGTTTTTGCAAGCTTGCTATACTATTGTTTATTTGTTGCTGAATCTTTTGAACATTTCGTCCTGTATTTTTTCTAAGCGTTTCCTAAGTTCTTCCAGTGGGTCTTCCGGTTCTAGTGGAGGTTGTCCTAGAGCCTGTTTGCATTGCTAGCATTTGAATGCTGTCTTTTTTTCTGTAGGCAACTTCCGATAATTTTCGTATGAATAATGCGCGCAGTTTTCGTCTAAATATTTCTGACATTTAGTGCAGAAGGTTGGATAGCTTATTTGGTTCTCAGGCAGTGGTGACCCGCAGTTTTGATCAGGCCATGTTTATGTTTGGAATTTATATCAGTTAATCGGATTATTTGCGGATCTGTCTAGTTGCTTTATTGACGCGTTTTTGTGACATTGGTCGTTTTGTTTGTTTCTATCAAGTTGTCAAGGTTTCTTCGATTTCTATAATCTATGATGACGGTTAACGCTTTGTGCTATTTCTTTGTTCTGTTCACAGTTGGATGGGTGTTAATAAGGTGACCTTAATCTATACACATGCACATAAGGGTTCTTGTATATTCAGGTTATGGGATTTGTAGGTTTTTTTGTTCTACTGTCGCAGTGGAAGCTGTTTTGCGGTATTTCTGTTTTATATTCGTTGATTTATTTATTGGTCACCTGTTAGGTTTGTATTTTTGGAGGCCTTACTAGAATAGAATAGAATAGAATTTATTTATTGGCAACCAGAAATATTATAAATAAGTAAAGCAAAATTAAGAAAAATATTGAAAATTAAACATAATGATAAATTACAAAATTCAATTCAAATAACATTGTTGCCCACCGAGAAATAAGTTCAGATGAACTTGTGCTTCTCGGTGGAGTTCAGTCAATTATTATTCAATATATTAAAATAATAAAATAAATCTTCTCGCCAGCCAATGTGCAATAAAAGAAAAATCAAATAAACAAAAATGAAAAACAAACAAAATCACATTAGAAATACTCGGATAATTTTTTTTTAAAAGAAGACAAGTTTGAAAAATGAAAGAGGTTAATAGAATTTTCAAATAAAAATTTAAGAGCTTTAACATAGGAGTTTCTTCTATAAAATTCAGTTTTAACAGTGGGCAGAAGTATACGAGATGAATTAAAATTACGGGTATTTATAGAGAGAGATGCTCATCTCTTATACCAGAACAAAATAAATGGATACATGAATGAAAAAGATACATTTGCGAAATATTTTTAACATCAAAAAGCTTATAGAGAACAGAAGTAGGAAATCTTACATTTTTATTCAAAATTATTTTTAAAATACGATTTTGTGCAATTTTTACTTTTTTAATATGAGATTTATTATAACTTCCCCAAAGCAAAATACCATACTTAATAATAGAAAAGGCTAAACCATAATAAATGGTTTTAAGCTGCTTTTTCGACATAAATAAAATAACTTTCGCATTCTTATGAGAGAATCAATATGTTTTTTGAAATTTAGATGATCATCAATCAACACCCCTAAATATTTACAAAAACCATTAAACGGGAGAGAAGGGCAAACACAACCCGAAACATCCTGAAGACAAGAAAACCGACTATGGAACTTCAGACCACAATACTGAGGGAATTCCCTGCTACCTATTGAAAAACGGAGTATAGATGTTTTATCAACATTAAGGCATAACTCATTGGAATCAAACCAGTGCTTTATAAGAAACAGATCAGCATTAACATTATTCACCAAACATCCATAATCCTTTCCCCAAAATACGATGGCAGTATCATCCGCAAAACCAAACAATTTACCACTTATCTTTAGATTCATCAAGTCATTAATATACAACAGGAACAAAATCGGTCCCAAAACGGTTCCTTGAGGCACACCATGTTGTATCACAATTTCATTACTCAAAGTAGAACCGACTCTGGTGGACTGAGGCCGATGTAAGAGGTACGACTCAATCAAATCAAGCGGCAAACCACGAATACCATAGGAGTAAAGTTTATTCAACAAAATTTGATGATTGACTGAATCAAATGCCTTTTTAATATCCAAAAAGATTCCGAAAACAAACAATCCTTCATCTAATTTTTCAGATACGAGATTATTCAAATCATAAAGTGCATGATCAGTCCCAATACCTTTCTGAAACCCGTATTGATTCTTCGAGATAATATTGTTTACATCAAGGAAGGACACAAGCCTGGATTTGATAAATTTTTCCAACAGTTTAGATAGAGACAAAGTCAAGGCTATAGGTCTATAATTTCCCATAACGGTCTTGTCGCCGTTCTTAAATAAAGGAACCACAATAGTTCTCTTGAAAGTGGTAGGGTAATTTCCATTAGTGAGGACCAAGTTGAAGATAAACGCCAGTGGAACACACAAAATCTGGGCAAATTTCTTTAAAATATCATTAGTGATACCAAAATCTGTAAATGAACAATTAGCTTTAAGCTCCCTAATATATGCACAAATCTCAGAGGGCTCAATAGGGATTAAATACAATGAAGATCTGGGTGAGTTCTTAGGCGTATTACAAACGTAAGTACTGGGAATATCATTTGGAATACTTATACTTTCAGCCATACTTTGTCCTATAGCAGAGAAATAAGAATTGAAATTTTGTGCAATACTAAATTCATCATTCACCAAGTTACCACTAACATCCTGCATAATTTTCGGGCCAAGGGATCGTCTCTCACACTTTCTATTCGACGCAGTGTTAACTGTATCCCAGAGAACTTTTGGATCTCCATCACTTTCCTCAATCAATTTTCCATAATACATATACTTGGCCTTTTTAACCACTGCGTTGAGCACATTTCGATAACGCCTATAATAAATCTTCAATTCGACATCAAACGGTCTCTTTTTTACTTTACTAGTGTGTTGGGTTGTCGTTTTGTTGATTTATTTTCGGAGAAGTGGTTGTTCTATTATAGTGGACTGTAAGCTCTCGCTACCATGTAAAAGGCTGAAGGCCGGTTGTTCTGATTCTGCCGTGGAAATACTCCCTCAACTATATGTAGATATAATTATATATATGTTGCTAATATTAAGGAATAAGGAGACAAAATGTACACAGATTTAAAGGGACTATTTTGATGGTTTATTCAAAGACTGTAAGTGTTGCTCCAAAAGATTCTACGGGAGTTTCTAACTAACCTTTAGAGGAATTTACCAAGAGTTGGTTTTACAGTTTAAATAGAAAAACACCGCAGGAATTTTGGATATGAGGGATCAGTCAGAGGATTCGCAAGAGAGGATAATCAAATAGGTATCTACATGAATAATGACGAGACTGGTGAGTAAAGGATCGTCCCGTCAACTTGAAGCGTGAAGAGGCGAATGAAAGGGACGTTTCCTCTTCAGTGGAGGCATCCCCCTACCTTCATCCGCTCTTCCCCCTCGCACCTCTGACTCAACTCTCTGTTGATTCATGTGACTGACGCTGATGGATGGCACAAGTATGCTATCCGTCGTCACGTTTTATCATGCAACTCTTCTTAATAGATTATAAACCCCGTTCTTTTCCACAAGTTTTCAGAAGTCTACATCTGTGGCATTTGCTTGCAGGATAATATCATTCTTCAGTTCAAATATTTCCAGCTCACAATTCTTGCAATGGGGCTCCGAACATGAGAAGCTCAAGGTAGAGTGCAGCACCTAAACAATGACCTTAGCGATTCGCTACTCATTTGTTGCCTATAAGGGCAGTGGTGATGGACACTTGAGGTTGGTGGTGCAGGGAAAGAATTTTGAAGCGAAAAGGGGCACCATAAGGTACCGACAAGGGAAAATCATGACAACGATCACTATCTTTAGGGCACTGCCCCTCTAGCGCTCCTAGCGGTGGACCTTGTTAGTTCGGAGCCCCATTGCAAGGATTATTTCCACAGAAGTGGAAAATCTTGAGCTAGACATAGTCGAACTGAAGAATGATATTATCCTGCAAGCAAATGCCACAGATGTAGACTTCTGAAAACTTGTGGAAAAGAACGGGGTTTATAATCTATTAAGAAGAGTTGCATGTATAAAATGTGACGACGGATAGCATGCTTGCGCCATCCACCAGAGTCAGTCACAAGAATCAACAGAGAGTTGAGTCAGAGGTGCGAGGGGGAAGAGCGGATGAAGGTAGGGGGATGCCTCCACTGAAGAGGAAAATCATGACAACGATCACTATCTTTAGTGCACTGCCCCTCTAGCACTCCTAGCTGTGGACCTTGTTAGTTCAGAGCCCTATTGCTGTGGCGGTTTCAGTTGCTTTGTGGTGGATGGTGAATGGGTTCACAAAAAAGCTCACCACTGGCTCTAGGCAACTGAACTCTTGGAATTCCTTTTCAAATTGGTCCAAAGCCCCTCTATGTCAAATCCCAAAAAGGACGGTTAAAGCAAAAAAAAATTGCCATAGCTTGGCAGGCGCTATTTTTGGTCGCCTCGGGCACCTCGGTGCCCGTGCTCACCGGGTTGAGTATCCCAGTGCTAAATGTTCAACGAACTAGTGCATGGAAGAAAATGTTTTTAGCACAACAGCCACAACCACCTAAAAAGTGGGATTCACTTTTAGATAGAATATAACTAATTACGCAGTGAAAATGTGAGGCACCAGTGCACAGGAGGTGGTATCAGAAGTAAAAGAAACACCCATTAATTTCGTAGCTATCAATTGTGTCATATCATCATCATGAAACTTCACAGAAGAAGTATCTCTTCAAGAACATTCCTTCGATTGTCAAGAGAAAAATGAGTTCCAAGGAGTGCTGCCTTATCTACAGAGTCATCAACGACTCCAAGACAGTAGGATGACTTGGAGTTATACGCCACTCAGGGCAATATGCCATTCGTCTGTAAGGACGTACCTATGCTTTACGGGGCGACAGACGATGGCTCTACAGTTACTTATACGCATAGCTAAAGCCTGGCTGTAATTTTAGCTGTTAACCTGAAGCGTAGCGGCCAGAAGTTGTTTTTCGCGTCTCATTCCTTGTAGTTTTGGACCAACTTGAAATTGATTTGGAGGCTCCTAAAATTGATATTTTTCAACCAATTTGCCATCATTGGGTACAGGAGACCTTCGTGAAAATCATACGACGTTGAATCGGCATATGGAATCAAGTGTAAGTACCGTACAACTTTTGTACTTTTTTTGGTCCGTTTGGGAGAATATGCCACTTTTATCGTGAGGTAAAATGCCACTAATAGCTGAACTGGCATATTACCCCCAACGTACCCACTAGTACTAATTTAACCATAAAAAATTGAATGCATACACATGATTTTCTCCTCTTAATTTCTGCCTATCTCATAGTTTATACAGTGGTCAAGTTTTCGTATTCCAGATGCTTCGAAATTATATGCTCTAACCCCGTTTCCAGATACCTCAGGGCTCACTTCGACTATCTTCTTACTCTACCATTTTGACTTTCGATCTTTTTTCCCAGCTCCTGTTCTCTGCAAGAGAAGCCTCTAGGAAACAACATGCCGACATGTCTTAACTTCTCCTTCAAAACTAGAACTAAAACGGTAAAAAGTGGAAATCAAAAGCGTTGGCAGTAGAAAATCTGAGAAGGGGAAGCCAAAAAGGGAGAAGGAAAAATCTGAGAAATCAAAAAAGCCAAAAAACAGAAGAAGATGGAGAAATCTGAGCCTGTTGGTATTGAAGACGAAAATCGTAGCAAAAAACGTCGAAGGAGCGATTCCATTTCCCCATTTGAGAAGTCTCTGGATCAATTCGTCATTCCGTATAAAGATTTATCAGAGGACAGACCTCAAAGAAACGGAACTTAAATGATGTTTTCTGTAGTGCTTACGACTGTTGGGTCATTTGAAGTGAGAGTACGGAAAAGTGGGTGTTGACTGATTGCTGTGCTCTTTAGATGCACAAAATGTGCTTCGTTGCCAAAAAAATGTAGGATTTAAAGTAATGAAGGTCTTGAAATAAGAAAAAATGTTTATTAAAAGAACGAAACTACTGGTGGCATTTTACCCCGGATGGCATTTTACCCCGATGGCATTTTACCCCGGAAGGGTAAAACTTTATTCCCCCGAATGAAGTGGCACATTACCCGTAACAGTGGCGTAATACCCCAAACAAGGAATGTAGGTATTTTGCATCTTATGGTTCAACAAATGGAGTTAGAGCACGAAATCAAATGAGTTTTGATAGAGCACGAGTTTCTAGACGAAACTGGCTTTAAACGTTTTCCATAACTTGAAAACTAAGCGAGCTACATGGATTCCTCCTCGTTAAGCTGGTGGTCTCATTTTGCTTGTTTCCAGCTTGGAATAGCCTCTCTTTAAGATAGTGTAGTTTTCAGGCTAAAGCCTGAAATCCTAAGATTAATTTTAACGACCAGTTTGGTCATCCCTTCCCTCAGATTAATTTTCTGTGCTACAAAAGTATTTCAGCAAGGGGACACACCACCACTCTACCTTATACTGCCTGGAGTAATTCATATAACTACCACATCAATATCAATATCATACCAAAGTTCAAAATAGTTCAATATTTATGAATGCATCATACAATAATGTACGTACGAATGACATATGCAATGACGTTCCAATCACAAATGAGTTGACTCGAAATTCTGATTTTCAATCTTCAATCCTTCTTTTCAACTTTTCAATTAGGTATCCAACTAGTATGCACCTACCTATTGGTTTTTTTATGCTATAAGGTATAGAAGACCAAAATTGTATAGAGGAATAGGTACCTACTACTAGGAATGGCGACTAGTTTATGGCGACAATTCATGGAACAATAAAATGTTTTTATTACTTTCCTAGCATTTAGAGCGAAACAGTTGGTAACTATTCATCTTCTGATGACTAATGCCATTCAATAACTAATCATATTAACTTATAAATAAAATTTGACAGCGGGAATGTAAGAGCACGAAATAAGCTGAAGGAATTGGCAGTTTTTTAATTAATAAAACATATTAATACTACCTATTTACCACTAAAGCTTTGTTTATTTGTTTGTTATATTTGCCCATTTGCATTACAAGAGGTTCGTAATGCATTATTCGTGAAAAAATGTATTGGACATTGTTTATAACTTCTATAAATTAAGAATAACATAATAAAATATATAAAATCTTCTTCTTTTGAAAATCAGATAACTGCATTCTCATAAGGTAAAGGCATCATGTTGGACAAAAGACATCGAAGGATACCAGGTTAAGGAAGAAGTTCATTTCAGTGCCAAACGAGTTACTTGCTGCAATACGGTGAACAAAAAGAAAAATAGCTTTTCCGCATTTAGTTCGTAGCTCAAGATTCCCTTCGCAAGCAAATGCTCCCTTTTTCATTAGAAAACAAAGCAATTACCAGCGTACCAGGTAATGGTAGATCTCACAGGGATTATTGGTATCAAAACTAACACGAGCATTATTGTTACGATAAGCTTCTTTTTTTCTTATTCTGTGTAGCTATAGGTTGCTTCAAATATGGAAGAATCATTTCGGGGGAGAATAGGAAGGAGTTTTGGGAGAACAGAAGCATCCTGAACTGTTAACTTCTGTTTTGATTTTCCTCTGCAGGCGCTGTGGGTTGAGGTGTAAGGACTATGGTAGGTCATTCTTGAAGGTGATCAAGTCGGGAGTGACCAAAAGTGATTAAAAATCCAGTTTTTGGGAAAGATTTTATAATTATAGTACAGTTATTTAGCAAATTTTGGTGGAAAATGAAGCTATTGCAATCGCTCTAAATTATTTAAAATAAAAATTTTTGAAAAATTTGTTCTCTGAAATCCGTTTTGAGGCATTTTGGAACGAATCCTAGAGTTTAACGCTTTTAGTAGGTGTGTTTAAATGTGTGTGTCCTAGCTAAAAGGTGTGACAACTAATAACATCAAAGCCACGGCCGCGACCGTGCTATGGCGCGGGATGTGGTGTGGGAAAAGTGCCACGGAGTTATTCGAGTTGGGCATCTCGGTGGGAGTGCTCCGTGGTACCACCACTCGCGTCCTTAGGTGCTCTTACCTTAACTGGTGTACTTCCTTTCATCCCTCTCATCCTCTTCCTCCTTCAGCAACTCCCCTCACCACTAGATCCGGCGACGGATAAACCTGGGCGTTCTCCCCACTTCTTCTGTTTATTTATTTTACTTTTCAATTTAATGGGGTCCTTCGCCTCTGAGGGGAGTTTTCTAAAAGTGTGAGTGACATTCCGAACGATGACGCTTCTTAGGATTGAGATAAAATTCCGTTCTTGCGCCGAAAATTCAAGCTTTCCAAATGTAAGGGTACGTGTGTTCGTCAGCACTTTTGGAGCACTCAACATTTTTCAAATTTTCAAAAAACGTGACTAAAAAAATCACTAAGAAGAGGTAAAAACTACAAAACATGTTTAAACTTACATTTTTCAGTAGGATTTCAGTCAACAGAGCTTTATCAACGATGAACCAGAACATTAAAAATATTCGGCACAAAATTATGTTGAAAAATGTACTTGACTTGAATACCCAAAATCTTTTCAGAAACGCAGGATATTATTCAGAACGAGTTGTTCTCTATGAAATTGATACCTAGTTAGGTAACCATTTCGTTTTACTCAACTTACTCAAATTTGAAAATAATGTACCTAACATATAACAACGTAACAGTATAATATAATACGATAGTTTACGAAAGTTCGCTCAAGTAGTAGTACTATTAACTCTATCGCATACTATTTGTTGAATAATTATATTTACTGATTCACAATACTATAACATTTATTTATCACTATATCGATGTGGGATAGGTATAGGTACCAAACTATTCCAGTTATTTCTAAAAGGTACCGTACAAATATTAAGGAAAACCGTGACTGGTATAATTGTTTAAAAGAATAAATGAAATTGTAAAAGAATAAATGAAATATTAAAAGAATAAATGAAAATAAAGTAAAACAAGAGTATCAAGAGATTCTTATACATGGAAAATATCAGATGTGGAAGCACGAACGAGCGGTGAAATGCTTTTATAGGGATTCTCTGAAGAATCCCACAAATTAAAATTAGAGCCGCGTAAATTCTAAAATAGACCCCATATTTCTTTGCCAAAGGGGGACGGACGGGGGAAAATGTGATGGGAAGGCGTATTTTTAGTCCAGTGACACCGCGGGATCTCTTTCACAAAGCGAAGGTGACTAAAATCCAACAATTGTTCAGCTCCTCTAAAACCATACGGTTTTCTCTGCCACGATATTTCTGCGTTTAAATTTGACCCACACGCGGCTTTTCATTTTTCTTTGTGACGATTGCATAATTAGTGTATTTGAGAGTTTTTGATGATATTCAATTGCCATGATTTTGGAATATTTGTTCGTGCTGAACCTCGTAATGATGTTCATTTATTGATATTTGCAACAGCAACATGGGAAAACACCGAAAAAACTACATTTCAGAACGCTTTGTGCTTTGTGGAAATGTGTGAGAAAAGTACAATTCTGGTCGATTTTTTGGTGTTTTTCTTATTTGGTGTTGCAAATAACGATAAAGGAATATCGTTACGAAGTTCAGCACGAAAAAATACCCCCAAATCATGTATGTATTACATGTGACAATTGAATATTTTCAAACTCAGTATTTCACAATTTTTGCACTTTTAGAGCGGAATTGCGTATTTTTGGAGCGGGATTGCGTCCGTTCGCGCGCACTCAAAAAATTGGATGATGGGTCATTTCTTCAAGAAATTTCACGTAGAATTCTAATCTGCAATAAAAATTCCTCAATTTGAAATAAAAGTTCCCATATGAAATAACGAAGTTGATGTCTATTGCGCAAGTTTTCGCAACTACGCAATGCGCAATGTTGTCATTTTTTAGATCCTTACAAACAAACAAATTGAGATTGAAAAAAAAAATATATATTTTTTGACCCATTATTAACGATTTTAGCAGGGAGGGGGGGGGGGCGTATTCGGGGGACATCCTATATATATATGTACTTCAGGAACAGTTTCAGAATGCCCTAAAACGGATTTCTAGGAAGAAAATTGTCGAAAATTTGTATTTCAACATTTTTGGAGCTATTGGAAAAGATTCATTCTCTACGAAAATTTGCTAGCGCTGCAAAAAAAGCTTAGGTATAAAAAACTCTAAAATTTGTTTTTACAGCAGAATATCTATTATTTAGCAGAAGTTGTTTGCCATAAAATGAATGGTTAAGAAGTTAACAAATTCCTCAAATTTTAAAACAATTGTATATAAATATAATTCGATAAATTACAAAAATTTGCCCATACGAGCATCTGTATGACTGGAACTTTGAAGAGTAACCGTTCCAGGACCGCCATGAAAAATTCGATCTTTTATTGGTATTTACGAAAAAATCGCTAAAAATAAACATATGTAAGTGAAAATAAATGGACAATTTTAATAGCAAAATTATATTATTTACCTACTCAATTCGAGAGAAAAATTCCATAGTAGCAGTCGAGGAATAAATTAATTTGACTTAACAAAAAAGGCCTTTCTGTCCTTGAATTGGTTTTTTAAATTATTCTTCAACATTTCTCCCCAGGAACTGGGGCTTCTTCAGGAAGACAAAATTTAAATTATAAAATTCAAAATTTTTTTAAATACTTTTTTTTTTTTTTTTTTTCTACGACGCCCTTGAAACCCTCGTGTAATGCCACTATTCTAACAACTTTTTTTTCCAATCACTGCGAGCCGTTTCCATAATATTAAAGACATTCCAGGCAAACGAAAGACGAACGAAGTGTGTTCCTTTTCACATCCCTCACTTCCGCAAAAATACATTCGCAGTATTTGCCAATTCTCAGTATATCAAAGGAGATTGTAATCTATTCAATTTTTTTTTTTAAATTTTTTTTAATTTTTTTTTTTTTTTTAATTTTATTTTTTTTTCCCCCCTTTAATTGGCATTAGCCAGGGGCAACAACCATGAAGACCTTTATTTCATAAAAATACATGGTCACGACACAAATTAATATTAAACAACATAAAATGTTCACTTGAATGTCATTAATATAAATGCGCACATATCTCTGTAGATTGACTGTGATTTCGCAGAATAATTAGATGGTAATTAACGCGGTTCTCTATATTTTGGGACTGTGTCTAATATTTTACCTCTAGTGGCGTAGCAGGTTGGGCATATAAGTACATATGTGCTCCAGCTTTTCATGCTGGAAACACATTTTGTGTACGTTGGTGATTCTCGCTTTCCGATTCGACGATTCGATTACTGAGAGACCAAAGGTGAGGATTAGGAATTGGGGCTTCCCTTTCTCCTTCCTAACTCTCCACGCTTGTGGCTCTTTGGATCCTCTCTGGTTACTGGATGAAGGATGGATCAGTCTGAATGAGTGAGACTCGCTGTTCGCTGTGGGTGGGACGGTACTTCACAGTCACAGGGACCTACCTAGCTGGATTTTTTTATCCTTTTTTTTTCACCTTTGGTTGGCTGGGTGTGTACAGCTGGGCACCGAAGCGCTCGCGAACAGCCTCCCTCCTCCGCAAACCCATATTGTTTGGGCTGAGTTTGGGGAAGAATATCTTCACTCAGGCGAAGGTAGAGCAGTTAGAGGGAAGGTACAAATTCCCTGCTCTCGGGCCTGCTATCCGGTCAGGCATCTGGAGACAGCGGAGAGTCCTGTAACATAGTAATCTCCCATCCCGAAACCGGTACCACGGGTTGGGGGGAGCCCCAGGCTACTGGCACACTGGCACTATGCCAAAGTATCACCAGCCTGCCCCCCTGATGACGTAGGATTCGTGGTGGCAGCAGTTGAGCACACCCCAGCCTTGGGACACGGGGCCCAGGGTGCTTAGAGGTAGATATCACATCTCTAGGGACTTGTACCCTGGTAATGCGTCTCAGCATGTAAGGTTTGCTATAAACTTGGATACCAGCTCCCTTAGCTGGGAGAACCAGCTATAAGGCTCAACTCCATCTTGCCTAGGCTTGTAGATACCTTGCAAAGAGAGCTCCGAGCAAGGGCTCCTGATCGGTGAGACATACGGTCCTCCCGACCTCTTAGGAAGGGGAGAGTTGTGTCCAACGGATTGCCGACGGGGGGAGAAGCACAGCCCACGAAGGATAGGCTCTCCTAAGCAAATTTAAGTAAGAAAGGGGATCTCTCTTATGTCCGATTCGGCTCCGAAACACGACTTCCATTTTGTGGAAGGAGATATTGGATTCTTCTGTCCGATTCGATTCAAATATGCTAAACACAATCCAATGCACCTTGGTACATCAGAAACAAAAATATACACAAGGACATCGAGGTGCAAACTATGTCGGAAATCTTGGTCAGCTGCTACTCACGATTCCATCAACGACTTCAGCATCACCCAAACCCATTAGCGGCAGCCATTTTAGATGCAATTCCTCCCGACCGTCCCAATAGGCGATTATAAAGAAAACGTCACACAGTCCTGCTCACCACAACTCAACAACATTAAACAGAAGCAACCAATTATAATAAACAATACCTCTCGGATCAGTTAGAAGAACTTATATATCATTGTTATAACGCATTGTTATTTACCTTATAGTGGGAGAAAGTCACTGGACTTCTACTCCCTTACATGTTACATGTCGTATTTATTTATTAACCGTACTTATTAACTAAACTGTAATACATTTTTATGTAATAAAGTTATTATGAATTTGAAAAAGAAAAAAAAAACAATCCATGATTCGAACAATCGAATCGATGTGCAACCCATTTCCAGCTGATGGAACCATAAGTTTTATAGAAATCTGAGGTTTTTCCATCCGATATCTTATCCCATCTGCAGCGTTGTCGCACAGCACTTTGGTTTTTCAGGTGTCAATAGAGATGCACATGAATACATCAGTGTAAAGGACTTTTTAAAGGTGCGTCATGACGTCGTCCCAGGTTACTCCCACCTACATAGTTCATGCAAACTGAACTCGCTGGTCTGACGACACCATAATGTTGGTAAGTTCCATGATTTTCGTTGGAATATGGTTGAAACTGCTGTTTAACTTAAAGTTGGAAAGCTTAAACATTACGCTGAGGCATACTGATATAATTATAATAGACCGTTGCGTTCTGAGTCTAGTGTATTGCAGAGCTTCTCTTATAGCCAGAGCTTCTATTTAAATTCTGCCTTTTCTATCTGTTTGTAACGGTAATCTGACAAAATCAAAATCCGTTCAGTAGGTAACCAGAGAAAACCAAAGATACGGACAAAAATTACCAACTAGACTCCAACCTTCCGTTAACTGGGATTCCCCTTTCATTTCACCTGCAGTCAGCAGCTCCCCCCCCCCTCCTGTCAGTAGCGGCACTGTCTTTCTGAATTCACCACTAAACCACTATGCACAAACTACTACTATATTCAACCCAGAACACTCCCTATTAATGAACTTGAAGTATTTCACGAAATGCTAGAAATAGAACACTTATTCCAGTTGCAACTGTCTGAAAGGGCTCATTGGTGAGTTTTTGAAGCTTACACACCCCCGGCCTCATTTTATATAACTAAACACCTCATAAAATAATGACATCACAGGACACAAAAACACACTTTAGATTAAATGAACCTTACTCATAGATTCGGGCAGGACCAGGAAGGACGTCTCGATGTATATACCCAAAAGTGTCAACACTACAGGTTGATGCATTGTGACATGGGATATACTTTACGGCACCATAAATGTGCATATCCTTCGCAATTAATTGGTGGTTTGTAAGTATAAAGACATTCATGAATGGAAGACATACCCAAATTCCCTCTGCTAATTTAGCTCCTCAATTCAGTACTAAGATGATTTAATTCCTTAATATACCTAATGGTCAAGTGAAGATGTTTATTGATCCACAGAAATTCTTTGATGAAAAGTTATCAGGATGGGAATCTGAACAGAAATTGACTTATTTTATCGCCGAGCTTCGATTTATTTGAAAACATCATCAGCACGTGGTAGGATGATGCAATTCTTCATTACATACACATTTTATATGTTTTGGAATACGAACATCCAAGAGGTATGACCATGTTTCATTTCCACCGGTTGGCATGACAGCCTCACTTTAGAAAGTTATTTTCAAACCCCAATTTACTAGAAAAAAAAGTGCGTTTGAAAAAGCACCTTTTTTGCGTTTGAATGTTTCAACCTCTATCAGCCTCACTTGAGTAGGTTGAGGAGGATAGCAAATCACGAGTCACACCTGTTCCAACTAAATCTCCTGTCCATCGAGCAAAAGCCACCTGACTCAAATCAGAACGGTAGTACATTATAATTTCAAAACGAGCGAATTTCACCTTCCTAGGTGGGATAATTATTTATAATAAGCCTCATCAGCCCAGAACGTTCGTATTATATGAAATCCTCAGAGAACTATCAATCGTTGAATCTGCAACTATTCTTCAAATTTGAAATAATTCTCACCTTTAGCACACGAAAAATTAATTTTGCAACGTTATAATGAATTCCGTTAGAACTATATCACCTGATAATTCCAATATTGGCATCTCATTCCAAGAGAGTTTTTGTTCTTCCCGTAAGATTTTTTTCCGTTGACGCGTAAAGCAGCGTCTAGAACAAGCAGCCAGAGATGCTAGCTCTTCACGTGATTTTTACGCGTATTTCTACACGTATACCTGAAAAACCAAACGCTAACGTCTCTATAAGTGTTTCGTATTCGTATTCGTTTCGTACAACCTATTCTTATTTAACATTTCCTTTCATTTTCCTATTCCAATCTATTTCATTTTCCTAGTTTCTTTCCCTATTCTAATTTAAAAATTCCTAACAATGTTAGATGATTGGTGTGAGTTGTTTGTGGAGGGCGTGATTACGGAAGAAGAAATGGAGGACGTCCTAGAACTATATGCTAGTATGCTAACGGAGAGAAGAGCTCCTCGTCTTAGGTGGATGTCCCACGGATATTTTAATCTCGGCACCTTGACAGATGAGGAAGTTGTTCTAAATTTTAGATTTCTCTAAATTGGGAGCATCTACCGAATCTCATTAGGAATTTCAACATTCCAAATGAGATAGGGATCGCAGAATGAGGGTATCGCGTAGAAGGAATGACGGGGTTATGTATGGCTCTAAGGAGACTTTCATACCCCAACCGCTTGACAGACTTAGAGACTCTATTTGGGGTTTCTGCCCCAATGATGTCGACTATTTCCAACTATGTACTAAAACATATCGTTGCAACGAAAGGACATCTGTTAGAGGACTTGAGAACTTTGAAATGGCTAAAGCACGACAAGTTGGCTGTTTATGCACAAGTAAGTTGCACATGTTCCTGTAGACGTACTAGTTTCATTACTTATTGAAAACAATAAACCAAAAAAGATGGTTTTATCAATTAAACAGCAAGTTTTAAGCGTGAACTGCACGGCAGTGACCGCCACTACCGCGAAGCCTGAACGTGAAAACGAAGGTCGTTCACTTAAACTACATTTCATTTAAATAATTAATTGCTTTATAATTATTCATAAATACATAAATTATTAATACATTTATTGCTTACCTTAAATGGCTGAATTTTATAGCGGAGCACTTCACTATAACCTCTCTATAACTCACTTCGCTATAACCGAATCACACTGTAAGCAGTGAGTGGAGCGCTGCGTACTGCGGTTACCTTGGTCACACTGTGGTTACCGGCAACTGTTGTTACCTTTGCGTCAGGCTATGATGACTACCCGTATAGGCAGAGATTCCAACGAATGCATTTTCCCGCGCACGTGTAGATAGGCCTTTTTCCCGTTAACATGAATATTCGCGCATGCGCAGTTGGTATTTCAGTCTTTTTACGTACACGGGTAGAAAATTACGGGAAGAACAAAAACTCTCTATTATAGGTATCATCTGATATTTACAAGGCGATTTTTATGTATTCCAGGTTCACTATCTTGCGATTTTTGCTGGAATTTCGAGCTTGATCGTCTATTCAATATCTCCGCTAGAAGTGCGTGATTTCTCTATCTTCTCGCGCTTAGAACTTCGGAGGTTTTTTCCGATATTCAAGCCCTTGGGGAAAGCGAACTATTCTACGTACAGCCTTACGGGTGGTTTTAATCGATTCTTTGGCATTATAATTATCATTGGCAAGCAACAAATTATGACTGTTACTTGGAAAGTTTTCGAGATCTCGATTTTTTTCAATGTTTGGCCTTTAGCCTTTTAATACAACCCTTTAGGGTTGATGAAAATTGATGCCGAGCTTCTATGAACATCTAGACCCCAAATGTGATTTTTAACACAAGTTTCATATAGTTTGGTCTAGTATTTTCGGAGAAAAGCCACGGACGATGGGCGGATTTTATTTCGAATTTCGGATTCTACGCATCTTGAACCGTAAACAAAAAAATTTTCAGGGGGTGTTAAAATTTTGGTTTTTTCTTGGTCGATTACAAAGGTTCATTATTGAAAATAATAAACCAAAATCCTCGAGGGAAAACTGTATTCCGGACGCCAGCTATTTGAAAGGAGATAGCTAGTTATCATTTGGAGTTGTTGCGCTGTGTTGACAGCCGAAGGGTACCAAAAATTTACAACTACTTGCTGAAAGTGGCGAGACTTAGCGCCTCATGTTTTATTGAATTATAAATGTACACTTTGGGGTGGATAAATAACAGAGCACCGTTTGGATATTATTGCAAATTTTGATTCATGAATAATTTGCTGTTAGAATCTATGATATGGTATAGTACATGATGTGGTAGGTATATGACAGGTCTGATGGATGTGCTATGCAATGCATAGCTTTATATTGCGTTGTCTGAATTTTACTTTTTACTCTTGTTAAAATTAATTATGTTAGCATTGTAGTGGATTTAAATATGTTTTACTTGGTGTAGGTAGACCAAGTGGGACATTTATATTCTGATTATGCGGGTTAGTCCCTGGGTTATTCCTGTAAGGAATGTGAGCGAAACCGTCAAGGTCAGCTTGCTTGGCGGGATGAACTGAGAGATAGTTCGTGTCGCAGCCGCGTGGAACACTGTGCTCGCATAGTGGGTGCTGGGTTCGATCAGTTTGGTACTGAGCCGTTTTGTAATATTCCGGCCTAAGATTTATATCTGTAGGAGGAATATGTTGAGCTTGGTTGAGGTACTGAAAAGTATCCTTTGTTTTTTGTACATTTGGAGTGTATTTGACACTCGGATTGGCCGGGTAGCCTTGTGTCGAATATCGTGGATATTCGGAAATCTTTGTCGAATCATAATGATTGACTTCAGAGCGGGTCTGAAAGGTATCCTCGAACTTTTGTATAGGTGAGGCTTGATCTAACGTTTCCTTCGTGAATACGTTAGGTGAGAAGGCGATCTCGTCGCGAGGATCGAGCCTTGAGCCGTCGCTAGGAACAGCGGACTGGCCGGGCAGCGGGTAGGTAGCGCTGCGTGGGCTAAGAGGCCCGGCCGCGCCGTGTTCTACCTCCCCTTGTATGAGGAAATAGGACGGCCGACGTTCCATCGAAATATTTGAGTTATTAGCTCGTTTTCGATGCCTCTATGTATAGAAATAGAGGGTTTAGAAGGTGGACTCGCTTGACAGAGCTTCTTTCCTTTGCTCGTATGTCAGGGTCCTACCTTGTAGTCTTGAAAAAGACTTCCTTGGACGGTAAATTAGAGCGTATGAGCTGAGTAATTTACCGGCGTGCCCACAGCGGTTGGTGACGAGCCTAGTGCTACGAAACCCGGGCGACACGACTAGGAACGTCCCAGCGGGCGTACGATCTAATGAGAATATCAATAGATGTACCGGGTGGCGTCCTGACAGATGAACTACGTTGGGCAATGAGCAGGATGAATAATCACTGGACTCGTAGATGCCAATGCGAGATCTGTGTGGAGAGAAGGTAGGCCTTGTAGAAAGCAGTAGGAAGCCGTTCTTGAGATGAACTCGGGAGCAGAAGGTTCGTCAGCGTAGAGCGTGTAGAAATCTTCGTACTTCGAGGTGTAGTCGTCGAGAGCGGAGAGTAGAATGAATTCGGAGGGCTCCGAGCGGGGTAATTATAGGGAGGTGGCCGCCTCCTGCCGCCTCCTGATTGGTCCGCTTAATTTCGTTAATTCGACTGTGTAATCTCATTGGCTCGCACATTGTTTTCTCAGTATCTGCGAGTATGATAGCTGAGCTGGTCCTCCGGGGTGGTTTCCCCACGTCCGTCGCTGCGACGGGGTCCCCGGGGGTGGCTTACGAGCGTCCGTCGCGGAGCCGACGACCTTGAGTTTAGACGGGGACCTCGGGTGCTTTCTCTGCGTCCGTTGTTCAGACGGGGTCCCCGGGGTGGCTGCTGGACCAGAGGTGGTTGCTTGCCGCCTCTTGGTTGGTTCGCCTATTGTCTCTCGTGTAATCAGTGTTTCTGATTGGCGAGTAGGCTTGTTTGAATTGTCCTTGCTAGTTTTAGAGGACGTTTGATTTTCTGTTTGAGTTTTCTCGTTCAAGGCGACTTGGTTCGAGATACTTGTCGCATCTCTCTCGCCCAGTAAGTGTCTAGGGAGGTCGCCTTGTATGTTATTAGTTAATATTTCACTTTTGAGAGAGAAATTCGTATTTTCTCTCTGGTGAAATATTTTGTTTGACGGAGTTGTAACTCGACGTCTTATAAATATTTTTGTGTTGTGTCTACCTCTTTTTGGTAGCCCTGAAAAGGGCTGTTGAAAAGAGGGGGTGGTTTTCACCACAGGCGCCCCCCCAAGACGTCGTGTTATTAACGACGACGCCGGTTGGGGAGAACTGGGAGGTCCACACGGAATTCTCCGTATGAAACCCTCACCAGTTGGGGCGGAGGCGGAGGTGCAGGCCTCGCGTCCCGCGCCTGGGGTGCGCCCCGGCCTCGCCGGTTTCGACGAGCGCCGCGGGGCGGCCGTGGCCGGCCCGAGCTTTGCCGACGGGAGCCAAACCCGCGAGGGCTTGGCCCGCGGCCGCGGCTGGGCTGTTGCGGGGGTGCTCGTTCCGGCTCCGTCCACCCCGCTGCGCTCATCTCGTCCCACCGAGGCACGGGCACGTCGCCCGAGCTGATCCACTTTCGTGGACCCGTGGGGAGCTGGTGAGCGGGTGGAGCCCTGGGCAGCTGCGGAGCGGGTGTAGCGGTCGTCGCGTATGCGGCCGGTGTTTTCCACACCACCCCCTTTGAAGCGCTGGCGTCCGTCGGTCCCTTCTTTTCTGGCGAAGGCGGTAGTGGGCTGATGGTTGCCGGAATTTCCTCGGGTAGGAGGAGATTCTCCACTTCTTCCGTGATCATCTGTTCCGTAGGAGTGGAAGCTGCCATGGTCAAAGTTGGTATGAGCTCCTGGCGTGGGGTGTTCCATATTTATATCTCCCACTGTTCCTACCCGAGAAAAGTGGGCGTGGCCTGCTTCGAGTGCAGTCACCCACTTCTCGTCGAATTTGGTAGAGGGGACGCGCCCTCTGGCGGATTTTCGGGGAGTTTTCTCCTTATTTTCTGCCTGATTTTGGTTTCGTGACACAGCTTCGTCCGAGTTTAGAGTGTAAGCCGGTTTTATTTGTTGTTTGGGAACTTTTTTTGTGTGTTCGCCAATTTGTACTGTAACCGAAAACTTATCTCTCTTAATAACCTTGAATGGTCCCGTGTAAGGACATTGCAGGGAGGAGAGCTGTGTGGGCACTCTGATATAGACATGTGTACATGTATCCAAGTTTTTGGGCATGTTGACGGCATACTTCGTATTATTATGTTTAATATGTGTAGGCCGGAAGAAGAGAGGCTCAGAAAGGTTTGTAGAAGTTACGAAAATGTCTCCTGGGAGTGGTACGTCAATTCCGTAAACTTTTTGGAACGGTGTAGTTTCCGTTGCTGGGTCTACTGCCGTACGCATGGCGAGTAGAACTTTTGGAAGTGCGTCGAGCCAATTTTCGTTTTGTGCTTTGAGAGCCTCTTTCAAAGATCTATTTCTGCGTTCTACCATTCCGTTTGTTGACGGTTTGTATGGTAACGTGTGAGTATGTTTTACTCCGAGACGTTCCATAATGGAATTAAATAGATCTGATTCGAATTGTGTGCCTTGATCACTTGTGATGTATTTAGGTACGCCCTTTGAAGCTACCCAAATATTGATAAAGGCGTTTGTGATCGTGGCTGTTTCGATGTTGTTAAGAGGGACTGCCTCTAGCCAACCCGTTGCTCTATCAACCATCATTAAAATGTAACGTTTCCCTCCTTTAGCTAAAGGTAAGGGTCCGGTAATATCAACGTGTACATGTGAAAATTTGTTAGCCGTTTCAAATTCGGAGTAAGGGAGCTTCACGGAGCGAGTGATTTTTGCTCGTTGGCAAGTTTCGCACGCTCGGACCCAGTTGGAGACATCTGCACGGAGTCCGTGCCAAAAATATCTTTGTTTAACTTTATACACTGTAGAGTGTATACCTGGGTGTCCCAAATTGTGAATTTGGCTGATTATTTCTTGCCTTATTTCGTTTGGAATATAAGGTCTTGGGTGTCCTAGGTCTAGGTTACACCAAATTTCTCCTTGAGGGAATTTAACTTGTGTGAGTTTCAATTTGTCCTCTGCGTTAGGGGGAGAACGAATTTGTGCATTTGAAATGTGCAGTAGAAGATTGCACTCTATTGCAGCCGTAATTTGCGAAATTTCGGCTATGGGTGGACCCTCGTCAGTTTGGGTTGAAATCGATTTTGTTTGAATTTCAACTGGATCGAAGGGTCTGGAGAGTGCGTCGGCGACGACGTTGTTCTCTCCGGGTATATGACGAATGTCACTCGTCATTTGAGAGATGTATGTTAGCCATCTTAATCTCATTTTAGAAAAATGTGCATTTTTCTTAAGCATCGTGCCTAGCAGAGGCTTGTGATCTGAACAAATATGAAAAGATCGGCCGTCCAAGTCATTGTGCCAATGAATGCAAGCTTGGTAAACGGCGAACATCTCTTTGTCGAATGATGCTTTATTCTTCCATTGTTCCGGAATTTCTTTACTGAAAAATCCCAATGGTTGGTAAGATTTCGAGCCGTGTTTGTCTGTAATTTCCTGCTCCAGTGCCGCTCCGATGTGTGTGTCGGATGCGTCGCAGACTAATCTCCACTCTGCTGTAGGGTGTGGATGAGCGATATTATGCAATGTAGCTTTAATCATTGCTTGTTTTAAGCTGTTGAAAGCTTTTTCTCTCTCTGATGTCCATTCGATAGGTGTTTTGTCATTTTTTTTGTTTGACTGAATGGAGTCATACAGAGGTTGTGCCGTGTGAGCGAATTTACTTGAGCAAGCTCGGTAGAAACCACACATACCTAGGAATCTGCGTAGACTTCGTACGTCTATTGGCCTAGGAAATTGTTCTATGGCTTCTATTTTATCTCGTTTAGGAATTATCCCTTCTTTCGAGATAGTGAAACCTAGGAAATCGACGGTAGGTTTTGAAAAAATGCATTTATCAAAACCTACTCGAAGTCCGTGTTCCCCTAGCTTGTCAAAAATTTGTTTGAGGTGGTTCATGTGTTCTTTATAATTTTTAGAAGCCACCAGGATGTCATCTAGGTATACAAATGCGAAATCAAATTTTCGCATGATGCTGTCCATGTATCTTTGCCATGTTTGAGCCGCTCCGGCCAAACCCATGCTCATTTTCTTAAACTCATAAAGACCGAAAGGTGTAATAATTGCAGTTTTATGAGCGTCATCTGGGTGCATCGGAATATGGTAATATGCCGATTTTAAATCTATTGTCGAATAGATTCGTGTATCATGTAAATTCGCTTGGAAAGAGCGAATGTGAGGAGGAGGGTAGGCGTCTTTCTTCGTTTTCGCGTTCAGGAAACGGTAGTTGCCGGTGATCCTCCATGACCCGTCTTTTTTTGGCACACAGTGTAACGGGGATGCCCATTCGGAATCTGATGGTGCAATTATGCCTTCGGAAAGCATTTTGTCAAAAGTACTTTTGACTTGAGCCCGTTTTTCGCCCGCCATGGGTCTTGCTCGGAAGTGTACTGGTGTTCCTTCCGTGGTTATACGGTGGTAAACCCCGTTGTTTTTCCACTTTCCTTGAAGTTTGCTCATTTTATCATTGTATTTTTCAATGATAGAGCGAATGTTTTCGTCCTCCGTGATTTGCACGTCCTCTGGTTGAGGGCTGTTGTCACGATGAGGGATAGTAGCTGCTATTTGTTCGTCAGTGAATTTTTTGTTCATGACTGCAGCTATTTTTTGATCGGCATAGCTTTTTATTTTATCTTTATAAATGTATTTGTGTTTGACCCGTATTCCGATATCCCAAGACTCGAGGAATGGTATACCGAGGATCGCTAGATCAACTTTCGTGATCATAAAATCGGTGGTCATGTCTCCGAGGCCGATGTTAATTGTCGTGTCAGCCCGCCCTAGTGTGTCTATAGGGGCTCCGTTAGCTGCTGTGAGCTTTACGTTGGACTTACGAATTTTTAAGCCCAATTTTTTGGTGACATTGTGGGGCAGAATGTTCACTTCTGCTCCCGTGTCGATGAGAAATTCAGTGCCATTTAGTTTGCACTTGAAAAAAAGCCTTTTATACTCAGTAGACTGCCGGTGTATAGGCTCAGATACACTGGCAGTTATTCGTTTTCCGAACTCTCTACGTCGGAGGTTGGAACGGTACTTTCTTGTACCGATCTCTGAGTATTTTCGTTTGAAACGCAGGTTTTAGGCTGGCTTATAGTCGCTGCCTTTTTGCTAGTTTTGGAAGCAGTGTTTGCCTTCCAAGTGCAGTGTTCTGGGTCTGCACATTTGCGAGTTTCGCTACCGAAACGTGCGTGGTTTCGACAGACGTAGGCCGTCGGTTTGTGAGGCCTACTCTCTACTGGTTGGGGTTTGAACTCAGCTTGTTGTGAGAGGGCCTTTTTGAAACCAGTTTTCATGGGTTTCGGAGTAGATTCTACTCCTCGTATGTTGAGAGAGGTATTCTCTGTTTTGTACGCGTGTAGCGTATCAGCTAGGTCGAGCCGGGCGGTCGTGGTAGGCTGAGCTGCGACCATACCTCGTGCTTCGATAGGTAGAGTTTGGATCCACTTTTGAGTGATCAGAGCCTCTGAGAAGTACCCAACAGCTTTAGAGTACATTTCGTGGTACTTGGTGCTGGGTTTTTTGGCGAGAGATGCGGGGTCCTCGAGTGCGAGGAGCCTGTCCTGTAAGGACAACCCGTATTCTCGCTGTAGGCGCTGTTTGGCCTCTTCATAAGGTGCGTGGGGTGCCGTGAGGTAAGCTGAGTCGATAGCTTCCCTCATTTCTTCTGGTACCCACTTGTATATAGCTGAGAAGCATTCGTTCTGCGTTCTCAGGTGTTTTCGCACGCAGTATTGATCGAACTCGGCGAGTGCACGATCGATATTCTTCTTTTGGAAGATTGGTTTTTGATAATCTCCCATCTCCTCTAAAAGTGCTCGAAAGCCACTTTGTGTAGAGGGTTGTTGAGTGAGATGTGGGGCGTAGAGGCCCGGCGGGGGTCGCACGCCCGCAGTGGTTCCCTGAAATCCACTAGCTTCATAAGAGGGAACGAAATGCTCCGTGTTAAGCCTGTTCAAAGGCGGGGTCACCATTTGTAGTGGATTTAAATATGTTTTACTTGGTGTAGGTAGACCAAGTGGGACATTTATATTCTGATTATGCGGGTTAGTCCCTGGGTTATTCCTGTAAGGAATGTGAGCGAAACCGTCAAGGTCAGCTTGCTTGGCGGGATGAACTGAGAGATAGTTCGTGTCGCAGCCGCGTGGAGCACTGGGCTCGCATAGTGGGTGCTGGGTTCGATCAGTTTGGTACTGAGCCGTTTTGTAATATTCCGGCCTAAGATTTATATCTGTAGGAGGAATATGTTGAGCTTGGTTGAAGTACTGAAAAGTATCCTTTGTTTTTTGTACATTTGGAGTGTATTTGACACTCGGATTGGCCGGGTAGCCTTGTGTCGAATATCGTGGATATTCGGAAATCTTTGTCGAATCATAATGATTGACTTCAGAGCGGGTCTGAAAGGTATCCTCGAACTTTTGTATAGGTGAGGCTTGATCTAACGTTTCCTTCGTGAATACGTTAGGTGAGAAGGCGATCTCGTCGCGAGGATCGAGCCTTGAGCCGTCGCTAGGAACAGCGGACTGGCCGGGCAGCGGGTAGGTAGCGCTGCGTGGGCTAAGAGGCCCGGCCGCGCCGTGTTCTACCTCCCCTTGTATGAGGAAATAGGACGGCCGACGTTCCATCGAAATATCCGAGTTATTAGCTCGTTTTCGATGCCTCTATGTATAGAAATAGAGGGTTTAGAAGGTGGACTCGCTTGACAGAGCTTCTTTCCTTTGCTCGTATGTCAGGGTCCTACCTTGTAGTCTTGAAAAAGACTTCCTTGGACGGTAAATTAGAGCGTATGAGCTGAGTAATTTACCGGCGTGCCCACAGCGGTCGGTGACGAGCCTAGTGCTACGAAACCCGGGCGACACGACTAGGAACGTCCCAGCGGGCGTACGATCTAATGAGAATATCAATAGATGTACCGGGTGGCGTCCTGACAGATGAACTACGTTGGGCAATGAGCAGGATGAATAATCACTGGACTCGTAGATGCCAATGCGAGATCTGTGTGGAGAGAAGGTAGGCCTTGTAGAAAGCAGTAGGAAGCCGTTCTTGAGATGAACTCGGGAGCAGAAGGTTCGTCAGCGTAGAGCGTGTAGAAATCTTCGTACTTCGAGGTGTAGTCGTCGAGAGCGGAGAGTAGAATGAATTCGGAGGGCTCCGAGCGGGGTAATTATAGGGAGGTGGCCGCCTCCTGCCGCCTCCTGATTGGTCCGCTTAATTTCGTTAATTCGACTGTGTAATCTCATTGGCTCGCACATTGTTTTCTCAGTATCTGCGAGTATGATAGCTGAGCTGGTCCTCCGGGGTGGTTTCCCCACGTCCGTCGCTGCGACGGGGTCCCCGGGGGTGGCTTACGAGCGTCCGTCGCGGAGCCGACGACCTTGAGTTTAGACGGGGACCTCGGGTGCTTTCTCTGCGTCCGTTGTTCAGACGGGGTCCCCGGGGTGGCTGCTGGACCAGAGGTGGTTGCTTGCCGCCTCTTGGTTGGTTCGCCTATTGTCTCTCGTGTAATCAGTGTTTCTGATTGGCGAGTAGGCTTGTTTGAATTGTCCTTGCTAGTTTTAGAGGACGTTTGATTTTCTGTTTGAGTTTTCTCGTTCAAGGCGACTTGGTTCGAGATACTTGTCGCATCTCTCTCGCCCAGTAAGTGTCTAGGGAGGTCGCCTTGTATGTTATTAGTTAATATTTCACTTTTGAGAGAGAAATTCGTATTTTCTCTCTGGTGAAATATTTTGTTTGACGGAGTTGTAACTCGACGTCTTATAAATATTTTTGTGTTGTGTCTACCTCTTTTTGGTAGCCCTGAAAAGGGCTGTTGAAAAGAGGGGGTGGTTTTCACCACAAGCATTTATCACATTTACATTATATATTATACACTTGTTTACTTCTAATTTACTAGTATTGTAGTTGAGAGATTTTACATATTATCTATTTGTTCATTGTCGAACCTACACCTATTTAAAAGATGCGATTGTGTGTATCGACTCTCCATGTAACGAATAACAGTTCCAAATACATTATTCATTCATTCATTCAGTGAGGCAGCTTACTTTACCATCATCCTGGGGCTGAGGCAATAGATAGTTTTTGTAATTCTCGTATTCATTTTCTCGTATACGAAAATGGCCTTTCCGAAACGAGAAGAGGTTTTCGTAACGTGGAAACGCTTTTCAGAACGGGAAGAGTCAGCTTTACTCGTGCTCAGCTTTTTCGGAATTGTAATTACGAGACGACAACTTGACCTTTCTCTAGGATAACCCTCTAGAATAATTTAGCAACTATTATGCAGTTGGCATATCACACGCATACACACACCCGACAAAATCGCCTGACTTTTCCCCGTGCCGTATTTTGTTGTTGGTTTTACCTTTGTAGGTATTTACCTTTCTTTCGTGATATTTTCCCCGCAGCTCAACCAGAAGGGTCATTATCGGCATTTTGTTCTTGCTTTCGACGTTTTCATCTTTTTCATTCTCAATATTTCATTTTTAATTTCATTTTACGCGTTTTAAAGATTCGTATTCTTTACGGCTGAATCTTTTTTGTACTCGTATGATGTAAGTAGAGGTAAGTGGTCGTTGTTTATTGATTCATGTTATATTTTTGAAGTTTTCTACTGTGAAAAATGAGTTTTGAGCAGTGATTCACTACGAGAGGCTCGTTAACGTCTCAATGAGAGTTCTCGGGCTTCGGCGTTATCGGGCTTACGAAAACGCTAAGGGAAATCAATGCGAAAAGGTTAGCATTCATCGTTGTTTTCGTGTTTACGAAAAATACCAATACGAGAAATACAAAAACTCTCCATTGGGGTGGGAGTATCCGCCCAAATCGAGCGGGTTTTGTCTAAACCCAACCATTTCTGCACCTGGAACGGTATCGAAAAGAACAAGCACTAATATAGACGATAGTTAACAGGAAAAGCATGTACCTACCTCAAACCATAGCTGCTCCTGAATATATACTTGGGCGGCTGACTCGCTCAATCCTATCTCAATCGTAATCCTAAGGAGAGTTATCGTCTGGAATGACACATATATAAATAAATAAATGAAAAAAAAAAAGAATTGATAAATTAATAAATTATATAATTAATTATATAATAAAATTTATTATATAATTATACAATTAATTATATAATTAATAAAAAATAAAAAATTAATAAATGAAAAAAAAAAATATTAATTGCTATGCAATTCTTAGCCCGACCCCCAACAACTTTTTTTGTAACGTCCGTAACGAAATTAACGATGATGATTTTCACGTACAACCGAATAGTTGAGTAGTTGATATAGAGTAGTTGCTAAGAATTGCATAGCAAATTATCCTCGTTTTCTACGCAGTACAAAAGAGAAAAGATCCGGGGGTCCAGGGGGGCGGAGCCCCCCGGCGAGGCGCGAAGCGCCGAATATATATATATATATATATATATATATATATATATATATATATATATATATATATATATATATATATATATATATATATATATATATATATATATATATATATATATATATATATATATATATATTACATGAACTTAAATGATAGAAATTTCACAAGTATAAAGATGAAAGAGTGATTTGATATTTTGAGTAAATCTTTTTCAAAATTAGAAGAGTACTTAATGGTTCTTTCTGAACGATGGGACTTGAGTGTTTCTTGTTTCTTGGAAGCTTGTAAGCATGTATGGCTTCTTTACTTTTAGTTCAGTGCATCTCAATTGTTTAAAATATTGAGACCAGGAGGCCTCATTGATCCCAGTACCCACCTATGAGCCCGTTCAGACTGCTGTAGCAGTCTGTCGTTCGTTGGTTGTGGCATCTGTTTCAGAACTTTCACTCCGAAGCATTCGTTGAATGTCACAGTAGGATTGTGGGATCTTGCATGCAGCTTTAATGGCAGGGGTCGATCTTGGTTCAAGGAAGCTCTATGGTTGTTCATTCTCAAATTTAGTTGAGTTGCTTTCCCAATATAGAAGCTTCTGTGCTGATCTTCTGTGCACTGCTTACAGATCAGCTGGTAGACACAAATCCTGTGACAAAACAACCATAGAGCTTCCTTAAACCAAGATCGACCCCTGCCATTGAAGCTGCATGCGAGATCGCAAAATCCTACTGTGTCATTTAACGAATGCTTCGGAGTGAAAGTTCTGAAACGATGCCACAACCAACGAACGACAGACTGCTACAGCAGTCTGAACGGGCTCATAGGTGGATACTGGGGTCAATGAGGCCTCCTGGTCTCAATCTAAACGATTGAGATGCACTGAACCAAAAGTAACGAAGCCATACACGCTTACATGGTTACAAGCATCCAAGAAACAGGAAACACTCTAATTCCCATGGTTCAGAAAAAACCATTACTCTTCTAATTTTGAAAAATATTTACTCGAAATATCAAATCACACTTTCACCTTTATACTTGTCAAATTTCTATCATTTAAGTTCATGTAATATATAGTTCAGTAGAACAATCACTAATCAAATGCATATATATATATATATATATATATATATATATATATATATATATATATATATATATGAAAAAGCGTTAAACTCTAGGATTCATTTCAGAATATCTCAAAACGGATTTCAATGAAGAAATTTTTCAAAAATTTTGATTTAAAAAATTTCCGAGCCATTTCAATAGCTTCATTTCCTACGAAAATTCGCTAAAAATCGAGATTTCGAAAACTTTTGACGAAAAAAAGGTAATGTTTTCCGATAGATCCTAGTTCACTGAATCGAACGACACCATCCGATGCATTGTATGACCAACCTTTCGTGACCCCCAAGTATTTAGGTGCTGGAAGGGAAAAAATCCTACACATGTTAGGCACAAATATAGTCGATTGTTAACAGAGAAAGCATGTACCAGAAACCATATCCTGCTCCTGAATATATATGTACTTGGGAGGCTGACTCGCTGTCTCTTTGCGAGAAACGGCCTCGCGCTATTTCTGTATTTTTCCACCGGATCCCAAGCTCCCGACCGTTTTCCGTCAAGTTCCCTCTTCGGGAAAAAATATATCTGATTGTCGTCCAAAAAATCCCGCCACGAAAATCCGAACCCCGCCCTGATCCCTGTCGTCTATTTTAAGCCGCGTTAGTCACTAAGGAGTTGAGAGATTCGCCACAAAGTTACGCCCAGGCGCATACCACCGCAATCACCTCCCTTCAAGCCAAAATAAATATTTGCCGGTCACGTACCGAGATAGTTTTCTCAAACTCGTTTGGAAGCCTCGATGAAGTTTAAGAAATGCAATGAGGGTTTTCTCCGCTTGGTTTATTATTATTTTCCGCTTCTTGGACATTTCCAATATTCTATATCCGTAACTGAGACCACTTATAGTCGACTAAAAGAACAAAGTATTGAAACTTGATAGTATAGCGTCATGTTACTCAATATCAACCCTGTAAATAGCAGTTCATAAAATGAACACAGTACCGACTGTTTTATGATATTAGATATGGACGAATCCAATGCTTGGTACACTCTGCACTGAATAATCATTCATCCATATAAATATTAAAGCATTTCCATAATGAATTTAACATTTTTCAAACAGATTCCAAAAATTTCAAATCGAATCGAACGTCCAATTCAGAACGATGTTTTCTGGGTTGAATTCAACTTTTGAATGAGAAATCCCCCTGCCAAGTTGGGTGTGGCACATGGCCTCCTTGTATCCACAACATCATTTATACATTGATTAAAATATACTTTGGAATTTGAGCAAAATCGGTTGATTTGGCAATGAGATTATGACTGATCGAGTTACGTTTGAATAATTTCCAGCACACATTCCCAAAATAATCAGCGAGGTAAATATGTCACTTGAGTAACATGCACCAAATAAGAACACTAGGTGCTCAGTTTTTTCCCCTATTATGAAAAAAAAATGAAATCGCACATCACAAAGTTGCGCAATCGAGTCAAAGATCGTTTTATCAAATGAAAACCATTCATTTACGGAAAATTGCACATCAGCTGAGGATGTGCCCCCTAACCTCGGCTTTTCTTTCGAACAACCTCAAGAGTGATATTTGAAGATTGAAATATTATAAAAAGTCATGCAGCATGATCATTTGAGCGAATTTTCGTAAAGTATTGTATTACCTACATTATGTTACGTAGTTTTGGAATCTGAGTACTTGGTAACTGAGTTTTGAAATCTGAGTATTTCTTTTCTGAGTGAAAAGAAATGAATAATTACTAATTTTATGAAAAAAAAAAAAGTATTCTAAATAATAATCTCCTATTCAAATAGAGATTTTGTCATTAATGAAACTTAGCAATTCACTCAGTAATTTAAAGATTTCGCTACTTGCGCATTCTCTTGGGGAGAGCGAACGGATTAACGTACGTCGTTCCGGATGGTTTCATTCGATTCTTTGGGATAATATCCATCAATTACAACTAGAAAAACATTACTGTTTCCTTGAAAGTTTTCGGAATCTTAATTTTCGAATGATTCAGCCCTTAAGTTCTACCATTTAGGTTTGATCGAAATCGATACCGAGTTTCTATGGCCAACTATACTCCAGATGTGATTTATAACCCAAATTTCATAACCTTCAGTCCAGTAGTTTTAGATAAATGCTGTGGAAAACGTACGTTTAGACGAAGGACGTGTGGGTTTTTTTTTCGGATTCAACGCATCTTGAAACGTAATCCACCTAATTTTCAGGAAGTGTGTGGGGGGGGGGGGGGGGGGGTAAAAATTTATTTTCTTGGTCGGTTACAAAGGTTCATCATGAAACAATGAAACAATAAACCTTCTTGTGTTAATTTTCAGCGTTTTAATAAATGGCTCTGTTGCTCACCCACCTATTGATGAACGGGTGAGACCATTAAACAATATTTAATGAACATGAAACCCATCGCCAAAGATGTTCTTTACAAATTCTCAATTCTGAAATCAATTCAGACGTACATACATACAAAAAACTATTTGTGATACCAGCCATTGTCGAGTTTCTATTTGTGTCACTCTAATCACGGTTTATTGGTCTCCAGGGTTTATACAGCATATTTTATTGACGAGAAAATTTTACCACGTTTTGTTGATGCTCATAAAACCGAGTGCGATGGAATGACTGTTTTTGCCAACACCGTTCGACCGATTAATTCGAACTCGACCGCTCACGGTTCGAAATTAAAACCCACTTAACGGTGGGAGGTAAAATTAGATCTGGGAGTTTATTGTGTTGTTGGGTCGTGCCATTCGTCGGACGGACGACAAGTGAGGCAAAACTTAATGAGAAACCAGCTTTTTGTAATGGGTACCGCAAATAGCAAATGCACTTTTAAAAGTTCCGGTCATGGAGCATGATCGTATGAACGAATTTTCGTAAAATACCGTACTGTATTACGTTAAGTTGTTTTGAAAATTCAGGACTTTGAGTGAAAAGAAGATGGTAACTACCAATTTTATGGCAAGAAACTCGTTTTAAATAATAATCTGGGATTATTTTCTTAATAATAATTAACAGGACGTTTCAATTTTTTGCGAACGTCACGTCACGGCGAAAATGTTGATTTCCTATTGATTTTTATGTACGAAAATGCGTTACTAGGGAAGTGTAACTCCCTAAGTTTTCATAGCAGGAAAATCGTTCGCCACTTTTGGTTTATTATTTCCAATAATAAGCCTATGTGATCGTATAGCAAAAAATTTTTATAACCCCCCTCAAACTTTGTCACTCTACGTTTCAAGGTGCGTAGAATCCAAATTTGAAATGTCTGTTCGCCATCCGGGCCATAAAAGGCCAAAGAATTGACTTGAAAACCCCGTTCTTTCGCACATAGACTCCATTTGGGGTCTAGTTGGTCCTAATGTTTAACCATCCCGATCGCTTTACTCGCATAGATGCTAAGGGCCAAAAACGGGCGAAAAAGTGTCTTTTTCGAGGTTTTGAGTGTTAGACTTACGCACGCGCGCACACCTAGCACGCTTGGCAGGGGGTCACGGTGGGTGGTGAGCGGGGGGTGGAGTGAGAGGAGGCGCCGCGGCACCTTGTGGTGGCTGGGGTGGCCAAGGGCGTAGCAGAGGGGTGTAGGAGAATGGATATTTATTACTTTCACGTGTTATACCCATACAATACGCCGCGCAAACCTGAGGGGGTACGGCATAAGGGGCATAGTGGTAGGGAACCTGGGGAGTAGCAGAAAGGCGTCCGGGGCGTATTGGAACGGATATAATCTATATTTTATATTATATTTTATTACTTTTACCCCATATAACATTTAACCTACCTTGAACACACTAGTATATTTAGTATATTATATCATACATAGTATGTTACAAAAATAATAGGTCCAGCCCATCCTTCGTTCTTCTTCTTCCCAAAATCTTCTCAGATAGTTCGAAGCAAATCGTTTTTAAATTAAAATTTCATTACATGGGCAGGTTGGAGTCTGAACCCTCTGGATGAATAGCTGTTTACTTATATTTCTGCCACAGGTAAGTGGGGTGTCGTCACTCAAGTAATTTCGGACGCAGAATCGACTGGGATAGGTCCCTGATGCTTTTGGAATCCAGTATACCTACGGTTTTAGTTTGATTCCTACAGAAATTAGCTCCGTAGATTGAATGAGACTACTCGGGTGGCTGTACGATCATCCATTTGCACCCCATCGGGAGCGCAGCCTGTAACGCGAGAACAGAGGTGGATACTAGAAAACAGACTGGCGAAAGCCCCAGAGCATGCTGGTTACTATAGCTGGCTATCTGATTCAGAAATAATAAACCATTATTTAATAATTTGCATCGTTTTTGGAATGCTCTCATTTTATCACAACACTTCATGATCTCTTAGCCTCTGTAGTGTCAAAGAAAGCTGATTTATCACGCTAAGTTATAAACTAATCTTGCTAAGTAACCATGATCCTATTAAGTATATAAAAGAGAGAAGCACGTATGTCTGTCTGTCTGTGTGTCTGTGTAAGGTCGATTCACGTCCAAACGGATTGGCCGATTTTGATGTGGGCTTTAGCAAAATGATCGCTAAGTTCCGGATCAAAATTTAGGCTATACTAAAATTCTACGAACAGATCTATCTATCTATATAGCATTCGAATCTTGTTGTCCCAGAGAGGGTCCTGTCAAATATAAATTTCTTAGAGTGAATTGGAGAGAATTAGCTCACTCAAGTGATCAGAAAAGAGCCCATCTTTTTTTTCGTCTCCCGTCCCAGAGAGTCACCCTAACAAATTTCATTCTTAGAGCAAACAGAGGAGAATTTAGCGCTCCCAGCCGATCAAGGTGGAACCAGTCATTTCATTCGTCTCTTAATGGACCAAAGAGTCTCCCTACCAAATGCTTTTATTTACGGAGAAGTTTAGGCAGCCACCGTTTTTCGCTACTTTCGTGATACATTTTGGTCTCGCAACTTGGTAGTAAAATAATTTTTTATTTTTTTTTTTATTTTAGCATAGCGGTAACGCTAAAAGATCACTGGTCTCTAGTGACATTCTATGTACAGTAGAAGTCCATTAGTCCGGCATCCAACAGTCCGGAATGCCCGATAGTCCGGCATCACTCCGGAAAATTGTAAAAATTTTGGTTTTCTCCAAAAGTGTGTCTTTAAAGCAAATAAAAACACTCGAGAGCTATTCGGAAGTTTTCAAGATAGTTTGGGATCATCCGGAAGCGCTCGGTATTGTTCGCAAACAATTAGCGGCCGGCTTGTCTCAGCTATCACAACAAATTCCGTTTATACTAAACGCCAAAAGTCAAGAAAACAAAAAGACATTCGTGACTTTTTTAAATCTAAGTGAAATATGTTTTACAGTACGTGTACATACATTATATGAAATGTAAAATAAACTTTGTTGTATGTATTTGTAGTTTAATTATTGACCTAATTGTTCTTATAATTACCGCCCGATAGACCGGAATTTTCGGTAGTCCGGCGAGCTGGTCCCGAACGTCCCGGATTATCGGACTTCTACTGTACTTCAAGTTCTGACTCTTTTATTTTCATGAGCGAAAATTTGGTAGGAATTCAGTCTCGGATATCTACGGCCATGAAGTGCGGCAGCGGGAAGAAGAAAACCGTCGCCAGCGACGAGGGTCCGGCCGGTGCGGCGAAGTAGGGAGACGGCGGACGGGCTATTTGTGAATCTCAGGCTGCGGGCTTGGGTTACCTCGACGCCTTTTATAGATCAGTCCCGCGCCGCCGTCCACAACTAACCAACTGCACCCAAGGACGGCCTACGACCTTAGGCGATGAGTTCTGCAACAATCGAAAGTCGAAATTTGATTAAAATGTCGTATGGTAGATGCTAAGCAGAAACTTGATATTTTCCCATCTAATTCAACCTTTTTCACATTGAATACAACTCTTTTATCGGGTCTTTTCTGTTATATCCCCGCATTTACAAACTATTTTCTATAGAATGTTGATAAACGTTTGATAACTATTCTATTGTTCTAAAAACTGTTCCCCAATCATTTTTACGTCCACTGTGGTAAAATAGATCAGAATGCTGTGTATATTCTGGTGGTCTGGATGCTCGCAAGTTCGCATCTAAAAAATACATAAGATGAAGTAGTCAATCCCTTAGTAAAAATACAGATTAGTTGCACATACAGGTCAGATGACCCAAATGACGTAAGTGACGCTTGCATAGGCTTGTATGCGATAACCCTTATCTAATCTCAACAAATACTGGAAACGTCCTTTCCTACATATTATGCGGTAGTTATAAATAGTTATTTGGTCATTCCCGATCAATCCCCATTCTATATAAAATAGTTTGTAAATGCAGGGATATAACAGAAAAGACACCTTTTATCCAATTCAGTACAACCTTTTAACATGGAATCATGTTTTAGCGATGGATCCCCCGCCGAAAAGTGAGACAATAAAGTGAGATGAAAGTAGCGCCAATAATTGTGATGATTTCCGCTTACAACCGAGTCGTTGCTAGGGATATGATACTTCGCCGTTTTTCATCCCACAAAATTCGTTGACCATTCGTTCGAAAGCTCTCGATTTACCCAACCATACTATATTAACTACTGCGAAGTGCGTGGCCAACAAGCTGAGTTATGAGCATGGTTATATGAATAATTGTTTACACACAGGTGATCATTCTCAATTATTGATATTGTGAACATGATTGCAACCGCTTGTTAATTTCTGATGATTTCATTGAGCTGGTGTTTTGACTATGTGATTCATAGCAGGTGATCCGAATATTGCGAGAACGGTTTGATTTGTGAAGCGGTGGTTAAATCATTTGAATAGATAATTTCTATACTTTACACTATAGGAAGCTGTAATTTCGTATGTAGCCTCTTTAGCCTCTTTCTATAATAAAGTGAATGTTTACTCGCGAGTTTCTATTAGGAGATCATCATCTCACAAGAGCTCAATCGTCGTGATCATTTCTATAATAAAGTGAGAGCGAGGAGCTAAAATATGATTCCATGTTCTTTACATTTTAGCAGTCAGGCTCAAAGTAATAACATCCGGGGGGGTCCAGGGGGGCGAAGCCCCCCTGGCGCGGTAAAGGGGCGGAGCCCCTTGCGAGGCCCGAAGGGCCGAGTTTCACATCCAATACAACTTCAGTAATTTTTATGAATTCGCGAGACAGTGTAATATAATATAAGTAATATGTATGATATATTAGCCGTAAACTGCCACGCTTCGCTGTAGCACATGTGTTCTGCATTGCTATTCCAATTAATCAATTTTTTACGGAGGTTCACCATTTGTAATTATACTGTAGGTACCACACCATACGGCAATGGAGGTGATGGAAATGTAGCAGTTCCCCCTTCAAAGGGGAGAGGCGATTAACCTGCTACACCCGGAGAATATCCTGAAGGTTGAGTAAGTAATTAAAACCCTAAGGCATAACCCCAGCTCCCTATGTCAACAATACAGTTGGTAACAAGCTTTTCAATACCAAGTTCAGGGGGAAAAAAAAAACAAAGAACAAAATAGTGGAGTGTATAAACTCAAATGTGGCGAGCCAGCATGCAAAGCTGGAACACTGGAAGAACGGGGAGTAATGTATCAGAAAGAATTGAAGAACACATTTCTGTTACTCGTAGAATAAAAGAACTGACAGAGGCTATTGAAGAATTGAAAAAGGTTGAGCGGAACATTCAGGATATGATCAATCAATCAATGTTTGGTAGGGAGAAAACAAAAATGAAGATGAAACAGGAAAAGATAATTCATCTTATTAATTTAAAAAAACTGCAACCAAATCAAGATAGGTATGAAAAAGATTCGGCTTTTGGAAAACATCTTCTAGTCACTAACCATACCATCAACAAACAAAACGATTTTGATGTTCTCCATACAGGAAAATACGGCAAAAGATAGAATACTCTGGAAGCTCTACAAAATTTTAATCTCAGTGAAGAATAGTGAAGAAGAATCATGAACAGTTAGAGGTGATGAATAGCGCTTTAGGAAATAAATTTGTGGAAATAACTAAACCACACTAACCTACAAACATATGAAGAGGATTGGCTACACTGTGAAGTTGCCCACACTGTTCTTATCACAGTTATCATTTAAATCTTTCCTATTTTGTTTTCTGTTCGTCAGTTAGTTTTTCAGTTACATTGTTCCTTGTCTAGTGTTTTAATGCAGAAATTTCTTGTGCAATGTTATAATAATTAAGTTAGTCAAACTAAATCACTCGCGAGGAAATTGTGGAAACCCATTTCAAAACGGAAGTTAGTGAAAAACGTTGTCTATTTCCACGAAAATAAAGAGTTACAATGTTAAATCGATTTCGACGGTTAGGCCATCATCAGTAACAAACAATAACTTTATTGTTATTGTTTGTTACTGATGATGTCCTAACCGTCGAAATCGATTTAACATTGTAACTCTTTATTTTCGTGGAAATAGACAACGTTTTTCACTAACTTCCGTTTTTAAGTTAGTCAAATAATTTTTTACCTGTTGGGTTATATTTGTGATCAAAAATAGCTAAGTCATCTGTCACTGTAAGTCATGAGAATTAATTTGATTTTATCAAGCCCTTTTTTTATGTTTTAGGAAATCTACCTGATGATGCCTGTAAATAGGTGTGTAGTGGATTTATATAGGTTTGACTTGACGTAGGTAGACCAAGTCGGACATTTATATCCCGGTTATGCGGGTTGGTTTCTAGGCCACCCCCGCGAGGAATGCGGGCGGAGCCGCCAAGGTCAACTGATTTCGCGGGCTGGAAGGGTGGATAGTCCGTGTCGCAGCCGCGCGGAGCGCTAGGCTCGTGTACCAAGTGCTGGGTTCGATCAGTTTCGTACTGAGCCGTTTTGTAATATTCCGGCCTTAGATTTACATCTGAAAGGGGAATATATTGAGCTTGGTTGAGGTACTGAAAAGTATCCTCTGCTTTTTGTGCATTTGGAGTGTATTTGACACTCGGATCGACCGTGTAAGCCTGCGTCGGATATCGTGGGTAGTCGGACAGCTTGGTCGAATCGTAAAGATCGGCTTCAGAGCGAGTCTGAAAGGTTTGCTCGATCTTTTGTGTAGGTGAGTCTTGTTCGAAAGTTTCTCGAACGAATACGTCGGGCGAGAAGGCGATCCGGACGTGAGGGTCGCGCCTTGCGCTGATGTTTGGTTCAGCGGACTCACCGTGTGGCCGGTAGGGCGCACTACGTTGGTCACTCGGCCCGGCCTTGCCGCCTTCCTCCTTCCCTTGCAGGGGGAAGTAAGAAGGCTGACGTTCCATCGAAATGATCGAGTTTTTGCTCGTTTCGATGCCTCTACGTGTGAAAAATAGAGGGTTTTGGAAGTGGACTCGCTTGCCAGAGCGTCTTTCCAATGCTCAGATGGCAGGGTCCTACCTCGCAGTCTTGAAAAAGACTTCCGTAGACGGTAAATTAGAGCGTAGGAGCTGAGTAATTTACCGGCGTGCCCACAGCGGTCGGACGAGCTTAAGGCTATGTAATCCGGGTGACACGGCTCGGAACGTCCCTCGGGCGTACTGTCTAAAGAGAATATCGATAGTAGTACCGGGTGGCGTCCTAACAGATGAACTACGTTGGGCAATGAGCAGGATGAATAATCACTGGACTCGTAGATGCCAATGCGAAATCTGTGTGGAGAGAAGGTCTGGCTTGTAGAAAGCAGTAGGAAGCCGTTCTTGAGATGAACTCGCAATGCAGAAGGTTCGTCAGCGTAGAGCGTGTAGAATTCTTCGTACTTCGGAGGTGTCGTCGTCGAGAGCGGAGAGTGGAATGCCTCTCGGAGGGCTCCCAGCGGGGTATTTATAGGGAGGTGGCCGCCTCCTGCCGCCTCCTGGTTGGTCCGCTTAATTTCATAAATTCGACTGTGCAATCTCATTGGTTCGCACAGTGTTTTCTCAGTATCTGTGCATATGATAGCTGAGTTGGTTTTTCGAGGTGGTTTCCCTGCGTCCGTTGCTTTGACGGGGTCCCCGGGGGTGGCTGAACGACCTTGAGTTTTCCTGTTTGAGGTTTCTCATTCAAGGCGACTTGTTTCGAACTTTTTGTCGCATCTATCTCGCCCAGTAAATGTTTGGGGAGGTCGCCTTGCGTGTTCTCGTTCAAGGCGACTTGTCTCGAGATGTTTGTCGTATCTCTCTCGCCCAGTAAATGTTTGGGGAGGTCGCCTTGCGTGTTAATCTTTAATATTTCACTTTTGGGAGAGAATTTAGTATTTTCTCTCTGGTGAAATATTTTGTTTGACGGAGTTGTACCTCGACGTCTTGTAAATATTTTTGTGGTGTGCCTACCTCTTTTTGGTAGCCCTGAAAAGGGCTGTTGAAAAGAGGTGGTGGATTTCACCACAAGGTGAAATATATTTTTTTGTTGCAATTTAATTGTGGAATAGAAGTCATTCTCCCTATCTACAAAAATGGAATTCCAGAAAATTACTAGTGACACCATCCAAAAACTCAGGTTGAGTAACATCATGAAAATCCCCAGTTGCAGCATTTTCATGAATCGAGCAGGCGAAACTACCCATATCCATCTCAACCCAGTGGGACCCCGTTCTAAAGTTCAGCATCTTGAGTTGAATAGGAACAAAATTAGAAAGAGCTCACTATTTCAGCTCCGAATTTCAGCACCATAAGATGAATATGAACGAAATTAGCAACAGAGTCCATTTAACTGATCAGAGGGGTCCACCGAGAGGCCTCGTTCAAAAGTTCAGCATATTGAGTTGAATAGGAACAAAAGTAGCTACAGAGCTCCCACCTCTGTTTATAATGGTTCGCCGTTTATAGGGCTAAAAATGTCCTGTTACCCGTGGTTTGTCCCCTTACCAGTAGCTTGACCCGTCAGTCAGGAGTCATTCAAATGTAAATACTGGTGGTGGCTGCTGTTACGTTTCCGTTGAGGATGTCGGTCCCGCGCCAACACGAAGGCAATGCGTTCCCTATCATTACTCTTTGGATTATGCGTGTGAGCTCTTAGATGTTTCTCTATAATTTTCACTGCCGTCGGATCGATAATAGCGTCCGCACATGAGCAAACGTGAGTTTCTTGTAAGTTCGTTTTCTTGCAATTTATTAGATCGACTTCGTTCAAACTCAGAGCGTAGTTACGTATGAGTTTCAGGAAGGTTCCCGATGATTTTTATCACGATTAGTTGAGCAATAACTATTGCGCATGCGCAAAACTGAAGTTGTTGCACACAGGTTTAAACTCAAAAATTAATAGACCGATTTTGATGACATTTTCAGGAATTCTGCTGGTTAGCTCCTAGATGGTCTCCTACAAATTTCACTGCAGTAAAATAAATAGTAGTGTGTACGCATATGCAACCATGAATTTCTGATAATTCTGATTTGGTCTTAATTGATTCTTTCAACTAATATTACAATAAGTGAGGAGGCTATACTGCACATCCAACTTGGCATTTTTTTGCTTCTGGCTACAGTTCTATAAAAGAACCGACTACCGAATTGTGCGAACAATATAAATCTCGTTATGAGAGACCTATCAACACAGCTGTTGCAAGCAAATCATTCTTTTAAGTCAGAATGGTTAAAAATGCCAGGTGAAGATTCTTTTACGATCCCAACACTCCGTTGAACGAACTTTGATCTAACTGCCTTCTCGAGTTCTCGCTCCTTGTTTTCTATGATATCCACTCGCGGGCAGATGTTATTGAGATGGGAGAAGCTTTAGGGGTTGAGGTAGAAGGAAGTTGTTTACGACAGGCGTCCAAGGGAGAACCGAGATTCCCGTTGGTTGATGTAAAGTTTTCGCGGGGCCGGGAATAGCCTCCTCCCACACCCAGATGCCGACCTGATCCCCGACTCACCATTTCTAGAAGTGAGGAACTCTAGGAAGATAAAATACTCTTGAGCGCAATACTTTTGCGTTTATGTCGTGGATTAGGTATCTAATCGATGCTGAAGGATTGATTGATAAGGATCTTTGATGTCGCGCTATACCTTAACTCAAGTATCCCTTATATGGACAATAAGCAATACAGTTCAATTAAGAACCCCATTCCGATAGATTTACATTATGTAGATATATAGGAAAACTGTCAGGGTGGGGTTATTTTGTGCGTCAAGCACGGAAGCCTGGTGGCTTATTGTACTCTCCTGAGAGTTTGCGTTTAATCAAAGAGATTCAATCCTCTGGTGAGGGATGTGAGTCCTTTGATTAATTGTTCGCTTCGAATACACGTTTGACTACGCGAAGCACCCCGTCCGAAGCGAAAGTCATTTGCGCTGTACTCGGTGCTCCCCGGCAAGTTCTAGCAGACATACGCGATCTACCATGCAGTTTATTTAAGATGAAATTGAAGAGAATTTTATTGATTACATAACTTTATAGTGTAGAATCTTTTTTTAGCACCGGTGGCGGCGGTTAATGGCTGTTGTGTCGATGGTCTTTGCCGTTGTTTTTCTGGCATGGGGAGCCGCCATGGCGGGTGGGGGTGGCTCCCCGCCTCCACCTGCTTTCTCTTTTTTTTCTTTCTCTCTTTTTACGTGAGGAGGTGTGGTGGATATGGATAGTTCTCCCTCTCCTTCTTCTTTTCTTCTCCTAGATAATGCCTGAATCAAAGTTTATCAAATAACCATTTTGACGTTTGTTAATGCCTAAAATCTAGGTTACTGCATTAGGTGACTTTCGTACATAGGTGACGGGGATCTTCGCGTACATGAAGAGAAAGGAGGCGGGGAGCTTCGCATACACGAAGAGAAAGTAAGCGGGGAGCTTCACGTATAAAAACTCGTCGATGGGGAGCTTCGCGTATGCGCCCGAATAGACATCATGGGGGTTTGTGCCCCAAAGAGTTCAAATCTGCGATAGGTGAGTGCAGGGCACTCGAAGATTATGTGGGACACTGTTTCGTCTGTCTCCTCGCATAGTCTGCACAGGGTTGAGTTTTGTGTGACCCCTATGCGATGTAGGTGGAAACGTAGGGGTGCAAAGCCGGTTATAAGGCCGACTATCATTTTAAGTTCCCTGCGGTTTTTCCTAAGAAGTCCCTCAGTAAGTTTGGTGTTGGGTTCGGCCACCATGAGCTTGCTGTGGACATGTCCCTCAGTACTGGACCATCTTCTTGTGGTCTGTTGATCAACCCACATGTTGATGATCCTTCTGAAGGTAGTTTTTGGTAGGCCAAATGCTGGCTCAGGCCGTACAAACGGGGTTCGGGAGCCCCTTCTTGCGAGCTCATCCGTCTTATCATTATCAGTAACACCTTTATGCCCTGGCACCCACTCCAGGCAAACCCGGTTGTGTTTCGCTAGGGTGTTGAGGATTTGCATACAACACCAGACCACCCGCGAAGAGTTGGATGGGGTCATTAACGCTTTTATCGAGGCTTCGCTGTCAGAGGGGATACGGACGTGGGCACCATGGTGCCCCCTCCCCCATTCCGATAGTTTGATATCAAGGATTTTTACGGATCAATCAATACCTCTCCATGTAAAAGAGAATGATCAGGATTCATTTATAAGCTGTAAGGCCTGCCAATAGGGATCAATAGCTATGCCATGCGGGTGTGGCACCTCAGGACCCTCACGTGTTGAACAAAATTAACATTTCGTATCTATGAAGAGACGAAGATGTTTCGTATAAGAATATTCTGATAAATATGATCGTATAAGAGTACTAATAACAAGAATTTTTATAGACTTAAAAAAATATTTATAAATATATATTTACGAAATTCGAATACATCAAGGATTGACCAAATAATCAAGTTTACCTTTCTTCTTGAAGAATAAAGAACATTCTCGGACATGATACCATAGTTCGAAGCGTTGATAGATCTCCAAGCAATGCTGTAGATAGTTTGGAGCGTTGATATGTGTCCAGATGTAGTTAATTAGTTGATATGGTTAATATCATTGTTTGGTTGGTGGTTGATGATCAATATTGACTGGCTCTATGCAATTTACCGAAGAACATATATGAACTGTGTCATGTCGTTTCGTTGTTCGATATAAACAGGACTTTTTATACTTTCATTTTGAAATTGAGTACTTATCGGAATTTTCTATTTGAAACATTTCTCTTCGTCACTGTCTACCCACTTAAACATCTACATCAAGATAAGACTTATTTCCAAGAGTTAACCCCTATTTCTACTCGATAATTATGTTTCGATAATATATATATATATATATATTTAGTTTACTTATCTTATTTTATTGTTCTATCAGTTTATGATGAAAATTGAGAAGAATAAGGGAATGAACAAAAATAGAAAGGAGGCGGTGATGAGAGAAATATTTTAGGAGCAAATTAACGTTTCATACCCTTTCGCAATTCATTGTTTTCTGATTTTTCATAGTCATGCAAAGGTAATTAACTTATATCATCCGAGTGCCAACACATTGGAAATTTCGTATTATCCCACAGCCAAAAAAGGTAGGTATCAACTTCCGCACTTCCATAATGTTAACTTCGCCTTAGCATTCACTGAATCTGGGAAAACATCATTTTGTTAGTAAACTGTCATAAATTAGACACATGCCTATTTAATAAAACAATTAGCCGCATTTGCATAAAAATAAGCTCCGAAAAAAATGTGCTTTTGATGACAAAAATTCGGATTGTTCAACAGCACATAAAAATATTCAATACCACTTCCATCAAAACCTGTAATGAAAAAAGTCAAAATAGAAATCGGTTATACTTACTGAAATGAAAAAATTCCAGAATCAACGAATGCTGGTACCTACCTAAAGTTTTTTTTTTTTAATGCAATTGGGACAATTACTGATAGAATTTTGGATAGACCGGCACGGTATACCTAATATTTAAGGGAAAAGATAAAGTATTTCAGTACGTATCATTATCTCTTTCCCAGTTGTAGAAAAGTGGATTCGTGCGAAAGAATGTTGGGGAAGCTGGTGCTGCCCCGAGATAAGAATAGTCACGGTGAGAAATAATATGAAGATCGAAGTGGACATGTAAAACGGAGGGACGGACGAGGTTTTTCTACATCCCACCCAACTCTTGTCTTGTCAGAATCTGAGCCAACTGCCGTAATTGAATTGAGAAGTAGTCTGGAATCTTCTTTTCATAAGTCCCTGTCACTGGAATAAAGATTGCAGCTAATGTTCTGTCTAAAGTTTCCTTACTGCATATCTAGTGTATCTACACATCATTTTGTGTCTGAATGTTTAATGTTTTACCACGATCAATAAAATTTCCTACATCCATTACAGTCTTATTAGGATAATCGTGTCCATGAAAAAGCCAGCCGCGCCGTTCGATTTTTCTTCCAACTACTGTACCGAAGTATAAGAAACCTTGGCTGAAAAATGTAAACTCGGTATCACTACTCTCAATCAACCCTCAAGAATACTGTTCCATTAATAACTGAAGTGTACACGGGAAGAACGGGCTCTCGATTTTTTGTCAAAAGTGAGTTGAGATTGGTACCTTATGTTTTGGTGGTAGCCGAACACTGTGGTGTGGTCATCATAGGGAAAGAACGGGTCTAAATGCTTCAAAACAGCGGTTGAGTATATCGTATACAGCGAAAGAACGGGGTTATGGAAGCGGTCCAGGGAGAACGGGTTACCGTAGAACTGCCGCTTCGCCCATTTTCGTTAGTTCACTATCTAGCCTATAAGTTCTTGTCTCTGGAATAAAGATGCTGCAGGTGTTCTTTCTAAAGTGTCATATTCATGTTACTGATGCCTTTTACAAATCAGTGTCGGTTTCAAAAAGATCAATCGAATTTCCTATACCCATCACAGTCTTACTAGAATAGTCGTGTCTATGAAAAAGCTCGCCACGCCAGCTGTTCACAGTTTTTCTCCTATGTACTGTTCCAACATTTAGGAAACTTCATCTCCTATAATAAATTGTTCCCCCATGTTATTTATTAGCATGAATATGCTTTAGCCGGGACCTAACTGCCGAAAAACGTTATATGAGATTGGAACGAAAGTAGCGCGATACCGATAAACATCCATTGCTAGGGAGTGATGTCCGCTAGCGACCTGGTATAATACACACTCATAATAATTAGAAAAGAAAATTCAATAATGCAAATATTATGAACTTTAATAAATAATGCCGGACGAATGAGAGCGAATGGGAAGTTAACGAAGAAAGTTACGAAATTATGAATTGATGTGACGTGACTTTATGAATTGATGTGACGGGGACGGAACATCGTCCTCAGATGCTGGTTTCCTCTTAAAAGACGGTAGTGATATCCTCCGTGAGGGGGATGACGTAGTTATGCGTTCGTACAGCATAAATCTCACATTCATGTCCATCGTGATACCACGCTGGGTAAGTTTGAATCCGGTAAACTGGACAATGATGGCTGTGTGCAAGTAAGTGCCTTTCAGGAGGATTTTCCAGTTTCCATCCTGCACTTTATCTACCCCAACTGCTTTCATCTAGTCAATATAAATTTTTGAGGCATGATACATAGAGGTGAATATTCTAACTCCGAATACACCTCGAACGGTTTGGTATCGCTAAATAGCTTTTGCTTGAACCGTTTAATTGACTCTGATATATCATTGATGCTAAATCGGCGAGCTGCGGCGGCAAATTCGTTTGATGGAGTAGCTTCGTAGATGTGTAAGATTACTCGCTCGATAAACTGTTGCATAAGCACTTTTCTCATCGATGGTTCAACGTCAACGATCGATAATTAACGTTCCTGGATCGATGGCTGATCGATACTTGACGTTCTAGGCTGAATCATATTCATGTTTTGTAATTTTGGCCGAGTAGAGTTTTGTTTTGTAGAAGAACTCACTCGAGGTGCAACGCGCCGAGTTTTTAATGTTTATTTATTTTACTGAGATTTTATGTCTTTACTTTGGCACATAAACTAAAAAAGCGTTAACAAAAAGCGTTAAACAAAAACGTTAAGGTTGGTTTTCTGATGATTTCCGCTTAGAACCGAGTCGTTGCTAGGGAAATGGTACTTCGTCGTTTTTCATCCCACAAAATTCGTTCACCATTCGTTCGAAAATTCTCGATTTATCCAACCATATTATGTTAACTACTGCGAAGTGCGTGGCCAACAAGCTGAGTTATGAGCATGGTTATATGAATAATTGTTTACACACAGGTGATCATTCTCGATAATTGGTATTGTGAACATGATTGCAACCGCTTGTTAATTTCTGCTGATTTTACTGAGCTGGTGTTTCTGCGATTAGATTCATAGCACGTGATCCGAATATTGCGAGAACGGTTTGATTTGTGAAGAGGTGGTTAAATCTTTTTAATAGGTAATTTCTATACTTTACACTCTAGGAAGCTGTAATTTCGTATGTATGTAGCCTCTTTAGGACATTTACTTGACGATGCCCAGGGTCCGGATCAGCTGAGTGGCTCTTAGAGCTTGCATATGAGTCTGCAACTAAAGACATAAAATGTCCCAGTGTGTTGCAGATTTGTATGCAAGCGTTTCTGATTTTTTAAATTTACTTATTGATTTTTTTTTTTTTTTTTTTTTAATATTTTTCAAGGATAAAAAGCAATAGAAAATTTACTATGGGGTTAAAAAAACATAGGACGTTGTGATCTCGTACAAACTGTGTTCCAAAAAGGAAATTGCGCCCTCACTCCAAAGAGTACAGCGTCTCCAAGAAAATCCTATATATCAACTTATACTGGATCTCTCTTATAGAGTATCGCACTTTCTAGTAGGAACATTCGATCAGAAACGAGCTCTAGAGTCGACCCTGAGAGTTTGATGAACTAAGTCGGAACACCCCGTTTATACATATGAAAAAGCGTTAAACTTTAGGATTCGTCTCAGAATGCCTCAAAACGGATTTCAATTAAGAAAATTTTCGAAAATTTTTGTTTTAAAATTTTCGGAGTTATTGCAATAGCTTCATTTTCTACGAAAATCCGCTAAACGCGTTTTACTGAAATGACGGTATTACATAGGTACCTATGAGACACTCAACCATCAAACAAGTGAAGAGCTGACTGCAGACCTGTGACCCGCCCAGTAGCTGAGGCTAGCCCTGAGAATCAACTGGTCACTATAATAAATAATCGAATACATAAATACTGAACTAATAGCTATCGATCATAGATACCATTATTCTTCTTGATTTCTACAACCCGCCTTCAGATGCTAGATTAGTTTGATGCCAGCATATCGATCTTTTTCGAACACAAATGCCATCAATATTTTCCCACAGATATTTTAAAGGAATAGACTCTTCTGTTTGACAGAGAATATACATATTCTAAGTGAATACGTTAGCGGTTTTCTTGCGACTACGTGAGATGAATGGAGCGTCCAGAACGTACCGAAATAGCACCGCCACTGCATTAGAGATCACGAACCATTAATAAATTAGTGTAAACACGAAATCTGATTTAGTTTTTGGCATCTTTCCCTTCATCGATTGGCTCAGGGACTAATAAAATTGTAATCAGTGGAACTAAAATAGCTACATGGAATTAATGGAATGCGGGTTCAGCTCCACAGAAATGCTCTCCCATGATGAATCGCATGATAGCGGTATATCTAATTGGAGGAACGCATGTTGCACATTGCTTTCTCAAATCTGAATTATATATATATATATATATATATATATATATATATATATATATATATATATATATATATATATATATATATATATATATACTTGAAAGGTCAAGTTTACTGTTAGTACAATTAAATCATTGAAAAGTTTGTGCTACAATGCTTGACCTCGTCGGCATCCAAAGGTACATATATGTTGGCATCAATGGAGAATCTCAATATTAAAACGCTGCATTTATTACACAAAGGTTTATTATTTATGTATTTTATAGCCCTTCTACGTAGATCAATGGTCTATATTTATTAAAAACCGTATATAGTATATCAACCAAACTTGGCTTCCGAAATGGCTCAAACCTTTACAGCTCCAGGACCCCACAATTTTACGGTTTTAGTAAATTTCGAAAAAATTGGGAAAAATTTAAAAAAAACGGTAGATTGAAAATGAAAGAAATTAGCCTCAGAGGTCCCTCAGCTGACCACTGCCCCTCCATACTTTGTGATGGTAACCTAGATGTCCCTTAAGAGCTCCATTTCAGGTTCCAGCATTAGTCGATTGAAAAACAAAGTAGGATCAGAGATTTCTCAGCTGATCAGTGAGCTTACAAGCACTGAAATTGCATTCTATATATACAAAAAGAACCCAATTTCGAATTCAACTGCGTAGGTTGACTAGGAAACCAATAAGCTTCACGTGCTCCTTAGCGTAAGAATAGCTGATTGACAGGTTACCTGTGTTCGTCAATTTTCCTTCAGTAATTACTAAAAAGTCAAATAAATCGTACTGCAGCGTATTCGGTTGAAAATCCATTGGTATCAATATATTATTTTGCTTCCCTAATCTTCCCAAAAGAAGAAAACGAAATGTTTGAATCTATACTATTAATAAGAATGAAACTCCGTCTGTCGCTCTGTCGCTCTGTCTGTCGTGTCTATGCACGGCCAAACGGCTGAGTGGGCCGGATCTACGAGTGGGGGGATCTTTTTGGGATTTTCCGATAGGGTGTATAAGCGAATTTAAAATTTTCTAATCCCACCCGAACCATGGGCCGTAGGGCGGGAGGGGGTTCGAAGTTTTAATTAATGTGCGCTTTTTCCACTTCCCCGCTTCCCCTACCCCTCTAAACGGCCGTTGACAATTCCGGAAAAATACGGGTTTCGTAGGTTTTCCTACGAGGAAGACGACGGCGCGATCGGATCGCGAAAAAAGTATCGGGAAATGCGTTAAAAAAATGCGAGAGTACGGACCCGTTTTCTCGAAAAGTCCGCCGAAAAACTTGGTTTTTTCCGATTAAAATATACCCCATAAAGGTACGTTTTTCGGAACGGTTTTCGCGGGCGAAATACAGCTTTGATCCCGCCGAATCTGAATCCGAAGTCGGATATCGAAAAAAGTGACGTTAAGTTGGTCAAATCACGAGCGGAAGCGAGCAAAGCGATTAAAATGATTCTGCCGTGGACGAGAGAAGGCTCAAGAATTGACGTGAAGGGTTCGATGTCACAACGTTGCGAGGCGAGCAGGTATGCCTACATAGGTACCTACCTTGCGAGCGAAGCGAGAGCCATTTCAAATAATAAATACGGACTTTGTCCTACACATATACAGGTATACCTTGCGAGCGAAGCGAGCAACATCCCCGAATAAACTTTTCGTGGTTCCACGTAGTTTTATAAGATTTAAATTGTTTGTAATAATTCCCAACTGAAAAAAACGTCTGCCAAGTTGGGTGGGCAGTATAACTTCCTCAAGCGAGCGAAGCGAGCAGCATCCCCTACAGAAGTTAAACCTACCCTTAGAGATCTACCGTTTGCGAGCGAAGCGAGCAGCATTCCCTACAGAAGTTAAACCTACCCTTAGAGATCTACCGTTTGCGAGCGAACCGAGCAACATCCCCTAAATGCCATACTTTGCGAGCGAAGCGAGCAACATTTTCTACATGTCAGACTTTGCGAGCGAAGCGAGCAACATATCCTACATGCCAGACTTTGCGAGCGAAGCGAGCAATATTCCCTACATGCCACACGTTGCGAGCGAAGCGAGCAACTTAATGGGGGGTCCGGGGGGCTTGCCCCCCGGCTGGACGTGGAGGCGAGCGTAGCGAGCCGGAGCGGCTAGTAACTAATATCAGTCCTAATTGCTTACATCACTTGTATCTTCCGGCTCGTACCTACTTATGGTCCAAATTTCCCATGCTCAGTTGCTCACTAAACCAAACTTGACAGTGCTATACTGAAAGACGCATTTTAGGTAAATGCCAATCATAATTAGGTGAAAATGGTAAATATATCGCAACCATGAAGACCGAATGGGACGAGAGACGTTATTGAAATGATGAATGCAATATGATAGTAACACAATAGGTACGTACTTTCCTAGGTTACTTCCCTCTGGGATAGGTACATGTACCCAGTGATTAGCATTGCACGGCCGACTTTTGAAATTCCAATTAGTTGATTTCCATTAGTTGGAATCTCGAACACACAAGAGTGGATCCAAACACATGGTACATACAGTAAGTCAATCTTTCCTCCTGGACTTTTATGTTTATTGGACGTAAGTACCAATTGAAACTCGTCCTTTCGTCATTTCTTTTACCATTAGTAAAGTTCATCCCCGATCGGTTGTTGACTCAGTTCCAAACTTAAATTCGTCACCTTTGAGTGTGTAGGTCAGTGGAACTCATATGCTCACATCGCTACATCGCAATAATCATCACCCTTCAACAACCTGCAGATCGCATATTATAATATGTTGCGCATTTCCTACTTCACTACCTACTTCTTCACTTTCACGGAAATTTTGGGAATTCGTAGTACCTGCAAGCGTAGGAAATTCAATTTCAACATTGTCTATAAATTAACAATAACAAGAAGTAAGTATCTACCTACTTAAAAGGTACTACTACTAAACAAATAACAAACAATAGGAGAAGCTAGAAATCAACAATTTTCTGAAATCTAAAACCTTCTTCCATTTGGTTTTGTATTCTTCTGTCTTGAACACAGGCTTAACAGACACAAATGACTTTACTTTGGATTAATGTTGTTTACTATGTGATGAATGATCAGCTTTTCCTTCAAATGCCTCCAAATCTATCCCGCTTGTTGCCGCTATTTTGAGAGCGCAGCGCCACCAACGGTAATTTAAATCGCTAATAGGAAATCAAAACGATCAACAAGTCTCTGGTCCCTGCTAAGATATATTATATAGGTTTAGTAATTAAAAACTTCCAGAAGTCCAATATTTTTCTCTAACTAGATACATTTGTATAGAATATTGAGTTGGTACCAACGAAAGCTTCTCAATGGCTTGCCAATAAATTATCCATCAAAATTGCCCACCCTATCCGCTGTCTAAGTAATTTTCTTAGTTGAACGTTATATTGAGTTTAGTGTTAACTGTTGAACTCTAATCATAAACCCAACTTGGTGTACCTATTTGTATTTCAAAAACAATGTGATGACGTTATATAAACGAATGCGCCGCATTACCCGTTGTCTAAATGCAAACTGATTCGATCCCGATGATGCAGGTGCCAGAAAGCAGTTGTTGAACCCGAATTGCGTCAGCCTTTGCCAATTGAGCATCTTCAGCTCTGTCCTAATTTTCGAATTCACCAGTTGATAGTTTTGATTAAGTATTTTGTGTTGGCCTATTAAGACTAAGAGTAAACTTTGTATAACTTGACACAACGGTTCTTAAACGTGTTTCATTTTATACACTCACTTTAAATACCTATACCTACTGCAGTTAAACATTTCGATTGTATTCATAATTATATTAAATATTACATTTTAGCATAGTATTGAAACATTTAGAACTCGCATTATTCATATTCAAAAAAAGTAGTAGTAGGTAGGCACTTCAGTATCAAATAGATGAAATGACAGGGGATAATATTGGGTTTACGAAACAACCCAACTCAGTAGGTATAATTTGTAGGTAACATTTGAATTTATGTGTCCACAAGTAGGTAGGTTCTTTCCAACGTTTCCACTACCTTGGAAGAATCGGAAGCAATAAGAGTTATATACCTAAATAGGTAACAAGAAGCTGCAACCAGCAGCTATATGTCGGTAATATATTTAAGAGGAAAGGGAAACTAGGTTACCTGTACCGTTGAACTGATATTGAAGATCGGTAATTGAGACCACACTGATCCTTATGCAAGAGAATACAACACTAGACGAATAAGCACAGTAAGTAACCACAGTAAACATCGAGGCGAAGGTAAACAAAGATGTAAGCACTGAGCAAGCAAAATTCATGAACCTAGGTAATACTAATTAATAAATTATCAAAACCTAAAATGCATCATATTAAAGTAATACGAAAAGTCTAAGTTGACCACAGAATAGACATGGACGAAACTGGTAGGTAGGTACCTACCATGGAAGAAGGGAAGTCCACTTTTCCATGTAGGTACTGTGCGAACTAATTATGTGAAAATTTGCGTGACCATATTATGGGAAAATGTCTGATAAAATTGGCTAAATTCTATCATCGAGGGGTTACAAAGTGGGTTTTAAAACTAAAAATGGTCTTAGAGCATTACCTACTAGGTTCCGTTAAAGACACATGCACTTAATTGGTTGTACCTCCAGCACCCTTTCCTTTCTCTCGACCAATGAGATTCAATCTCCCTTCACCTATGACTATATAAGCTGTGTTCTTTCTAATGTGTGTTTAGTTATTCTTTGTTACTGATGTTTGCCTAACTGTCGAAATCGATTCAACATTGTAACTCTTCATTTTTCGTAGAAATAGACAACGTTTTTTTTTCACTAACTTTCACTTAAATACAGAGAATGCGTACTCGTTGATCCATGTGAAACGTTTTGCCTTGGATTTTGCTCAGAACTCTAAATTTCGGTAGATTCAAGCCTCAAACCGGTAGCCCGGTAGAAAAAGTGAAATACCGCACGGGTGTATGGGATGGAAAATATGTTTGGCTATGGTGCCGTAAAATTTGCGATGTGTCTGCATTTGGGGAAACACTTGAACAAAAAAATTTCTCCCTTGATGGGAAAAACAAAAGATCATGGATATGTCTAGTACCTACTGCTTACCATTAGGTACCTACTACTCAATTGTATACCAACCATGTAGTGCCTTCTTTTCACAAGATCATTCCATTATGGTAACAAAACAATATTAGTTTATAACTTGGAGTAATAAATCAGCATTCCTTGACACTACAATGGCTTAGAGGTCATGAGATGGTGTGATGAGAGCATTCCAAAAAGTGGCGAACGAATGGGAGTTATTACTACTGTTAAAACTATGGGAGTTGTTACTCTTCCCTAGTAACTTATTGGTTGTATGTGAAAAATCAATAGAAATTCTACCTAGCCTTAATCTAAAGTGCCAGGTCGTCACAAATTTTGGTGTCGTTACGACAATTTTAGAATGACCCCCAGCCAAAAGACATATCCATGTCAAAAAGCCTGTGATCGCCGAAATTCTGATACTTCATGAGCATGATTGCCCTCAAAATTGGCCATTTTCAGCAAAGGGGTAAATACTTACGTCTAAATCTATAGATTTCTTCTTTCTATGTTCTCTACATGTTTGAAAATTAAAGTAGGTACCTATGTACTATCTAAAATGCACCTTGAACCTTACAAAAACTTCTCAGTTACATAGAATTCCTAGATGAACAAGAAGGATTTGGCTTGTGGTCAGAACAGGCTGGGGAATCCATACACCATCAATTTCGACAGTTTCGGAGTCGACGAAGGGTCAACAACATTCAAGAGCCAAGATACGCTACAAGATAATTGGAAACTGTAGTAGATTTTTCGTCATAACATATTTGATAGAAATTTTCATGTTTGAAACTTGTTTATTTCTCAAGATTATTGTTAAAAAAACAATAAAGGAATAGATTCAAATAAAAGTTCAATTTTTGTATCCGCGCGTATCAGTGTGATTTTCATTCTTCAGAAAACCTCTCCCTCTTTCTAATGCACACTCGCCGACACATAAACACACGAATACTTGGCTCAATGCATGTGTAGATGTTAGCATAAGTTCTGGAACTCTGGGAGTGAAATTTCATTCTGCAAGGCACCATCATGTAACTGATAAGTTTTTAAAAGGTTCAAAGTACATTTAAATAGAATATACTTTAATTTTCAAATATAGAGAATATAGAAAGAAGAAATCTATAGATTTAGACGTAAGTACCCCTTTGCTGAAAATGGCTATTTCGAGGGCAATTATGCTCATAAAATATTAGGATTTCGGCAATCACAGGCTTTTGTTGTTCAAGTGTTTCCCCAAATGCTGACATATCACCAATTTTACGGCACCATACATAGCCAAACCTATTTTCCATCCCAGACACCCGTGACCGGTAGATCTACCGAAATTGCGGTGGAACGGCAACCCTGATTACTGACGTTACTTCGGTGATTGTTGATAATTTTTAAAACCCGCAACAACAGGACATCAACATCAACATAAGGAAGCATGCAGGGGGATGACCTTGCAGAAGCTGATCCTTATGCAAGAGAATAAAACACTAGACGAATAAGCACAGTAAGTAACCACAGTAAACAACGAGGCGAAGGCAAACAAAGATGTGAGCACTGAGCAAGTAAAATTCATGTACCCAGGTAATACTAATTAATAAATTATAAAAACCTAAAATGCATCGTATTGAAGTAATACCTAAACCCTAAGTTGACCACATAATAGACATACGAACTAAATCACTCGCGACGAAGTTATGGAAACCAATTTCAAAACGGAAGTTGGTGAAAAACGTTGTCTATTTCCACGAAAAATAAACAGTTACAATGTTAAATCGATTTCGACGGTTAGGCCATCATCAGTAACAAACAATAACATAAGTAAGTTATTGTAACAATTAGTTATTGTTTGTTATTGATGATGGCCTAACCGTCGAAATCGATTTAACATTGTAACTCTTTATTTTTCGTGGAAATAGACAACATTTTTCACAAAACTTCCGTTTTTAGAATAGACATTTTATTGTTTGTTACTGATTATGGCCTAACCGTTGAAATCGATTTAACATTGTAAGGCCATTTTTCAACACGGCGGACAAATCGAGTCACTGCGCGATAACGCTGGTACTAATGCTCGAATTCACGAAATTTTTATTTTTATTTAACACCCCGAAAATTCTTTAATACCGATATGATCTTTTTCAAAGCTCTCAAAATTTTCGAGTTATTCAGTGATGAAGGGCGGATCGTCAGTTCTGTCACGTGTCCCCAGGACACAAAGGTGAACTGTACTTTAAAATATTTACTTTGAGCACTGAACTTCTGAATGTTTCTGATATACCGATAATATATTACATATGCCCTCTCTTAAATCCAACAGAAAGTGGTAGAGGAATATTTTTTCCCCAATTTATATTAGGCTCGGAAGTGTCACCCAAACGTTGAATTCAGGGGCAGCCCCTTTTTGGCGGCGCGTGTGGCGGTTCGGGAAATATCCGGAGGAGCGCCCTGCTGCTATCAACATCTTCAGTTGAGTTTGAAGTTCCATCGAAAAATGCCGTAGGTAAGTCCAACAGCAGATCTTTCTCATAATCAGGGTATAATAAACGCAAAACCGTTGCGTACCTTTATTGTTCATCATTCCTGTCACTTGTTTTTTCCATATTTAAGCATTACAAAAAAACGTTTTAAGCAGGGGAGGTAGTATTTCCATGGAGCACGAATTCAACCAGTGACTCAGAACAGTTGTAAAAACCAATATGGCTGCCAACTGAACAGTAATGTGCGAAAACGTCATTCCTGTCACGGTCAGTTCTGTCACGTGACAGGACCTGACAGTGTGTGACAGGAATGACGATTTTTATTCAGTTCTTTCGTTCATTCTTTTTGCTCCTTTCAACCAACATTATGAGCTTCGCAACTTTTAAATCCTCTGTAGAATTCATATTCCCAATACGAAATTAATTTCAAAGTGGGGTTTCCGTTTTTTAGCCTTTTTTTTTACGGGTTATTGAAATCTGTAACGACTGTTCAGAAACGTGCTTTTAGCGAATTTTCTTGAAAAATGATGCTATTGGAATGACTCCGAAAATTTTAAAATAAAAATGTTCTTCATCAAAATCTGTTTTGAGGCATTTGAAATGATTCCTGAATTTTAACACTTTTTTATTTGTATATAAATGTACATATGTGTCATTCTAGACAATAAGTCTCGATAGGATTGAGATAAAAACCTCGTTCTTTCGCCAAAACTTAAGAATTCCAAAAGAAAGGATGAATTTGTTGGACAACACTTTTTGAAAACAGTAAATTGGTAAAATTTCAAAAAATGTACTAAAAAATCACAAAAATTACAGAACCGGCTAAAAATGGTTAAATTTATATTTTTTTAGCAGAATATTACTCAAAAAAAGTTTATCAACCATGACCAAGGTCATTTAAAATTGAAGCTAAAACTTATGCTGAAAATTGTTCTCAAATTTCATCATAAAGTGTGCTAAAAAGTCGATAAAAATTTTAAAAAAATCTAAAAACTCAAAATCTTTGTATAGAAGATTATTTTTTACAACAAGTTTTTTCACAATAAAATTAATTGGTAACAATTTCTTTGCGCACAAACTTCTCCAATTACAACTTAATTTAACTGAAGTGTAATACGATAATTATGGGAAATTCGCTCATATGATCATGCTGGAAGACTGGAACTTTTTTTCCTGTTAGTAACCCATGTTCTACTTCAGTTCTTTGATATTAGGTATGGATATATAATTGGGCATTACATATTTTCCAGGTTTTCCTTTTTCTGCGCATCCTAATTCTCGTTTTTACAATTTTCAGTCTTCAGAATGGCCCCTCAGAAGAAGAAAAAAACAGCAGAAAAAATAAGAAGAGGAAGCGAAAAAAGATGTTTCCCCTTTGTTTTACTGGACAATGACACTTTTTTATTGGTTCTTTATACTCAGTAAAGTGTTCTATTTTTGATCTACCTGTTAGGTGAGAATTTTTAAATGTTAAACAAATTTGCTATCCTGTAATTTTTCTTGTCTATTTTTGATATTTTTGCGTTTTGTTCCTTTTTATAGTTCTGTTTCCTACATATTTCTCAGTAAATCTCTTAATAAATCTTGTTCCTAGGTAAGTTATTTATATTTCTGCAAGAGAATAGATTCAGACTGATCTCTACAGTTGGTCGCATCTACTGTCCTTCCTATATGACTGAACTTCTCTTCGTCGTCAATAGTTGAAATATTTTAAATGTTCTAAAGAATTTTGTAATAAATAAAATATTTTCTACGAACCTCCCGTGTACTTTGATCTCCTTTCAGGTCTTATTGTATATGAATGCATACATTAAATTATGCTGGACACCCTCTTTAGTTCAGATCCGGTCATTTCTGTCACATGTTAGTCAGTTCTGTCACACTGCATAAAACACTCATAAGTATTCTATAAAATGAAATTTCAAATGATCCCCTATCACATCTTCTTCCAAAAGATCTTCTTTTGTAGCTACCGTCTTTGAATGAAATGTCATCTTCTTTAATTGTACTCTATATTTAATATAAGATATGTGAGAATGAAATTGACCATCAAAACCGTAAAAAACTGAAAAATTCTTTAATTGAAAAATTATGCTCAGCAGACATTGCCGCAAGTAATACCAGACTTGAGCGAAAAACCAACAACGAGAACTTCAGAGTGACTTCATCATCAAATACAGGCGTGACAGGACTGACACTTCGCAACAACTTTTAGAGCTTCTACTTGGAGAAAAAAATTGAAAAACTCAAAATTCAGCTCGGCCGTTTTAGGGATGGGTTCCCAAACGTTTTCTTGAACGAAAAAAAGTTTTTCCAGCGGATTTTAATTACATCGGTTTGACAAAATTTTCTAGAGTCAATTTGTCCGCCGTGTTGAAAAGTGGCCGTAACTCTTTATTTTTCGTGAAAATGGACAACGTTTTTTCACTAACTTCCGTTTTGAAATAGGTTTCTACATCTTCGTCGCGAGTGATTTAGTTCGTACAGAATAGGCAGGTAGGTACATACCATGGAAAAAGGGAAGTCCACTTTTCCATGTAGGTACTGTGCATGGTAGAAAGAATACAGAGAATGCGTACTCGATCCATGTGAAATTTTTTGCCTTGGATTTTGCTCAAAACTCTAAATCACAGTAGATTCATGGGGTCTTTTCTGGTATATCCCCGCAATTCAAACAATATTCTATAGAATGGGGATTGATCGGATGATGATCCCCAATCATTTTGGTTTATTATTTCCAATAATAAGCCTATGTGATCGTGTAGCAAAAAATTTTTATAACCCCCCCTCAAACTTTGTCACTTTACGTTTCAAGGTGCGTAGAATCCAAATTTGAAATGTCCTTCCGCCGTCCGCCGTTCGCCGTTCGCCGTCCGCCGTCCGGGCCATAAAAGAACTAAGAATTGACTTAAAAACCCCGTTCTTTCGCACATAGACTCCATTTGGGGTCTAGTTGGTCCTAACGTTTAACCATCCCGATCGCTTTACTCGCATAGATGCTATGGGCCAAAAACGGGCGAAAAAGTGTCTTTTTCGAGGCATGAATATATGTTTTTTTCTAGGTCATATTTGTGTGTTAATACCAATGCTTTGCCTACACATATTTAATAACATATCCTCTCGACTTTTCGTACGTACTTAGATAATGATATTATTAAGGCAATAATTATTTGAATAGATAGGAGCTCAAATCGAGAAATATAAACATGCGTACATAATTATAGAAGTATAGGTTGTGGCAACTCGAAATAGGACACGCCGAGGAGTCTGGACGGGCCTTATGACGTACTCAAGCCAACTAAAACTACGATCATAATCAATTGGAAAAATAATAAACCTTTGTGAAATAATTTGCAGCGTTTTTACTTCCACTGTGGTAAAATAGATCAGAATGCTATGTATAGTTCGGTCTGGATGCTCGCAAGCTCGCATCTCAAAAATACATAACATCAAATAGTCAATCCCTTAGTAAAAATACAGATTAGTTGGACATACATCAGAATGAATGAATAGGAGAGAATTAACGGAAATATGCGGGATATAACAGAAAAGGCCCTATTCAAGCCTCTAACCGGTAGCCCGGTAGAAAAAGTGAAATACCGGTAGATCTACCGAAATTGCGGTGGAACGGCAACCCTGATTACTGACGTTACTTCGGTGATCACTGATAATTTCTTAAAACCGCAACAACAGAACATCATCATCAACATAAGGAAGCATGCAGGGGGATGACCTTGCAGAAGCTGATCCTTATGCAAGAGAATAAAACACTAGACGAGTAAGCACAGTAAGTAACCACAGCACACAACGAGGCGGAGCGTAAACAAAAATGTGAGCACTGAGCAAGTAAAATTCATTTACCTAGGTTATACTAATTAATAAATTATAAAAACCTAAAATGCATCATATTAAAGTAATACCATAAGCCTAAGTTGACCACAGAATAGACATGGTCGGAACTGGTAGGTAGGTACCATGGAAGAAGGAAAGTCCACTTTTCCTTAGGTACTGTGCATGGTAGGTAGAAAGAATTCAGAGAATGCGTACTCGTTGATCCATGTGAAAGGTTTTGCCACGGATTTTGCTCAGAACTCTAAATCCCGGTAGATTCAAGCCTCCAACCGGTAGCCCGGTAGGAAAATTGCAATATCGGTAGATCTACCGGAATCGTGGTGGAACGGCAACCCTGATTACTCACGTTACTTCGGCGAGTAGGGGAGAGTGGGGTAATACCGCCAAGTCGGGGAATACCGCCACCCCATATAATTATTTAACCACCTGAGTGACAAATCTTGTGGCCAAATATCTTCATCTTTAGATCAGCAGTAATGTGTTGGAAAAGTTGGTTTGGGGTCAATAATTTTTTTTTTAATCAAAGATTAGCGAGTTTACAGTTTTTGAAGCTTGGCGTTCTAGTTTTTCTGTTCTCGAATTTTCGTTAGTCTTGTGAATTTTGCTGTGACCTGAAGAAGAGCACCAATTTAAAACTTTAATGGCCGGGAAGATGGAATGCTATGTAATATTTCTTTTTTTGACGAGTTCTGTGTTGAACGTTGTTGTAAGAACAACGTTCTTACAATAATTCAGTTTTTGTAAAGAACCAACATTATTTTACCAATATTTATTTTGTTCCAATTTTACTATTCTGATGGGGAAATTGTTTGTCAACCTTAAGTGAATCCTTTTTTTGCCAAGTTCTCAATATGGTGAGAAGCTACCCAGGAATAGTTTTTAAAAGTCAATAAAACGTTATTCCGATGTTCTGATGAGACTGTTCATTTCCCCCTTGTTTTAATATGGCGGTACTACCCTAACCCCATAGCGGTATTTTTCCAGCTAGCTGGGGTAATACCGCCATTTACAAGGGTTTCATAAATTTGTACACAACCAGCCAAAACATTGTAATTCACCTCTGGAGGCATTTTTTTGACATGGATATGTCTTTTGGCTGGGGGTCAAGGAATTTTTCGCGACACTTTTTTTCCCGACCGGCACATTTTCTATTGATTTTCACGTACAACCAAGGCGTTACTAGGGAAGAGTAACTCCCATAGTTTTCATAGTAGGAAAATCGTTCGCCACTTTTTGGAATGCTCTCATTTTATCACAACATCTCATGACCTCTAAGCCATTGTAGTGTCAAGGAATGCTGATTTATTACTCTAAGTTAAAAACTAATATTGTTTTGTAACCATAGTGGAATAATCTTGTGAAAAGAAGGCACTACATGGTTGGTATACAATTGAGTAGTAGGTACCAACTGGTAAGCAGTAGGTACTAGACATATCCATGATCTTTTGTTTTTCCCATCAAGGGAGAAATTAAAATGCTTGATTTATAAGTAAAATTCCATTAAAAACCTGATAAATTTGATTCTCCACACAAAATACAATGCTCCTTTCAATATCACTTGACTGTGGGTGCGAGGACGGGTAGATTCTCGCAGCACATTCATATGTGGTTATAGTGAAAATGGTGGAGGGGGGGTACATTTTTTCAAAAGTCGTGAAAGAATCGATTTCCGATTTCATCAGGTAGTTTTTGCTTCCGAGTCTACCTAAAGGTAGCGGAAGCGTTGTTTTCACTTTCGGGGAAAAAAATTTGTTGGTCTCTAAAATCAAAATTTCCACTCGCAATTTACGTTTTAGACCAATCCTTGTAACAAGCTTTTTTTTTTAATAATTTGCTTCAAAATCTGAAGCTCCTAAGTGCAAACCCGGGCTGTGATAGACAAATATGCTTAAGGACATATATGTAAGGACAAATATGCAACATTACCCCATTTTCCCCTACTGATAATTTTTAAAACCCGCACCAACAGGACATCAACATCAACATAAGGAAGCATGCAGGGGGATGTCCCATTGATGGAGAAGTGATTCAACCATCAGAACCCCCTCAAGACGGCCCCGCGCCTGCGCACCCGCCTCCCACCGCGCGGCCCCCGAGGGCTCCACCGTCCAGGGGGCGCAATATTCGGTTAGATTGCGGCTCAGCCCCCGGGGTTCCGGTGCGTGTATTCTTGTCCTGTCAACGATCATCTTATAAGTGCGGTGACCCAAGTTTGAATACCACCCGAAAAAAAAATCCTCTGCCGATTTTTTTTGATTTTCTTCATTTTCGAGTGTAAGTAAAAGTCCGAGGAACCGCCGAGATGCCGTTGGCAAGCAGCACGCGAACCACCAAGTACACGTACCGCCAAACCGGAGGCGGCAGTGCGGACGTCAACATTGAATATTCCGCCGACCTCAGTGCCCTATCCAGGCTCGAGGTGAGTACCGATTTCAAAATAAACATAAATCAATTTGCCATGCAGTATGACCATATTTCAAAAATCATTTTTCCCCTAATATATAAGTACAAGTCTTAAAAGAATTCGAGAATACTACGATTATGGTCAAACTATTTTCAACGATTTTTGACCTTTTATCATTTTATCTGGAACATCTTCATGCAGACAAATCTTTAATTTTCAAATATTTACCAAACTTACTTTTTTCTCAGCAATACTTCATGAATAATCCAAAGTTATAGGATTTTCTCAACATTTTTCCGTATTTAGCAATTTTAGTACACAACGAATTTCATCACTCAAAGTTATGATACAAACTTTTTTTAATTATGAATACTTTACCAGCCGGTGGTGAGTACCGATTTCGGAATAAATGTAAATCAATTTGCCATGCAGTATGACCATCAGTATGACCATATTTCAAAAATCGTTTTCCCCCTAATATATAAGTACAAGTCTTGAAAGAATTCGAGAATACTTAATTATTTCTGCACAATATTTTATATAAATAATACTATAATAATTATTGGTAAATGAACGTTCTCTATGTTCTACAATGATAAGAAATGAACAAAGATTTTGTCAAATTTACTATTTTCAATGATTTTTGAGACTTTTTTCTTTAATTTGGGACATCATTTTTGTGCAGAAAAATCTTTAATGTTCAAATATTTACCAAACTTACTTTTTCCTCGGCAATACTTCATGAGTAATCCAATGTTATAGGATTTTCTCAACATTTTTCCGTATTTAGCAATTTTTGTACACAACGAATTTCATCACTCAAAGTTATGATACAAACTTTTTTTAATTATGAATACTTTACCAGCCGGTGGTGAGTACCGATTTCGTAATAAATGTAAATCATTTTGCCCAGCAGTATGACCATCAGTATGACCATATTTCAAAAATCATTTTCCCCCTGATACATAAGTACAAGTCTTGAAAGAATTCGAGAATACTTAATTATTTCTACGCAATATTTTATATAAATAATACTATAATAATTATTGGTAAATTAACGTTCTCTAACTATGTTCTGCAATGATAAGAAATGAACAAAGATTTTGGTCAAATTTACTATTTTCAATGATTTTTGAGACTTTTTTTTTAATTTGGGACATCATTTTTTGTGCAAAAAAATCTTTAGTGTTCAAATATTTATGTACCAAACTTGCTTTTTCCTCAGCTATACTTCATGAGTAATCCAATGTTATAGGATTTTCTCAACAGCAATTTTTGTACACAACGAATTTCATCACTCAAAGTTATGATTCAAACTTTTCTTAATTAAGAATACTTTGCCAATCGGTGGGGTGAGTACCGATTTCGGAATAAACATAAATCAATTTGCCATGCCATATGACCATCAGTATGACCATATTTCAAAAATCGTTTTCCCCCTAATATACAAGTACAAGTCTTAGAAGAATTCGAGAATATTCGATTGTTTCTGCACATTATTTTATATAAATAATACTATAATAATTATTGGTAAATGAACGTTCTCTAACTATATTCTGCAATGATAAGAAACGAACAGAGTTTGGTCAAATTTACTATTTTCAATTATTTTTTTTGACTTTTTTTTTTTAATTTGGGACATTTTTTGTGCAGAAAAATCTTTAATGTTCGAATATTTACCAAACGTACTTTTTCCTCAGCAATACTTCATGAGTAATCCAATGTTTTAGGATTTTCCCAACATTTTTTCCGTATTTAGCAATTGTACACAACGAATTTCATCACTCAAAGTTATGATAATTAGAAATAATTTGAAATAATGAGCACGATGAATTAGTCAAATTTCAAAAAATGTACTTAAAAGTCACTGAAAATTTTTAAAAAGGCTAAAAACGTTAAATTATATAATGTTTCCAGAATTAACATAGGCAAATTTTATGAACTACACCATTACACACACTACCAACTACAACAGTAAATAATTTTTGCACAGAATTAAGTGAAAAATGAACTTAACGTTCATTAATATGACCTTAATAATCGTTAAATCTGCAAATAAATGCTAAAAATTCAAAAATTGGTCATAATAGCGGAATATTGTTTGGAATTGTTTTCTTGGACCTATTTGTTAACAAATTCTGTGCACACAAAACACTGAAATTTCTTGAAATTTAACTTAAATATAAATACGAAAATGCCGTCATACGATCATGGTGCATGACTAGAACTTTTTTTGACCAAGTTTTATGAGAATTCGAGAATTATTTGTGTGCAAAAGATCGTCATAATAATTTTAAAGGCAAACAAACATTGTCTACATATCCAATTAGTTCTTTAATCATAGGAAATTTAACAGATTTTGGTCAATTTTGCTCATTTTAACGATTTTTTTTTAATTTGAGACATTTTTGAGCATAAAAATGTTTCAAATTAAATAAAACACCAAATAATTGTTAGATATAGAGAAATTGGCCAAAACATTTTTATGCTCAAAATGTGTATCGATCAGATTTATAACTAACGTTCTTTTTTTAAAGAATATTTTGTAAATAATAAAACTTTTTAAAAATTCTTTCCCTAAATTTTCTCTTCCTCTATCTGTGATTAGCGACTTTTTTACCACTCTATTGTACGTACACAAAAGGTTTGTCATTCAAAATGTCACGCAAACCTTTCAGTGTCCGAGGTGAGTAGGTACCGATTTTGAAATAAACATAAACTAATCAGTTAAGGAGCATGACCAAACGAACGAATTTTCGGGAACTGTATTTCCCCCTAATACCCTAATAGATCCGTTTTCGGCGGATTCATGACTAACCATTTCTGCGTACCTATTTGGCCACTTTTTGAAAATGTTCAAATTTGAACAACAGTTTTTTGGAACACCGAGCAAAAAATTTTTGCAAATTTATTAAACTGATTTCCAGTAATTCTACGTTCATATAGATGAGAAATCCGTTTACAGAATCAAAATATCTCATTCCGTTCTTAAATGAGAAGTAAACTGAATTTGGCCTCGATAGTGCTGCCATCTCTTTTCACAGAATTTCACCAATACTTCATAATATTTAGCTTGGAAAACCAAAGTTTTTCATTTAAGTTGGCAATGATTGGAAGTAGGAAGGAAAAGATGTTGGCCAAATTTGCTCTTTCCGACGATTTTTAGGCATTTATTTTAAATTTCGGACATTTTTATGCATAAAAGGTTACTTTTCATCATTATGAAAATCTCTCTCTTCATATTCCCTTTCCATTAACCCCCACCCAAAATAAGGTTAAAAAATAAATCATTGTTTTAAGGCAAAATATACATATTTGCCAATCGGAATGTCTCGAAAAAAAAAATAATTAGGAAATACTTACTTTTTCTCTTGTTTTATGAATAATTCCAATTATTTGGACTTTCCCCTGTTTTTCCCAAAGGTGTTCCATATTTAGCAGTTTTTGTTTAAACCACATTTTTGTGCGCAAAAAATTACCTTGAAATTACTGTCATATGAAAACTATTTCTAAATACTGAATATTTCGTCAACTTCAGTGCCCTATATAAGCTTTAGGTGAGTGCCGATTTCAAAATGAACATAAATCTCATGCAGCAAGACCAAACGAAAGAAGTTTTGAGAATTTCCTCCACTAACAATTTTTTTATGAATTCAAGTTTTAAAAGAATTTGAAAATAATTATTTGTTCACAAACATCTAAGCTTTAAAAATTGTAAAATAATTATTCAATTGGTCTGAAAATGGATTTTTGGAAACTTGTTCTGAACTTGTTTACATTGAAAGTATATTGGAAGAAGAAGAAGCGGTTTTTACGTAAACGCATGCGCAAACGCTTTTTATCTTTTTTTTAATCCATGAATAGTCAAAGTCATAGGAAACAATTATTTCGACATACACCCGTTAAAACTTCATCAATATCGGATAAAAACTGTGAATGTTAGGAGTGGAAATTTTTCACTATTGCACAAGCGCTGAGTCCAACTTTAACCCTAGTAGGTACTATAAAGATGGCATGAGATCATTTGAACCCTAACCCGCTCTATACGAGAAAATAAATCTATCAAAATCTGATGAAAACCGAGAAGTATTGATTGTTTCAAGGATTTAATGATTGCGTATACACAGAAATTGCAATTGACTCTGCGTTAATGAAATTCGTAAGGGATCATCTACGGAACGATCCAATTACTCATTGAGAATTCAATCGAAATCATACTGCAAGTTAGTAATAGTATTAGCCTTTACCGAGATTAGAGGACACACACACTCTGACCAATTAAGCATACAGGCTAAATGGCAGGCACAAACTCAACACATATCGGTTCCTTACTCCTTTTGATTGTTCTTTCGTGTTCATTTAAATGTGATATGTTACATACGATTATATTGAGAGACATTGGTTTATACATTTCTTCAACGTTTGGCTTTTTTTCTTTTTTTATAATGGGCTTGGGTGAAACAGCAGAAAGAGCATAGGGCAGGGTCCGTAGCCTTAAGTTGTACATCAATAATAGGTATTAGTGAAAAAGAGCACCTATAATAATGTGTACCAATCAGGCCTTTCTTCTGTTGCCAAAGGCTGAGCTATATCCCCAATCACTGCTTCTCGAAGAATCGAGAATAGCGGCTTGACCTTGCGGTAAACAAATTCTGCATTCTCTTTTTTGTTATATCAGCTCTCTATTTCTTTCTCTGTTCCCTTCAAGGAATACCTATTCTTCCAATATTTATGCTAGAATGTGGATGGAATGTAAAGTGGGTTCAAATCAAGGAAATATAACCCGGAAAACCACAAAGATAATTAGCTTCCTGCGTAAAGGTAATACTTAATACCTTTCAGATGAACTTGGTAAATAGAAGATTGACAATTGCCAATGACTTGAGTTGAGGAGCTACAGTCCAAATGTGGGCCATAGCCAAATGTTGGAACAACCAGAAAGGATAGGTTGCATTCATAAGGAGACTTGGAAAGGTTTTTTGAGACTTTAAATAATAGTTTGCTCTCAGAAAATTCTCAAGGAAATGAAATAATGTGACCGTTGCTCTAAAGTACAAATTGCTCTTGAATATAGTGAAATAATAAGGCCGATACGCCGATATGCTCGTATTCCATGAGTTCCTTACCAAGACCTCGGGTGATTTGTAGTTTCTGAAAATAGTGGATTGAATTACAGAGGAATTAATTCCTACACTATTTTCAACTATGCTCAGCTAGGAAGCTAAAAACGATGGTCTGCATCTTAACACACAAAGTTCAACCCTGTGCAGGCTATCTGAGAAGACAGACGACACACAGACAAAATCTTTGAGTGTGCTACACTTACCCACTGCATATCTGTATGTGGTATCCCGAAAGCTACGAACAATTAAAGACCTCACAATCTTCATTAAAGTACTGAGTGACCTTGATGAAATGCTAATCTTTCTGGAAGTGCGACAAGCCAACAAGCTTCCATCCCTTGCTGAGAATTCTCCCCTACATCTCCAAGATATACATCTGGACCTGCATCCCAACGCCACCAATAAATCGGTAGAGGAATATGGCAGCTCCGTTTAAAACCTTAATTGTTCAACCCCAATTCTCTTCCTCGGTAATCTAAGGGTGACATATCCCTAATCACTGCATAGCTGAAAGAATCGATGATATTGCCGCTATTGGCAAGGCCTTGCAATATGCACTTCATCTTATTTCTAACGGAAATTACCATATCTTTCAATAATATCTCTCCTTTCAAAATGCTGCAGAACAAAGTCATCTGAAAAAATCTCGTGCAAAGCTTACAATTGCTTTCCCAACATCACATGTCCAAATTACATGTGCACTACTCCTGGCTTAACCATCAAAAACTGGTGAGAGTTTTCATGTGATTTTATATTACGGATGCAATTATTTAACACACTTCGAAAACTTTCTAGGCACCGTCAACATGTCATTGGATGAGTGTGGGAGATAGACTTCTAAATAGTTCACTAGGAATGACAATACAAGTAACCACACCGTGATACTACCATAATCCTACGTACTTTTTTTAAAATCTAAGTGTATGTCGTTCCAGGAAACATTAAAATATCTTGGTAAAAGCTTTCCAAAAAAGTGCAATATTAGGTGTGTTTGAATGTTAGCGAAAATGTATCCAATACTTGAGGGTTATATGCGCAGCTTCCCCCTTTATCATAAAACTAGGTAGCAAAATTTTTAAGGCGAAATCTCATAATCTAGGATTTTCAGGGATGATGAATCAAAATTTGATGTCGATTTCTAGTTCACCTACATCCGACTAAAATAGACAGTTTTTTTAACAAGAAAATTTACTATAGAGCAGAATCGATGGAAGTTCACCAATTTTATTGAACCTTAAAACCTCGTTGCCGTTTGTATCCGTGCTGTTCATAGTTGTTCTTCTAACATTCAAGTCCTCTAGGGGTATAAGCAGTTGATAGTGGTGCTCGGGATGTCTCATTATATATATATATATATATCATTACCTATACATCAGTCTAAAAAAAAAAATACTACCTACTCTTCTATTGAATTATTCATGATTTTTTTATATTTAATCATTCCATTAACACACTGGAATTGATTAAAAGTGATAAAAAGGTAGGTATAAGAAAACCGATAAGTGGTGAACCTTCTCCCAACCTTTTTCCCGATTTTCGTGAACTTCTCCCAAACCATTAAACTGAAGTTATTTTGTTTTTGGATTTTTGATCAACTTTAAGCATCTTAAATGGCCATCAGCTCATTGTAATTTTGTTTAAAACAATAACTTTCGTGGTTTTACTAAAACAAAACAAACAAATATCAACTATGGATATGGATATGAATATTCATATTGACGTTGGACATTTTGAATGAGACCTCTCGCCAAATTTTTTTTTTCGTCCATCCTTTGAGTTGTAGGAAACTAAAAAAAAAATATATATATATAAATCAAATGAACGTATAGAAAAAAATCTTGAATTTTAAAAACAGTTATTAATATCATCTAAATTATTATTTCAAACATATTGGTAAGTAATGCATGCATTACAGGGACGTCCCTATGAATGGTTTGTATATATACTCTTCGTGAGAATTAAAATAGGAGAACAGACACAAATATAATTATTTCTCGGAATTACCCTTTCCCTATTTACACCCACCACCGAAAGTAAATTTGAAACTTCCAAGGTTGCATAACTGGACTGAAATCTAGATTGAACAAATAATAAAAACTGTCAAGAAAATAAGATGAATAAAGTTTAAAAAAATGAACAAAAAAGAATCTTGAAAAATCTGACGAGAATAGTTAAAACGTCACGATTTATTACTGTTACCCCCTTCCTTTCACCCCTTCCGTAATGAAACTCCTGATATACGTTCCAAAACTAGACCGAATTCATAGTTGAACAAGAAAAGAATCACGAAAATCGGACGAGAATAGTTAAAGCATACTGATTAATCAGTAGGTATTATCCCTTGCCATGATGAAATTCAAAACTCCTGACGTACGTTCCCAAAATATATCAAATTCGCAATGGAACAAAGAATCACGATAATCGGTTGAGATTTGTACCTTCGTTTGAATCGGTAATTATCCTCTCCACCCCCCACCACGACTATCCGAAATCCCCACGGTTAATTGCACAACCAGACTAAAATTGGAATCGAAAAAATAAAAATTGGTTCAGGATTGTAACCTGTGTGGCGTCGAATAAATTTGTTTAAAAAAAACGTGTGCTTTCGGATTTTTCGGACCCCTTTTATTCCCCCTCTTCAATAATGAAATTCGAAATTTCCTGGGTTATTGCTCAACTAGACTAAAACTGGGATCGATCAAAGGAAGGATATCGAAATTGTCGCCTGGGCGAAATTTGTCACACACACAAACATACACACACCTATGGGTTTTTTCACGGATTCGGTCTTGGAATGGTCTGAAACAGATTTGAATATATATATATATTTATATATATATATATATATATATATATATATATATATATATATATATATATATATATATATATATTTTTTTTTTTCCCATGCTGGGGTTGTCCTACACCCCCTGTGTCAACTCCAATAGGTCGTCAGGGACGTCCTACAAATGGAAAACTTATTCACTAACTGCGCCAAATGCAATGGTGCTTATTTATTTTCGAATTCTTTGGAATGAAATGCATTCTTATTTCCAATCTATGCAATCCAACCCATTCAATTCAAAACCAAACACATGCCAACAGCCGTTCAGAGGTACCACACACGTTAGTCGGTCAATTTTTATTATCAATAACATGTTTAATCAGGGAGCAAGAGGTGAAGATTAGTTGTCATTACCTATGTCAGTAAATTGAATCGGGATAGCCTTGTTTATTTTTGTGGTTCTATTACATTTTATTTACCATAATTTATCATACCTAATGTTTAATTTTTATTTCAGGACAAGATCAGATTGATCAGCGAAGATCTGGAATCCGAACGAGAACTCAGGCAGCGAGTAAGTAAATACATGTTTTTCTGTTCTCCTCATATACGGCCATTGAACTAATTTACGATAATTTACCCCAATTGTTTGAGATCGCGTACATAAAAACCAGATATATTTCTCATTGTTACACGAAACAGAATGCTTACCAACATTTCCGCTTCTAAATCCGCCGATCGAATTGAATGCACTAATGCAACAATGGCCTACACTAAAATGCAAGCTTTTAATACTGTTGGTTCAGTTCACTTCGACGTTTCGAATTATTTAATTAATTAGAATATTTGAAGACTTAGAATTTGAACTTTTCAAGTTTATTGAAAAAGATGGTATCTTTAATGGGATTTAAAAAATGTTTAACGTTCTGGGAGTTGATAATATAACGATACTATTACCAAAAGAAAGTAATGATAAAAAAGAAATTATTAATTAGCAAACATCAAGACGTTTTACTATTTTCACATGCGAACCCATGAAATTATTCCTCAGATTGCTCTAAACGTTTTTCAACACGCGTCTTCTAGTAGCAATCATATTGGTATCGTCAGCCACATTTTTTCAGAATCATAAGCAGTCAGACCTCAAGAAACATCTGTTGGTTTGATTTCATTCATTCGTCTATTAAATCTATTCGGTTTAACAAAACTAAAAATATTATTAATAAACTTTTAGCAGTCTGGCCAACAGAGATTACAAACAGACATTGGCGAAATAGAATGGAAAACAGCTTTTAAAAACGGATTCAGTAAAAAGGAGTGAATTTTTCAAAGAAACAGAGTTACACCCCTCAAATTTTGTTGGTGCACGTCTCAAGGCGCTTAAATTCGAAAAATCTAATAAACAATGAAAGGAAAATAAATCCGGTCGCACGCCATCCGCTGCCGTCCAAAACTTTTCTCCCAAACTGATGGACCAAAGTTTACAAAACTTGGTTCAAAAATCATGCCTACATATGCTAATCTTCTCGATCTTATTCGGTACTCAAGTTGCAATCTTCGGTATTCTAGTTGCAATCTTCGGTATTTTATTTCAACACTAAATCTTGAGTGATGGCGCTCCTCAAAGATGCACCAATAATGGCCAGTTTCACGACTGAGGGTCGTGAAATTATCCACAGTTAGTATTTGAGGAATAACTCTCGAATCCGAACTAACTCAACTTTAGCCCTGTATGGAGAAACGGGCCCTAAATAAGTAGAACATGTGGATGTTCAGAAGGTGCAAAAGTTATCCTCATCCGCTGAAAGTGTGTTACGCCCTGACGGAATGCGAGGGAACCCTCAGTAAAAATAACCCGGGGAGGCCTCCTTCAGGCAGAGCCTCCGGATTTAAAATGGCAGTGGCCCGATTCCCGCGGCTGCCAATGAAACTCTGGTCCTGGCCAGGTAGGCGAGCAGCCCCGCCTGAAATGAACTTTTGATCAGAACATGGGCGAACTGACATTTTCGGCCGGTGAAATTCGATCAGGCTGAGTTTGGGTTCGGTGGCAATTTATGGGCAGCAGATGGGCGGCATCAAACGGCTTTGTATTGGACTGAAGAATCGCCGTTAATAGGGCAAGTAAGTTATAAAAAGCATTTTCGCAGCGTAAAAACCTTGACGAGACAATAAGGCACACAAAAATGCGTAGATGGACTTGCTAAAAGAAGAGCAGATGAAGCAAACAACACCTCAAAAATGCTGCAAATTGTTACACAAAGGTTTATCATTTCCGTGGTAGATGAATTTTTGAACAGAAAATACATTTTCGGCCGGTGAAATTTGATCAGGCTGAATGTGGGGTCGGTTGCAATTTACGGGCAGCAGATGGACGGTATCGCAGATATCACTTTTTTGTTGTTCTTAGTGATTTTTTTTCTTTTTTTCTTTTAAGCAAATAAATATGAAATTGAAGTAAATTTCTCAGTATAATATTGTGATATTGTGCATACATTTTTCAATCTTCTGGTTCATTGTTGGTAAAATTCTTTTGAATAAAGTTCAGATAAAAAAATATAAGTTCAACGATTTTCAGCCGTTTTTTACCCATTTTTAGTGATTTTTTTTTTAGCGTAGTTTTTGAAATTAGACTAATTTAATGTGCTCGTAAAGTTCTTCCCAACCAACTCACCCTTTCATTAAGAAAGCTTGATTTTTAGACGCAACAACGGATTTTTTATCTCAATACGATTCGGAAATTCCTCGATTATAAGGAATAGTCATCATGCAAGGCTGAAGTTTAACTCTCCGTTCCCACCACAAATAGCAAGTTGACAGCAATTCGACAGCCCTATTCCAGCCGCCATGGTAAACTCACTTATTAAGAAACTGCACGTATATTGGGGACACATTTTCGCACTAAAATACTAAATATTCCACGATGTTGTCGTTGTAGAGATGTATTGAGAGACTAACAATATTACATCATGAATTTATAAGTCAAATGTAAATGCTGGTAATGAAAACGTTCAAAAAACTATGGTAGGTACATCATGTGGTTAGAGTGATTTTAAGGTAACCCAAACATCCCGGCAGCCGCATCTAAATCAAGTAACGTGATTGATTGGAAAAAATATGTGGTGAGGATGAGTTTGTAGAAGTTAAGGTGCAGATGAGAGAGAATGCGTTTGGGTTCCTCAAGCATTTGAGCTGTTGCATAGTTTTTTCCTGCTTTAAGAAAGCTGTTGTATAGTTGATCAAAAGCACAGTTTGGGTTGTTGGACATGGAATAGCTAAATTAGTTCAAAACACGATAGTGTCAGTGGATGAATAGTCTGAACCAGGATATATAAACCAGGGGGTGGACCAGGACACTCACCACCTCTTACTGAGTAATTAACGAAACGCTCCTTGTAAAATTTATGTTTCTCAAGGTGAAGAAAGGGAGCAAATAAAGTTGGTGTGATAGAAGCATTTGTACTTGAACGTGCATAATACAGGGTGCCCCCAAAAACGCCCCCACCCCACCCTCACCCACCGCTAAACTAATTATTTTTGGATCTAAAAAAAATTTCTTTTTTCTCAAAATGTTTCTTGTAAAGATCTCAAAAATGTCAAAATTGCGCGTTGCACACTTGCGCAAACGTGCGCAATCCATATCAACTTCGTTGTTTTATATAGAAACCCTCATTTTTTTATTCTATATTTTATTCTACTTAGAATTTCATGAAGAAATGACCCATCACTCGATTTGTTTAGTGCGCAAAAAGGGCACAATTCTGCTGTAGAAATGCGAAATTTCGTTCTAAAAGTGCAAAAAATCTGAAATAGGTACTGAGTTTTTGAAGATATTCAATTGCCACATGTAATACATGATTTTGGGGTATTGTTTTTTTGCTGAACCTCGAAATGATGGTCATTTATTGATATTTTATTGAAAACACCGAAAAAACTACATTTTAGTACGTTTTGTGCAGAGTAGAAATGAGTAAGAAAAGTGCAATCTGGTCGATTTTTCGGTGTTTCCTCACGTTTGTGTTGAAAATATCAGTAAATGAACATCATTACGAGGTTCAGCAAGAAAAAAATACCCCAAAATCATGTATCGCAGGCGGCAGTTAATATCTTCAGATACTCAGTATTTCACAATTTTTGAACTTTTAGAGCGGAATGGCGCAATTTTTCTGCGGGATTTCACCCGTTCGCACTGAAAAATCGAGTTACGGGTGATATTTCAAGCAGAATTCAAATTTGCAATGAAAAATGGTGGTTCCTATTTGAAATAACAAAGTTGATGTCAATTGCACACGTTTATGCAAGTGCGCAATGCGCAATTTTGTCATTTTTGAAATTCTTACAAAAAAAACTGTTTGAAAAAAAATTTGAAAAATGTTTTATTCATAAATAACTAGTTATTTTAGCAGTGGGGGGTGGACGTTCTTGGGAAACCCTGTATAATGGGGATGTGAGACAATCAAAATGAGACAATACATGATGCATTTAGCAGTTCCCCCATTTTAACCGAGGACATTCGCATTCGAGTTACTTTTCAACGGGTATTCAGTTTGAAATATCACCAACTGCTGTATCAGAATCATCCATCAAAGTGTAAATCCAATCATTATGGCATTTGTCAAAATTAACTAGGTATTTCAAAGAATGCTGTTGCGTACCTAACTGAAGCTGAAGAAGAATCACAACAATTGTGATCTCTTTAAAACTTAGATTTTAGGTCTTCGTGTGTTTCAAAATCGAAATTTCTCGTTGAACCTAAACTTCGAAGGTATTCCGAACAAATTCATTTTGTTCACAGAACATTTCATTTCTGTCGTTGCACAGGCGTTTTCCATAGATTTGTGTCAAGCCCATAATACTAATTCTTGAAATGAATCATAAGGCTCTCATGGCCTATAATTAACAGGTATATGTAGTCCCACCTCAATGAAACGAACGTTAGACTCTACGTGTGACATAGTGAACTTTACAAATTACAATGTAACATGCGAATAAGGAGAGATTGGGACGGTTTACAATGCAGGTTCTAGTGTTTTTGCGTACCGAATGGTGAAGCATTCTTCAGTGTCGTGTTTCTTTACGATGCTGAATCGAAATCATGGAGCTCCATTCCTGTGCCTAAAAACTATTAGCTTTGTTCGCAGTGCCGGTTGGAAACGGTTACCAACCGTTGGCGACCAGGTTTGTGATTGGTTTAGTGCGCATGCGTGTCCACCACCTAATTTCAAACCGTTTGTAACCAAATCCGCACTGCGAACGGGTTTGACTAAAGTTAACCGTTGCATAGCCTCCAACAGCTGTAACCTGCTTGGTGGGCTCGCGCCATCCTTTGAATAGGTAAACATTTCATGTATGAATAAAGAACCTGAACCGTAAAGAGATGGCCTGCAAGACAACAAACAGGTTGAAATATGAAAAATATTCATTGGGAACAAACCTTCCAACAGGAATAAGAAATCCATGCTCAATCTTTTCTTGCCTCCAGCTGATGATTTTGTGGGAGAATGTGGTGTTTATCTCGCGGGAAGAACTTAAATCGATCTCGAAGTCGACCATCGTTCTTAATTTTTATGTTAATAGCTTTACAAATAACTCTTCAGTTGAGATTGAGTAATAACACTGTTTGATTTTGTATTTTGTTGCTATTCAGACAAAGATTCCCATTCTACGTCGTTGTCACCAATAAGATTTTCCATATCACACAACTAGTAGGAAACTTTCAATAAATAACCGTAGAAGTAAAACGAGGGTAAATGCAAAGGTAGAACTTAGTGAACAGTGCACGTCATGCAGATGTCCGACAGCTATCTCATCTCGTTCAGCTGGCTTATCTTATCATCTCTCAGCTCGCTGAGCTCCCGCTACCCTCCATCTCACAGTGGAATGATTTGATTGGCTACTTCGAGTAGCGGTGTGGTGGGGGACAAACCGTCAGATCGGTCAGCAGAAATTTCTCTGACTGGTCTAACCGATCCACAACGCGTTTCAAACTGGTTTGGTGGTCACTGCGAACGGACTACTATGGATGCTATACAGTCATAGATTTCCTCAAATGGACACTGCGAACGCCCCAAACGCGTTTCCAACCATTTCTTACAGGTTTGATGGTCACTGCGAACAATCCTATTATTTCTGAGCTTGGAAAGGTTGCGGCTCTCTCTCCAGATAATTCACAATGAATCGTTTGTAGATTGAGAATGAAACCATACAACTCTCCCTATTTTTGGGAAGGAAAAGGACGTCAGTAATTGCAGGGACAGGAGAAAAGGCTATTTTTGAACACCTTGCATGAATCCCGATTCGTAAGGTGGAACGGATGAAAGAAAAAGTTGTTTTCTTGGAGGAGGAAGCGCCGGTAATTCCCGTGACAAGATCTTTGCCGAGGTATAGCGGAGGAAATCGCCGGCAAAGAAATGTGAATTCCTAATCGTTGATGAGGGGGAGGGCAACTCGCCAAAATGAGGCTGTTGCCAAGAACCCGAACACCGGACCGTCTTGGGTGGGCAACATAACTTCTTCCACTCAAAAAACATCTACCTACCGGAAAATTGAGACATTTCCTTTAAGATACAAAATTAAATCGTCACCAATGTTGAAAACCATTATGACTAACTTCAAAAGTACCTGTACATTTGGGAATTCAACAGCAACTTCAAGAATTCCTATTGTGCACAAATGGAATGGGGAAATGGGCACCCAACTTCTGTTTGAGATTTTTCCCCTCATCAAGTATTCGATTGAAAATCCTTCAATCCTTCCTGGTGATAACCAAGGGAAGGTAGTGTAAAGTGATACCAAGATCGTTTTTACTTCATGTCCATGGATGTCTGCTCGGCGATGGTAGGCTTAAGTGTGGGGCTGAAGCAGAAACAGCTATCTACTCGCCCCAGTATAAAGCTTGGTTCCTTGAACTACCACTAGAGCGAGCTGGCATCACCATTCTTCATTCACGTGCCAGAAATCTACTCAACCCACTATACAGTGTATGAGTGCACTCACTGCTGTGAGCCAGGAGGTTTTCCATGTGGCTGTAGATATTTTCTTTGTCTGACGACATTCAGCATGATATGACTAACCAACAAACAGCCATTTGCTGAGTTCTCCTTTGCATGATTTAGCTGATTGAGAGAGACTCCTCTGAGCCACTCTTTTCAGCACAAAGGCATTGAAGATTATCAGTGAAAGAGGCATTTCCTAAACTGATAAGCTTATTATTTATTTTTGTAAGCAATTCACTTGATGCCTGATCATATTAATAGGTTAATGAAGAGAGCTGGAAGAGTCAGAAGGCTGTTTTCCAGGGAGATGGGTCTATAATGGCACCTTAACACTGCATGCACAAAATACTGAAAGTAGAAAATAAAGTGAAGAATACAGAAAAATGCAGACGTTTTTGGATGTACCAATCTGTGCCAAATGACGTACAATTGAGTTTTGCATTCTATGATTCAGGCCGGCAAGCAGCTGATGTGTTATCTATTTTAAAGAGTTCAAAGAATGAAATATGACTAGAAATGCAATTAACGTTTCACGTTCGATTCTTTGATACTTTTGGTCTACAATGTAGCACAGAATGGATGTTATAGACTACAAATTCCGAAAAACAATATCGAAACAGTTGATGATGTTTATTGAAAGAAATATTTAAATGATGCATAAATGGATGTATTATTGACAATGAGACAATTCATGATTAATTGTAACATTTGTAAACACTCTACGAACTTTGAGTGCAATCGGACTATTTCCTTTCATAGCCCATAGCTCTCATTCCCACATCACTGGTCTGGTGCTCATGTAATTAACCTTTAGATTTAGTCTAGGGTAGATTATTAAAATAAAACTACATGGACGTAGGCACGAACAAAATAAAATAAAATAATAATAACCCGTGACAGGTGCAAGAGTATGAATGTGCATTAACCACACACAAAAATCATTCAACTGCGATTTGAACCCGCGACAGTAGGCACTCTAGAACACAGAATTTCACCTATCTTTTGTAAGCTTCAGACGGTGCGGTAGATGGACGGATTTTTTAAAATCACTTTTAGAACCAACGTACGTTGAAACTCAAAGAAGCATATTTTCAAAGCGGGGGTGGGAGTTGAAAGTTGTTTCTCTTAGTTGATTACAAAGGTTCTTGATTGGAAATAAAAACATCACATAAAAGTATCCTATTGTATTTTACATTACCTATGCTTTTTATTTATGTAATTTTGACTATTTATGACTTTTCGATCACAAAATATTTTGGTGAACGTTCACCCTTTTTTGCACAAATCGATATTGAAGTAGTGGAAGTACTTCGTTCTTTTTACATGCGCTAGCAAACCAATTATGAAAACGTGTTCGCTCTTTTGACAAGTCCTTCCGACCTGTCTGTTGATCTTATCACAACCACCCTACGGCAGAAGGGACAATGATGATACCGTGATATCTTTTTCAAGAAGTGTGCGGGAAATCCATTTCTACCGCAACTCAAAAGTCTAGCTAAGAATGTATTTGGGTAGTACTGCCCAAGACGCAATTGTACCCACTCTAATGATCGTTACCCACAGATTCATTTTATCTTTAAATGAAAATAGATTTCATTCTAAGATATTTGATACCATCCGCACTCTCCTGCATTGAGCAGGTTTCCTTCTATGATTTTTCAAAGTATGCTGCACTGGTGACATCATACTGAGCAAGAGGGTGTTGCCCAGGCGGGAGAGGTGCTTTGACGTCACCAGCATGCGAAACTTTAAAAAAAATCATAGAATGATAACTACTCATCGTAGGACAGTGCGGTTAATGCCAAGCTTCTTCGTATGGGATTTTCTTTCATTTAAAAATAGTTAAAATACACTTCCACACCCATGGGTAACGCTCATTTAGCAGAAAACTGTACAGAAATTAGTTTGAGAAGCAGAGAAACGGAAAGAGCACGCGGGAAGTCATATTTTGGTGGACAAACATTATCCACCTTCGAAAATATTCATAGTGCAACTTCAGTGAATTGATGCGAAAATCGGCTGACCATCAGAATTCTCCATCATAGGTATTTCTCCCGTTTGGGACGAGAACTGCAAACTTCACGAAATCAACATGGATTATGCAGGAGTCGATTTATACATACCATGATGTCTGGGTATTTAATGGAACGAAATTGATAACGTTCGGGACGATGCGCATAGTAGATTTAGATGCTTAAGAATTTAAACTGGGCTCTCAACGCACCTTAGGTCTCAACCACTCAAGTTATAAGCGAAAGTTGGCATCTTTTTTGTATGATATTTGGGCATAAAAAGTCTCATGTCGGTTGCCATGTCGTTTATATTGAACCGTTTTGAATCCAAACCTTATAATGGAATTTTCGCTACCTAGAACATACCAAAAAGGTGAAACATAAAGGGTACCAGTTGATCTGATGAAGATCACAATGGGTATTATAAAAACAGACATGGCTGTATCATGATTCCCCTGCGATGTGCCGTCACGCCAAGCTATTTTCACCCGTTCTATGACGATAGATAAATTCAAAACAAATATGGATTCGTCATTTTTAGGGGGAAAAGGTAATTGAGCGTTATGAAGGGTACTAAATCAAATTATAAAACGTTCCGACTGGAGTTCTCCATTCAGAAAAGGCAATCCAATACTGGTTAAGTACAATCTCTGAATACATTGTTGTACAAGTAACTAAATTATATTGTAAAGCTTTGAGGTGTGGAAATTTCTCACTTTCTCGGGGGGGGGGGGGACCTCCTTTCTTTTTTCTTTTGATCTTCCAAAATAATAATTGTCACTTGTTTGTTGCATTTCAAAGCTTCTTTAACAGTTTTGGTTCCATATTTGACTATCAGTCTGTTTAAGGTCAATATCTTGTCCCAGATAGTATTATGCTTAATTACTACCCGATTTTCACGGAATTTTATTGGTTTGAGCCATGTATATCATGTATAGTTTTATTGCCGCCAGACCTATATTCCTAGCAATGGAAGATAGTCTCAAGTTAATTACTTTAAAATTTCATTGCGATTGAATCACCTTCGGCCACTGCGGAGGCAAGAACGTGTTCATTAACAGAGACGAGACGCTAAAACTATCCGGCCTAATCTATAAAATTACCACGGATAGTACAACTTAGTTCGTAGAAGCTGTACTGACATCAGCCGAATATTACTACTGTAGGGCAGGGAGTGATGAAGTGTCTAATCTATAGGGAAGATGAGAGGGAGAGAGAGAGAGAGAGAGAGAGAGAGAGAGAGAGAGACCATGCTTTATTCAGCATATTTGCTGAACGAAAATAAATTTAAATAATACGAACAATAAATGGGGTACTCTTAGTACCTATAGAGACGGCAAAACATAAATAATTAAGAAAATTTAATTATTTAATATGTCATTGGACACGCGGAGAATCGCGCAAGCAGCTAAAAAATTACAAAGATAAGCTGGGGTCGAGTATACAACAACAAAAAATGCGAGATATATTGATTTGTCTAAAAATAAAAAAAAATATGATTAAATTTACCAAATAAAATTATCTAAAAAATTCATGCCTGTATCTATGTGCAATCTGACAATACCTGGCGATGGCGGGCCATTTGTTTTCCGTATCCTAGATTTCCAAAACCTCATCCCTGCTAAGGAGTGTCTTGTCGAAACACCAAACCTGAAACTCTCTCAGCACTGGGCAAACCCCAATAATGTGAGTAATGCAGATTACTTTCAATAAAATTTCGTCTATTCGTTCTCTTACTAAAGTATTATGTTGAATAAGTGAGTGAGATATACCGCCCACCCAACCTGGCAGACGTTATTATGAGGAAAAACAAAGTTTTCCTCCTTTAACAGTCATGAAGTGAACACTCTAGTAAACTGATACAAAAATAATCAGTTAATTATCGAAATTCTCCGTTTCTTGCTTCAGTTTGCCTACATCACGTAAATTACATCGTGTAAATAGTGTTTGATAAAGGCGAGCCTCAGACACTGATCCGGCTAATGTGGAATCCGAAGGAGAGATGGTTGGAATTAATGAGCCCTTTGAAAAGTGACAACTTGTTGCCTTTATCGTGAGGCTATTTTTGAAACTTCTTACTGAAAACCAGGGGAGGTGAGATGTATGGGGCTTTTTATTCAGCGAGGTGTTCTCGAAACTTGGTAGCCGGCCAACACCTCAACCCACAGCTGCAAGATCGAAGATGAATATCCGTCTAAAATGTTCCACCGCACAAGAAAAACATATGATGCTAGTCTTCACACTGCTTTCCCCAAAATTTAGTTTCAATTCCTCATAGTCTTCTTAGATTTCTTACCTAAAACTATGATTTGAAGCATTGTGAAGGTTTCTGAAGCAACTCTGCTCAATGGTTTTATTACCTGCACGAATTTCGTATAGAATGATTTTATGAATCTATGAATTTCCAAAAAATTACTGTACTTACGCTGTGGTGCTCCGGCAGTTTAAGGTGTAATACAGGTAGGTACTATAATTGATTTTTTTATAAATGAAACGGGAAAAAAGTGCATAGGAAGGTCTTTTGGAGAGCACACGCTAGGTTCGGTCTAAGTAGCAGCTTATGGCCTGAACCACCCCCATCCACCCCTAACCACCTCCAGAGATCCTTAATCATCTTCCCAATGTCTTACTTAATTCCAGTGGCTCTTGTACAGAGCAAAAGGCCTCGTCGAAAGACCGCCAGTGAACCCTGTTTTTAGTCAGGCTCTTCAGCCGACCAAGGACTTCTGCGTCGCTATCAACCATAGATATAACCTTAACTGAGGATACCTGAAATGACCCGACGTTTTGTGTTTATCCCTGGCAGGCCCAATGCGTTAATGGGCAAAAGCGACTCGTGAGCTAATTTTAACATAAACATCACCGCATTTAAACTGATTTTTGAGAGCAAAGCTAATTAGTTAAAAAAGCATTAGAGGTTTTTGGCGGGTTTTCGGCAAGGGAATGAGTGATGAAATGAAGCCAGTACACCCTAGTTGACGTTTTGAGAAGGTAGAATTAGGCTGTTTTGAGTGTGTACGGAATTTCCGCTAATAACCAGAGGTCACTAACCATGAAGAGATCAGTGTTTGACCTTGAAACTTAGTAAATTCAACTGTGGAACGTTTAGATCTAACGTGAGTAGCTGGGCTTCCCCTCAAAGACTCGGTGCTCTGCTGGGCTTCCCCGAAGGAAAAGGCTCGAAAAACTTTCCTTTGCTCTTGAAGCAGTTCTGTATCCATTTCGCTTCTGCGCCATGTTGTTGGTGATCGATCCTTTTTTAGGTCCCAGCACATTAGGCAGGTACAGGATGGCAAATTTATACATCTAATTTACCTTAACGGCGGCAGCCGTCCCGTCCTCTGCCCCGAGACATCAGCCTCCAGACATGGCCCGAGCCAGGTAACGGACGGGATAAGCCGCGATCGCTCTCGGACCGGAAAACGCCGCGTCCTGGCACTGGACGTTTCCATCCTTACCTGCTCTTGTCCTGCCTAATGTGCGGAGAGGCAGGAGGGGACGGACGGCTGCCGCCGTTAAGGTAAATAAGATTAATAAATTGTCCACCCTGTTCCTGTCCTGTTCCTGCCTAGTGTGCGTTTACACTTCGATAGGAATTTCATTTGCTCTTTTCCATAATGTAACTATTCTTTGGAAATCACGTTTGGCCAGAAAGCTCGGAAGATTCTTCTGGACTCATATTAATGAATCGGTACTTGGAGTTTTCTCATCTCAGTCATTGTCACCCTTCATGTTGAGGCCAAAGATCCTAAGTTTTGTTTTGGTGAATATTTTTCCTGCGCGCCATATTGGATATATCTGGACAAACAACATTTGTTTTACGGATACTTGCAGCTATGTCCTCTATCGTTTCACCTCCTTTAGTGATCAACCTTCCCACATATGTGAAGGAGCTTACTTCTTCAATATCCGATCCATTACCTAGTAGAATATGGTATATCGCTACACTTATTCTCTTGGCTTTGGTTTCGCCTACGTGTACTTTGAGACCATACTTATGTTCGGTGCGGCTTCTCAGTAATGCCGTACCTCTTTAAGCTTCTCCAGATTTTCTTTTGATTGAGTTCAAACACTTTTTCCTACCCTATGTCTAACAAACTCAAAAAATTCATTGACCTTTCCCTACCGAACCCACAAAGCCAACTTTCCCAAATACTGGTATGAGTAATATATGTCTATGCATTAACCCTCAAAAAACATTCGGTTCCTACTGGGATTCGAACCCGAGAAAGTAAAATTGAAGTGCAGCTCCTTAATCTCTGCGCCTGACAATGGTTCAAAATGATTTTTCGGTCAACATTCTGAAACTTCCTACAATCATGTTTTTGGAAGTGCTGAATACAAGAAAAATGTTCAAAAATGTACAATCATTATTTAAGAAAATAACCATTTGTATTAGTGAATTTGCCATAAAACGACGCAATAAATTTGTCCAACAATTGTAAAAAGTCTATTTTCTATATTTGTTGAGTGCTTAGTCGATTGAAGTACGGATTACGGGATGGGCACATGATTTAGAAACAGCATTTATATGTGAGAAAATCGATTATATCGTGTAGGCAGCAATAAAAAAATATAATCACATATAGGCATACATTTTGGAACTATCATGATATCTGAATGTTACTCAGCTTTCATGATACACAGGATTACTAAACTTTCATGTAGCGCACAGGTGGTGAAAAGGTGTAAAGGTAAAAAATAGTCACGTTTTCCGATCTTCTACTATGTTGTGAACAATAAGTGATATAAAATAGTGGAGTATCAACGTTAGACGCTTATACATCGGGACATGGATATGTCTACTGTTATCGTAAATGACATTCTTTCAAGGGTGAACAGGTGGTAATTTAGATCAATCAGCTGATCAGGACGGTTTCCGTCATTTCATTCGTCTCTAGATATCCCAGGGAGGCTGCATATTAAATTTTGATTTTCTTGGGTGAACAGGAGAGAACAAGGCTCATTCAGCTGATCAGGTTTGAATCCATTATTTCATTCGTTTCTAAATATCCCAGAGACGCTACCTATTAAACTTCAAGTGGTTAGGGCGGAAAGGAGATAATTTGGTTTAGTCAGCTAATCAGGATGGAGTCCATAATTTCATTAGTTTCTAAATCTCCCGGAGAGGCTCCTATTTAAATTTCAACATCCTTGGGTGGATATGAGAGAATTTGGTTCAGTCTGCTGATCAGGACGGAGTCCATTATTTCATCCGCCTCTTGATGTTTCAGACAGACTCCTATTAAATTGCAAAAAACTTTCTAGGGTGAACACAATGGAACCTAGCTCATGCAGCTGGTTAGGCTGGAGCCTGTCATTTCATTCGTCTTTTGATTTTCCAGAGAGACTCCCTGTCAAAAGCTTTCATTTTAGAAGATGTTTAGGCAGCCCCAGTTTTTCCATTCACAATCAATATCTACGTTTCTAGGCAGTAAAATTTCTTCATACACTGTAAACCATCTATTCAATTTTAACTTTAAGGGGTGAAAAGGAGAGAATTTGTCTCATTCAGCTGATCAGGACGGAGTCCCTCATTTAATTCTACTCTAGACATCCCAAAGAAGCTCCATATTAATTTTCAACTTTCTAGGGTGAAAAGTAGAGAATTTGGCTCATTCCAAACTTTCCAACAAATGGTGAATGATTGTTGTGCGGTGGAAATGATCTAGTTTCAACTCCTTAGTAACGATTGGTTGTGCGGGAAATCCTTCAGAAAAATACGTTCAACTTCATCTTCATCAAATCGTTCACCACTTGTTGGAAAGCTCTTGATTTATCTGACACGTAATTACGTCTCACGCTGATGAATTCCCCCTCTATACAGCTGTGATACTGTACCGCATATTGAAAAGGGGGCAGATGAAGGGATAAGTTGGGGTAGACAAATATTGTCTAAATGTTAACATCAACATGTCAACAGTGAGGAGAAACCATTCTAATTCTGGAGGAATACAGAGATTCCAGCGTGGAATTCGCTTTCACCGGGACCTAAAAGGGGAAAATGTCTCAAAACATTGAGACTAAAAAACGAGACTAAAGTAGCGGCGGATCTAATTGCTTTGCTGTTCATTCTATAAAGCTGAAATTTGAAATGGAGAACCCTTGGGACGTCTAGAAACGAATTATGAAGTCTAGAGCCCACCAGATCAGCTGAGTGATATCCGGAGCTAATTTCTTTGCTATTCGAGACTATGAAGCTGAAATTTGAAATGGAGCGTGTTCCATGTTCCTCCAATGTTTAGCCGAGGCTCAAGGTGAAAGCAAAAGGGGGCCTGGGGGTCAAATGGCGGAGCCACTTGTGGGTTTCGTAGGGCTGTCTGTTTCCTTATCGTCAACTACGAAAAACAGTCGCTGTCTGAACCTCTCCGAAAATTAAAGCATTTGGTAGAGAGGCTCTCAGGAACATCGAGAGACAAATAAAATTATTGGCTCTTTCCTGATCAGCTGAGTGAGCTAAATTCTTTCGATTTTACGTTAGAAAGTTGAAATTTGGTAGGGAGACTCTCTGGGACATTATGAGAAGAATGAATCGATGGGCTCTATTCTGATCAGCTGAGTTAGCTATTCACCCTAGGAATGTGAAATTTGATAGGGAGCTTCTCTAAGTAACGGGTTCTATTCGTATCACCTGAGTAGCATCAATTCTCTCCCTTTCACCCTAAGATGATGTAATTTGGTAGGGAGCCTTTAATACCGGCACCAGAGGAGTTCCATGTCCTTCAATGTTTAGCCGTTAGGATCTATTTTTCCTTCAGGTTTTGAATTTATTGCATTGTTAGGGATCCTAGAGAAGCAAGAAAAGAGTGCTTAATTTTTGTCTAATATGGCGTTCTGAGATACCTCACCTCACTTCTGATGTACCTAAAATCTTACCGTCGCTATACGTCGCTTTTTTCCAAATCGTTGGACCGAAGCTAATGAAATTTGGCACGAAAATTTAAAAATGGTCCGGAAATCTTTCAATCAACCTCAATAGGTAAAATCTATTAGTTATCATGGAAACTTTTGAAAGAATAGTAAGGAATATTTGATGAATCGAATGAAAAGACTTGGAGCACTACTTGACAATCCGTATGCACCTCACGAGGGCAGTGGATCTATACATAACGGTTATCAGCCAGTGAAAAATTAACCTTTTTCTTTTTTTTATCTCGACGATTTTGATTAAATTGGAAATTTAGGTGTGTTTATTCATGCAAATATTATTTCAAATTCTTCTCAGCCGCATCTTAGAACTTTGATAGGCTCTAGGAGCACTAAACTGTCGGACTGACGTTTGGTGTGATGAAACCTTGTTCGTTAAGATTCAATGTTGTTGCAGCCAATTCATGTTCATGGTTATTTTACTTTAATTATTTTTATTTATTTATTTTTAATTATTTTTTTCAAACATCACCCTGATGTTGTAACATTTGAAAACGTTATATAAAATACATTTAGGTGGACAATTACGGGAAAATAAGCGAGAAGTTCTCCCTCTTGTTGTCTTCTGGCAGTTTACCAATTATTTATTCTGATTATTCCGAGATTCCTTCAAGGCAATAACTTTTTATTTTCTCTGAACAATCAATTTTAAAAAACTTTGAAATTCATAACGGGAACACCTTTCTACACTGACTTACATTTTGCGCCGTAGGCTCTCTCAGCGATTTCTTCCACAATATAGCTGATGCTCTAGAAATAATTTGTCGAATTGGTTTTCCTGTTCATAGTGTTATTGTATTTTTCATAAGAAAGCACCCACTTATTTTCATCTTGCAATTACTCACCTGTGTTCAATCTGTCACACTCCGTTCATAATTTTCCTACTCACACAGCAATCAATTTAACTTTTATTTTCCAACTGAAGGGTTTAACTCAGACTGATAGGTTGTTTCGTGAATTGCATACTGGGCATTATGCCAGTGAATTTAAACAAATAAATGAACATTATCCAGTAATCTAGAACTTGAGTAATCTAGAATATACAACCTATTAGGTAGATTATTATACAGATTTCATTCCAATGTTTCCCTTTCTGCTCCTACAACCATCGCCGTGAAAAATTAGCAAGCAGTTGAGAATTGAATGAGGCCTCCAATAGTTTTTCTTATGTCTTAGAAATTATTATTGCATATGAATATTAATGACAAATCCACTTAATATAATGTCTCGTGGTAGTATTTGATAATGGTAATAATGATTGTTTATATTTATTTGATTCTAGATCGAAAGAGAAAAAGCTGACCTGAGTGTCCAGGTTATTACCCTCACCGAGAGATTGGAAGAAGCTGAAGGTGGTGCTGAAAGTCAGGTAAGTTGATTTGTCGTCTCATCGTTGTTTATATTTTGGATAAATTATGTTATAACAATGCATTTATTCTACGGCAGGCGTGGTAGTGTAGAATCAGAATAGATTGTCTTGAACAGTTTTATTCAAATATTTCATTCCTTTCCCGGCCAATCATAATCATCTTAACCAAAAAAAAAAAAAAAATTAATTCTGGATTCGCATTTAATGTAATATACCTGCTCAATGAGTCGTTCCAGGGGGGCGTCTGTTAAAAAAAGTTCCAGTCATGCAGCATGATCGTATTAGCGAACTTTCGTAAATTGTAATCATGTTAAATTGTTTTGAAATTTAAGCTTTTTGAGTGCAAGGAAATTATTAACTATTAATTTTATGGCAAAAAACGTATTCTAAATAATAATCTGCTATTCAAAAAGAGGTTTTGGACTTTGAGCTTTTTTGCAGTTTTAATCGATTGTTTTTTACCAAATTTTAATGAAATTTAGGTACATTTTCAGCATAATTGTGTACATATATTTGAAACCTTCTCGTCGTAAGCTTTCATTTGAGCCCTCACACGAAAAATACATATTTTACAGCGGAATGAACTATGGAAGGTGACAAAATACAGGCTATAGATGCGAAAAGACCTACGACAGGTGATTAATATCCATGTCAAAATTTCTCAATTAAATTAGCTCAGTCAGCTGATCAGAAAAGAACCAATCAATTCAATCGTCTCTAAGTGTCCCAGATAGTCCCAAATGTAATTTCTACTTCCTGTAATGAACAGGAGAGAATTGAGCTTTCTCAGCTGATTAGGAATGAGCCAATCATTTCGACTGTCTCCTAATGTCCCAGGGACTCCCTATCAAATCTCAACTTCCTAGGATGAACAGGAGACAATTTAGCTCACTCAGCTGAGTATAAATGAGCCAATCATTTCAATCGTCTCATAATTTCAGCTTCAGAGATTGAATGCGATAAAAATCAGCTTTAGGAGCCAATCAGCTGATCAGAGGTCTATGCATCGTCTAATACCTACTGCTTACAAGTACCTACTACTCAATAGTATACCTAACAAGTACCTAGTGCCTTCTTTTTCACATTATTAGTTTATTATTGTTTGTTAGCAACACTAGTTTATAACTTAGTATAATAAATCAGCTTTCTCTGATACGAAAATAGCTTAGGAATCATGAGATGTTGTGATAAAATGAGAGCATTGCAAAAAGTGGTGAACTATTTTCCTGCAATGAAAACTAAGGGAGTTACACTTTCCTAGTAACGCATTGGTTTCACGTGAAAATCAACAAACTGCTTACAAGTACCTACTACTCAATAGTATACCTACAATGTACCCATTGCCTTCTTTTCACATTATTAGTTCATTATGGTTGCTTAGCAATATTAGGATGTTAATAAATTTTTTCCTGGACACACCAAGATCTGAAGATGTCCTCAGTAAGAGGATGAAACGTAATCAAATAAAATAATAAATTAAATAATTTCATTTATTTTCCCTGGGCCGCATCCCGACTAATTCCAACAAAACAACGGTTTACTTATAGAAATGTTGAAAATAACTGTGGAGAGAAGCCACTACAATGAGTTGTTGTTTACAGTCGACTGTTGTCAAGAGGATGATAATGTTTCCTATGGAGTGGAGTAAATGATGCTATTGCTTTACGTTAAGAATATTGTAACCGGCTTATTAAAATTGTTTATAGTCCAATCAACTTAGTTTAGGAATGTAGCCAGGTACGTAAGGAGGGGGGGTAGGTTGAGATGTGAACATATCACATAAATCAAGCACTTTCCAACGAGTGGCGAACGATTTCTGTGCGATGAAAACTACGGAAGTTCCATTCCCCTAGCAACGGATTGGTTGTACGGGAACATCATTAGAAATTGTGACATATTTTTTGCGTCACGAAAATTTTTGGTTGACCCCCCAGAGCAAAGACATATCCATGTCAAAACCGTTGCATTTTTCTATACTAATTTTCATACTTACGTAGGCCAGCCAATAGACATATCCATGTCAAAACGCAACACATAAATGCAACACATTTTTCTTAACACAAAACGTTTCGTTTTCGGTTGGAGATGCCAAGGCTAAAACTCATTCTGTGTTAAAATTGATTTTGCATTAAAATAGCAACTTGTATTATGCAACAGTCTTCAATGTATATTTCATGCTTAATTTTAATATTATATTTCTTTTTTCTGGCAGTTCGAAATCAACAAGAAACGAGACACCGAATTGTTGAAACTGAGAAAACTCCTGGAGGATGTGCACCTCGAATCCGAAGAAACTGCCCACCTCCTGAGGAAGAAGCACCAGGAAGTCGTCGTTGACTTCCAAGAACAGCTCGACCAGCTCTCCAAGGCGAAAGCGAAGTAAGCTGACAATCCTAGTTTGTCTTTGTCATCCACAGAAAACTGCAGAATGCAATCCGTATCGTCCAAAAGACATCCTTGAACCATAATCAGTACAGTCCTCGAACACAACTTTGCACCAGGAAATCCATGTGGATTCTTTCAAGTGGATTTCCAGCAACAAATTTAGTACTTAGTAAAATGAAAAATCCGGGAAACGAACAACGTGAGTAAATTAGTATGAAAACGGAGAGAAACGCAATGAACTTTGGAAAACTGTATAAGCCCATATTGTTTACTCAAAACATATGTTGCGAATCTCCGCAATAAGAATGCGAGTTTTCACCATGCATGTTCTCTCCCGGAAAATTCAGGTTACAAAAATTTGACGTTATAGCCGGCACCATTTTAACCAGCAAAAGGTCACGTGTAAACTTTATCAAAATCTCTTGAGACGTGCAAGAAAAAAATAGAACAGTACATGTGTAGAAGTGGTAATATAGGAAATAGGGTTGCATTTTATGTTTGCAGATGCGCGTACTGTACCATGAATCCAACGGCATTCACCATCCAAATTATCTATAGGGCGACGGAATCGGTAGGATGTTGTCTAGAGCTCAACCCGCACAATCCTTGAAATTTTGTCAAAATCGGTCAATTAGTGAGGGTCAACCAATTTGAGTTTTCTGCCGGCGCAATAGTTATAACTTAACCAATTGCGAGGTTCCGAATTCCTACAGTATCGTTCTGGAACATACCTATACCCAACTACTCCCCGAGTTGGAACGAAATCGGACCAACAGGATTATGAGAATCGACGTTATAAACAATTTATGTTAGCGCACACGCACACACTATTTTGATCCGACAGCGATGAAAATTATAGGGGACCGTCTAGAAACCAACCCGTACTATCCATGAAAATGTCATTAAAGTCGGACAAAACTCGGTATAGTTATGGGCGAGACAAGAATTTAACACAGACATACAGACAGACAGTCAAATAGACAGATAGGAACCAAAATTTATCAACAAGCTTTGAAACCCGAGAATGAAGTGGAAATTTTGATTTTGGAAGACAATTGATTCGACTTCTCGCACGAACTTGAAGCTTACCTTATGTAAGGATGCAAATTAAATAGATAAACTATTTGTCTTTGCTAATTCTAGTTTTTTCCCTCAGGTATGAATCACAAGAGCTGATTACTTCTTATTTCGTTGCTCTTGCATATTTATATTTCGACTAAAAATTGGGATCGTTTGCTCTCGAAGTCAAAATCATAATTATGCTTATCAGCAGTTAGCTAAAGACAGAATAACAGAAATCAAGATTAAGTGGACAGAAAAAAAAAATTTTTTTTTGTAGGTATATTCTCCACAACCGTTTGAGCTGTTGGGAAAGTAAAACAGATGTTACTCTCAACATTATTTTCCACCCTTCAGTTACTAAATCCGATGTCAAGTTTTGGAAGGTAGTAATTACAGTCATTCCAGCCATGTACCCAGCGAAACCATTAAATTACGATTAGCAAATTTAGCCAGCATAAGGTTTGATTTATAAATTGGAGATACCAAATAAAGAATCGTCATAAAAGCCAAGAAAATATCCCATTTGTTCTCATTTTTAATTTAAAAAAAAAATACACATTCCTACATTTTACCCCTGGATCGAAACCCCTTTCTAAAATGTCAGTTCCTTAATATGAGCATTTAGTATCCGAGGAATGACCAGCAGGAAAATCTTGAGATTAGATGCGTCCACTATATTCCACCTATTTTCAACCGTTTTCATTCATCTTTGAGGCTCCTTAATATTGTACCGTTTTGGAAAGTGCTAGGATAGATCATATAAAAGTTCCAGTCATGCAGCGAATGCAGTTCGTAGGAGCGAATTTACAAAAATTTCCTATATAAATATAAATAATTTTTTAAATTTTTTTATTTAATGGTTTAAGCCGCACCTCAACCAGGAGGGTCAGTAGCGGCACTGAACAAGGTGTCCTAAGGAACACTGCAAGTGGCACGATTCTAAGGGGGGCCATGCTGCCCTCGGACCCCAAACGGAGTGCAATCACGGACTCCACTGGCAAATTGGAAAGGAAAAAATGAGGGGTACAGTGACGGCCACTGTTTAGCCCCAAAAGCGGATATAAAACCTCAAAAATAAAATAATACAACAAAGACTAGATCAAGACTAGGCTAGTAACTAAATATATGTCACTATATATAATTAGCAAAGTGAATAAAACTATGACTAGATTGTACAAAAAATATATCAGATCAGATATCACAGATCGTAGTAGAGCTCAGCGGCATTGAGGTACGACAACAGGTACTGGACCTTGTCTAGTGCAGAGAAAACGTCAACCCACTGAGGGGGCCGATGCTGGACTCGGACGTCCATAAGGTCCGGGCATTCCTCCAGGAATTTTTTAAGGACCCAAGTACACTATTCTTATAGAAAACTTAACGTTGATTCCGAAAATAAGGTCAAAAGTTGAAATTAAATGAGATGAGGCGGAGAAATTGGAGTTTAAAAGGAAAGCACAAGGTTTTCCTGGCAAAACCTTTAAAAAATCATATCTCGAGTGCGGAATGAGATAGAAATATCCAGTTGGCGGCATTTTACTACATTTTTTATGCAAATTAATCGAAAAAAATGTTTGTCACTTATCCGGTTCCACCCTGTATAGGGATACTCAATTTTGAGAGAACACTTTGTATTTCCTGGTTAGGAAATGCATTTGTACTAGGTTTCTAATGGCCTTGCTGACCATTTCTCAGCATGGGTGGGAAACTTTTTTGGCTGTTGGACAAACATTCCACAACGGTCTTTTAAATACAGAGAAACACACTACCTATATAAGAATTTCCATTTTACATACTAACCTTGTTACCTCCATACACAGTAAGCACCTTCATATTGTTAACGAGAAAATATTATAATAGTTTCTTCAAACTTTGGGCTTTTTCGGCCAAAGGTTTCGTGTAACTAAGCCACCGTTGCTGCCAGAAATAGCGCGGGTCCTCTGCCAACTGCTGCCCGCTCCCTGCCGTTCACACCTCCATATTTGTGCAACTTCATTCAGATCCAGTTTCCATCTCTGCCGTGGAGATTATTACGGATTCCTGAAAATGTCTTCGGGTTCAACTTTCCCACCCACTTTCTGGATGTCGTCCAGGAACAGCTGGAGCGAGTTTCACAGGATTTATAGAATTTCCAAGGCAAATTAAACCTTTTTCACATCAAATGGAACCTTTTTCAAATCAAATCAAGCCCTTTCCAAACTTAATGAAACCGTTCCTAAATCAAATATTAATTCTTTTCCAAACCAAATTATTCCATTCCAAACCAAATAGTATATTTCAATAAAGAAAGCAATTATTATATATATATATTAGAAGGAATGAGTATTGAATTAATATACAACATCTTTGGAGTTCAGTGAAAATTAGAGAAAATTTTCAAGAAAGGATGGCAACACCCGTTAGCCGCAAAAAAGACATCCGACGAATTAGTGACTCCCGTATTATCGGCCGCTCCTGTTTCTCTGTGCGTTGTGGCGAGTAGGTTCGACCTATTCCACATTCTACAGTTTAAAATTCATCAAATTGACGTGTTTTCTACTAATAAGCCAAGATTCAAATCAATTTGGTAAACCAACGTCTATAATTCACAGAATAGCAACACGTCAGCGATTAGCAAATGTTTTATTTCATTTGACTTATTTTCGCAAATGGTTTCATTTGGTTTGGAAAAGATATCAATTGGTTTGGAAAAGGTTTCATTTGATTTGGAAATGACCCACTATACACAGCAACCACGTTTTAGATAAATCACTGAACATCAGGCTGTCGTCTATGCTTTGATTTGGTTGCCAGTTCTCATTTACTTGGATATGTGGAAATCAGATATTCATAAACGAAAAAGATTGGACAGTTTTAATAAGAATGTACAGTACCTTCAATATCACTAACAAATAAATATAACTTCAACTATCTCTTCTCATATTTCAACAACAACAAAATTACAGAAAACATTAAATTCTTCAGCCCCACCTAAAACCCTTCCAGGGTCACTTTTTCCATTAACAAAGCAACCTCTATTAATATCAACAGTCATTACTTAATTATTATATTATTGATCGTCGTGGATGAAGAAAACTTAAAGGATTTAGCAGATTCTACCCATTTGCAAATGTTAGTACAGCTTTTTGATTTAAACTTGTAATTGTAATTACCTTGGAAACTTGATAATAAATCGGTTCAAAACTTACACTTTTTGTATAATTTTTTCAACTATTAACTTTCTCACTCACTTTCTGGATCCGTCCAGGGGCAGCTGGAGAAAGTTTCACAGGATTTATTCAGCAACCTCGTTTTAGATAATTCACTGAACATCAGTCTCGTTGCATATGCTTTGATTCGGTCGACAGTTTTAATTTACTTGAATTTATGGAGATTGGACGAAAAATACTGGAAAGTTTTAAAAAGAAGGTGTAATACATCGATATCCATTACAAACATACCCATGTGATTTAAATCAGCTTTTCTCATATTCCAAATAAAACTACAGAAGACATTATATATTTTTCTCATCTAGAACGTAACCAACAGTAATAGCAACAATCAGTAGTTACTAAAATAAGCAATCATTACTTGCATAATTATTATACTAATGATCACATTGGCCGAAGAAAATGTGAATCCCATAATATGTAACTGTTGCAGATTACGACGAACAGAAATTTTGATAACAAAAGAATTGGGGTAACGTGAATTTTCACCCGTCACAGTAACCATCGCAAATGTTAGTACAGGTTTTGGGGATATCCTTGTAATTTCAATTATCGTGGGAAGTTGATGATAGATCGGCCTAAAACGTACACTTATTGAACACTGATTGATGTTTATGGAGATTCGTCTAAGGAAGTATGTATTTTCTTCATTAAACCTTGTGTTCTTGACTGTTGAAAGTTTTCATACGCTTAAAATACCTTTACTCAAAATAATGATTGGATAGCTGTTAGATATTGCCTCTGCTGATGCTCATCTCTTGGAGGATACAAAACTTAATGAAATATTTATGTTCACTTGTAATGATCCTGAGCAGTATTAACTATTGGATTAAATAAGCTCACATTCTGTGATCGGTAAGCAATCCATTAGCCGATTAAACCAACCATTCTCTTATCTTAGACCACTCATAAATCAAGAACTCGTTTTTTATTGTGAATCATCATATCAACTCATTATCAACTATATATTTATCAAATTTAAGGTTATTTCTGGCATATCAAAATGTTCAATGGGTATCGTTTTAGTGATCCACCCCATTGACTTTTGGACCTCGAGCAATGAACCCCTTTGACAACCATTACTAATAGGATGGGTGGAGGCATTTCTACTTCATTCCAAGAGCATACAGCAATTGCTACAGTAGCTTTGGGAACTGCCATGGTGGGAAAGTCCGGGTCGATAGGGGCATACACTTTCTACACAAAACTCAAACAAACTGATAGCTTCAAAAGTATAAAGAACGGAGCATATATTCCTAAACAGATGTTTTCCATCCAATTCACCATAAACGTGCCAAAATAGATGACAAAACCGAATACTTTATCCAAAAAGAAATCTCAAGACTTTTCTTTAAGATATAAATACAACCATTAGATTCCGAAGAATCACTTTAACAGAACTTCCGAATTTCCCAATTACTAGGTTCCTACTTAGTTAGTGCTGGTAAGTGTTCAAAATGTACGGCTCAAATTAATAAGTTTAAAAAAAAATTCATTAACACGGATCCACCAAACATTTAGATAGATGCGGTCCTTATGTGCCTTTTTAATTATTGAAATGATTAAAAAAGGAGTTCTGATAAATACATCATGTTGAGTTGAGCATCATGAGTTGCTAGAAGATTTTTGTTCAGAGGCACAACGAATAAGCCTTTATTCCCCTAAAAAGTCTGTTGAGATTTAAGTAATATCGAGAAATACGAGTATTATCTGCAAAGACCGTCCGTCACCTTTATTGATTATATTAGAGTATAGTAAAATGCGAATTTCAGAATGAGTATTTATTGATTTAACGCTTTTCGAATATTTTTTAAATTATGTAAGTTTTATTGATAAATAAAGCAAAATTTGATTGTTGGTACATCTGCACAGCCATTTGAAAAGGTACCTACCAATGATTGTAAGCCACAGTTTACATCATTATTGTTTTGGGTGGTATTGTATAGAACATATTGAAGTAGATATGGACGGGATATATTGGCTTTGTTAATTCTCATATTCTATCGGATTTTTCAAGACAATGATAAACTTGCTGAGGCTCGTCAGGGCAGTTGGGGTTCGTAAAAATAGATCGCTCTATTCCTGTACCAAGGTTTCAAGACTCAGGACAACCCATCCCTGTCACGAGTGACTAAAGACTGCGAATCAGCTCTGTTACATCCGAGACTGAATGTGTAGTTGGAAATATGTAAGCTAGTTTCCCTGGTGATTGTTAAAGTTTTTTGTTTCGTTTGACGGGAGACGCTCCGGAAAATCCTTCGAGATCCCGGTGGTTCTAAATCAGAACACCTTCTCAAAGCGGTTAGATGACTCAAGGGGATGCGGTGCCAGGAAATCTCGTTTTAATACAGCGAGAGACTCATAAACTACCTAAAATGGCGGCCATTCCCGGCAAGTTATTCACGAAGCCATTTCGGTCATAGGGAGATGAGTGCGGTGAAGTTAACGGGGTTTAACTGATGGTTTTAAGACTCATGAAAACCGTCAGACATGAACGTTTCTCGTAAACCTTCTTCAACGCATTTGAGATGAACCCACAAGTCAAGAGTCCTAACAATTTGAAATATTCACCAGACGAAATTAGAACAGAACTTACTGAAATTATACCTATTTATTGCTTCCACACTACTGAAAGTAGAGAAGCCATGTATTCGGGAGAGAAGTCGAAAAAAATTGTGACTTCCAAAATCAAAATTTCTACTTGCGTTTTGCATTTCAGAGCTTGCTGATCAATTTTGGTTGCATGTCTGAGTAAAATCCATGACACGCCCAAAACTAAACCAAGTTTTAGTCCGATTTCGATGACATGTTCAGGGATTGTGCGGGTTAGCTCCTAAACGGTCCCCGATAACTTTCATTGCCGTCCGTCGGGTCTGTAGAAGACTGTGCGCATGCGCAAACGTAGATTTCTTATTAACTTAAGTTCTGTTCATTATCTATTGGTCCGAGTTCGTTCAAAAGCGCGGGGTTAGTTTGAAAGATGTTCCAGAAAGATGCCCTATGAATTATATCGCGATTGGCTGAGTAATAATGCATGCGCAAAACTAAAATTTATTGACTTAGGCAAGACTCCGAGACGAACAGACCGATTTATTATGACATTTTCAAAGTTTTTTAAATGTACATATACCTATAATTACAGCGAAAGCACAGTTTCTTTATGGATACAGTAATTGTTGGCTGATCGTTTAACAAATTATAATAGATAACCAAAATTGGAAATGGATCATTTGAATGCTTTATAACAAAACCAAATGTTCTTGTCAAAAAGTAATTTTTCAATTTTTTTTATCTATCTCAAATTTTGTTGGTGCACATGTGCAAAAAACTGATTAATAACCAGCAATCTTGAGGAAAAACCAAGTTTTAGTGAATAATAATGTGCTATAAAATTCAATTCTAGAATATTTTAGTATTTTTGCAGTGTTACCTTTTGGTTTTTTAAAACACATTTTTATTAAAATTTATTGTCATTTTTCTGCACTTTTGACAGAATGTCCCAGAAATCCCAAATCGAATCCCAAAAATCGTTTTCACCAAAACATTGCAACAGTTCAATTTTCCACAAAAAATGCAATAGAATTGCAAACATCATTACTATAAACTGCCACTCAGTAAAAAGTTCCAGACCTGCATGATCATTCAAATGTTTGTAATTTTTCATAATTGATATCGATGAATGTAAAAATATAGTTTTTAAAGATATTGGATAGGTTTATTTAAAGATAGGAAGAGATTATTTTAAAAATAGTTTAAAATTGTTAACGCTCAAATTGTTTCTCTAGATGATATTATATTAAATTATAAAAACTAATTTTATAATTTTAAACGATTTTGGCCATTATATTGATTTTTTAATACATTTTAATGAAATTTGAACTCATAAATTTCAGTTTATATCGGATAAATTGTTTTCAAATACTTAATATTCGGGTATGAAATTAATAAAAATATTTATAAATATTATATTATAAAATATTTATGTCATTGAGTGTTAACATTCATCTCATATTTTATTCATAACATGACCCGTTTTATTGGTTTTAGAGCTGAAAAAGAAAAGGCCAAATTCCAGCAAGAAGTTTATGAGCTCCTCTCCCAAGTCGAGTCTTCCAACAAGGAAAAGGTGAGTTCCCATCTCCATAGAAAATGTTATACTCGTGTTTGATTAGCCATTACATATGTTTTTGTAAGTACCACGCATGTTTTCTCTCCCTTAGTCGATATAGTGGCATCACAATCAGACCCGCGATCATCTCATAAGATGCTCTCATTCAAAAATATTCATGTCACACTAATTTGGAACTGTTTGTTCGTGGAAAATGTGTTGAGGGGGGCCTGAGGTTCAATTAAACGGTTATAAGTTGACAAAAGGTATTGATTCCGTTCAACAAAGGATAAAGGATCCCCCAGACCATTTTTGATCAAGCAGCCATTGCAGAATGATGTACTCGTAGTAGAGATATCCTTACACTTCCTTTTTTGAATTGTTTGTACAATTGAGTCATAATGCTTCAATGAGAATCTGCTATAAGGGTTAGGTGGGGGGCGGTATACTGTTTAAGTATACAAAGCTATTTGGTCTGTTCGCTGTGGCAAGCGAGCCACAGAAAATCCGGTTTTGCAGGAATTCATTATTAAACAGTAAGTTTTTTGTCAATTCCCAAAAGTCATGGTCAGACAGTCTTCGGAGTAGCAGAGATTTTAAACATCATATGTAATAAACTGTAGCTTCGTGAAAAACTGGAAAACCTCCAAAACGTACTTGCATTTACTTAGTTAAGGGAAGTGGTTTTTAAAAAGCTAGCATCTTAGGTTGAATTGGAAAGAAAATACTTTTGATAAAAAACTAAGATAAGGATATTGGTGACCTCGAGATGTGCTGTGATGTTTGATAAACCAAGAACTTTCTGAAGAGTTGGTAAGGATTTTTGTGGGACGAATATAATGAAGTTACATTTCCCTAGCAACGATTGATTGTCAAATATGTATCAACACGTCCCAAGTTAACTGAAAATTCATAGTTTACCAACTTTCCGAGTTCATTCGTGCAAACGATGCAAAGCAACTTCTGACATAAAATTATAATGCACGCTTCAGAAGAATTCGATTCAATTCGTCTCATGAGGAAATACACGGGATTTTCATAGTATCAACTGAATCTTTCTTTAGAATATCACTTGCGCACTTACTTCGTTCGTAGATGCTTATTTACTGAATCCGAGACTCAGTCTTTCTACAAGAATTCTCCCGTTATTAGCTTTTTGCTTTCTGGTTACCTTAGTGGCCAAAATGTAGGAATGGTTTGCTGCTTTTCCCAACAATTCTTGACTTCAATAGTACTGAATACGTAGAACGCAGGATCTTGGATCCTTCCTTCGAACGTACTTATTTTTATTCCCCTACATTAAATTTTTCATCGTACAATAACCAATAACGGATTCCTTAACCTCCACAATTAATATGTGCGTACAAAATAGAAATAGGTCCCTGTAAATCTTCATCCTATTGAGGAATATCGATTGAGCTACAAACAAAACCAATAGCAACTTTCAATTGAATATTGAATCCATCTTCCATCATAGGTTCACCCTATGAACTTCTTCGTGTGTTGATTGACTTTGAGAAGGAATAGATTATCCAGGGATTACTCCTCAATGATAGGTGATTAGATTACTTCTCAGTGATAGGTGATTAGATTAACACTGGTGACCAGCGAGAAAAGCTACATCTACATGCTGAATGGCGGGTTATTATAAGATTATGCTTAACTTACTCCTCTACTTATCTAAAGTATCATCCACATATTCAAGGAATGTAATGTAACACAGTTGGTTGCTCAATCTACAAGAATCATTAATCACGACTGAAAAGTAGTTCAGCCCTTAAATTCCGTTTAACTGGACAATGGCAAATAGTCCATAATTGTTTTCTTCATGTTTGGATAGATACCTACTTACCTAATAGGTAAGTATAAAACGAATATTTTCATTTAAAATTTGAAAAGGAATAACGCGTCATGAGATCATGAAAGAACTTTTTTCAAATAATGTTTCGGCATCTTGTACAGTTTCTACGGTGGAACTTGTGTATGAATACCGGTTTTCAGTAAAACCAGATAATACTATAGAAAGGTCATTTTTCTTTTCGTATAAGTAGCGTAAATCAAACTCATTCGCAGTTGATAATTAAAATGTTAGTTGATCTTTCATTCAATATGCTAGGCTCTTCTGTCGATTCAAGCAAACTTGCTTTTCAGTGTGATGTATTCAGTTCATTTCGTTAATCATATTTTCATATCACATCCTTTCTACACTTCCCCATTCATTTTAGATATTTCTATCTTTTGCTGACCATTTCTTTATTGTTGACAGCTCATCAGCATCAAGCACTGCGAGAAATTGGAAGTGACCATCCACGAACTCAACATCCGCATTGAGGAGTTGAACCGCACTATCGTAGACATCACTTCTCACAAGACTCGCCTGTCACAGGTACGTCTTGTACTTGCTCCCAATGAAACGTTTAAATCAAAATAAAACAAAATAAATCAAACATTAAAGGACCCAATCCCTACTTAATTCGGGTGTCCAATGCCTCGGGTTTTTACGATAACAACTACACCTACCAACACAATTTTTCCCGCACTCCTTATTCGTATACATATAGTAAATCTGCAAAACTTCTTAAGTTAATAAACTGATATATTAATCCGTAGATGAAACTCCGTAGATATAAGTCTCTTCCTCATAAATAAATAACCTTTTAAATAGTATTTTTCCCAAGTTGATTGACATATCGCAGATTGGGACGTCATATAGCTAAACTACTGAGATAATTTTTGCGTTTTCAAACAATTTTTCAAGTATTTTTTGCACATACGAGATTTTTACAAGAATGATTCTTACTTACTGGGTTTTAGGCACTTACAATTAAGTTCGTAACTAAAGATGGGAACATTTTGGTTGTAACTAAATTGTAATTTTAATTTGGTTGTTTTATTTACCTAGGATTGATTACATAGTTTCAAATTCATTTTATGAACCAGTTTAGATGTAGGTATACCATAAATTGTAAGCTATGTCCGTAAATTCAAATTTTATTCTGTTACCCTCTTCCGCAGGAGAATATTGAAATCACCAAGGAAGTGCAAGACTTGAAGGTGAACATCGAAAATGTCACTTACCTCAAGTCCCAAATCGCCAGCCAGCTTGAGGACGCACGCCGCCGTCTCGAGGATGATGAAAGGGTGAGTGACTATTTGTACGCCACACTTACATTAAGCTAATAATAAATATATACCAATATTTAAATTTAAATTAAATTAATTTTGAAGAGTGAAGGGGAAAAACGAGCTAACTCGATTTTTTGTCAAAAGTGAGTTGAGAATGGTACCTTATGTATTTGGCGTAGCCGAACTCAGTGGTGTGGTCAAAACAAGGAATAAACGAGTCCGATACTTCAAAACAGCGGGTGAGTATTTTGTATACAGCAAAAGAACGGGCTGATGGGAGCAGTCAAGGGAAAGAACGGGCTAACGTAGAGCTGCCGCTTCCCCCATTTTCGTTAGTTCATTATCCAGCCTGTGAATCACAGCAGTTTACCCGCCACTTCCACTTTCCGACCTGTTGCTGTCTTTATTCAATATTAATCGTTTGGTCCTGTGTTATTCATTAATTTTTTGCCTGATAAAAATCAGATATTTTGATTAGCCGGGTTTTCTTGACACAAAGTAGGTTTATTCCTAAAGCTCCAATGAAGACAAGGCGGCTGAGAGAAGTGAAATTTCATGTTGGTTACGCACGGCTAGTTTACTATCGTGAGAGCTAAAGCAGAATTTACTAGCAAGTTTGTAGCGCCGAATCCGCAAAAAAAAATCTTGCAGCGGCTCCCCAGATTTCAGCAGATTTGGCTCAGCAGCCACTTCGTGCATCAGAATTTTACTTCCCACCTAGAGTACCACCTACACGAGAAAAATTTCGATTAGTCGGAAAAATTCAATGATATGATCTATTTAATGAAATTATTGAGGACTATTAAATGAGATACAAAATAAGTGACTTGAAATCTTTTAATACTAATTTTATTTAAATGGCGCTCCAAGGAAGAGATAATGAGAGAGGATTATCTGACTAATATGTTGTCAAGCTATATTGAATATAGTTCAATGACAGGTAAGAAGATACCGCACGGAGGGGAGGGTAGGTGAAGATAGCGATTGGGTTATAGATATAAATCAATAAGGACGCACGGTCTGGGCTGCGTTTGAGACGTTCCTAGCAACAGTTCCTTCGGCCGGAACTGTTACAGACAATCGAGCTAATGTAATGTCGAACTAGAAACTGTTATCTGAGAGCAAAGAGTCGGTATGACGTATACCTTAAATCGCTAACACGGTGAGCTCGTAAAAATGCTCATTATTCTTGAAATATTTTAGGAATGCAGAGGCCAAATGAAATGAAATTATTTAAATGAATTCGCTTCCTTTTTGCAGAGGAGGTCTACGCTGGAGGCTTCCCTCCACCAAGTCGAAATCGAACTTGAGTCGGTCCGCGTGCAGCTCGAAGAAGAAGCTGAGGCGAGATTGGACCTGGAAAGGCAGCTCCTCAAGGCCAACAGCGACGCCGCCACCTGGAGATCCAAATACGAGACTGAGGCCAGCGCCCGCGCCGAAGAAGTCGACGAGATCCGGTAAGAAAGATGCATTTTGGACTATAGAGCTAATGTAATGTTGAGCAATAAACTGTTAGTTGAGGTGTGGAAAGACGGTGTGACGCATGCCTTGAATCGCTAACACGGTGAGCTCGTAAAGCAAGGCTATGATATGGTGACGGGTGCAGTAGCACAGGAACAGCACTCCTCCTGGCGTGGAGAGGTTGGAATCGGCATAGAACCCCATATATGAGAAAGCTCTAACGGCTCTCCCTGTCTGGTGGTTGATATTTGTGGTTAAGGCCCATGGAACAGAGACGCTTTTACTGTCCCAAGGATGGGTTGCAATAGCCATAACAAAGCACGAGAGAAACTCTTCATGATCAAGCTGCTGAAAACTTGAGAGCATCATTCTCTCTATGAGTATATTCATGCAAAGGAGTTCTACGTCAAGAATTTTCTGCATTCCAAAAGAGGCTAACAACTTCCATTTTCTGAAAAGTGTGACAAGCTCAGATCGGCCTTGCTTCGTCGGATGGGTCCTTAAGGAACAGATAAGATATCAACGATTGGACTGAAGGGTGGCGCATCTCTTCAATTGCTGTGTGAGTTATTGGCATTACTTGAAAGAAAAAAAACCGTATCATCAGATGGATGATATGCCCTAAACGCTCACCGTTGCTTAAGATGAAAGCAAAAGCTTCCAGTACCACGAAAACCAAGAATGCTTGACTATGCTAACTAAAATGTATGCCTAATAGTTTTTTTTTTTTTTTTTTTTTTTTTTTTTATCAACCGTTAAAGCTGAATGACATTAAAACTCTGAAGTGGAAAAGTGAAAAGGAATTGATGAGTAATCTGTTTCTTCAATAATAGTTACAATTTCAATCTGTTGAACCTACAATTCACTATGGAGAATGTTTGTCTGAATGCAGTAGTTTCTCCCACGCATTAGCCACACCCAATCAAAGAACGTTTGCATAATACAGCTTTACAAGATTCCAGCAAGAGGTAAGAAGTTTGAGCCCGTCGTAAATTATCAGCATACAAGATTCGTTGGCCAACATCCGCATTTCAACTGGTCACGATTACGTATAAAGACGTCTGAGAGATAAATTAATTGAATAGTGAAGGACTATTCCATCTACCCACATCAATAAGCAACGGTCTCTACTTAAAAAGCGTTAAAGAAATTCCATATAAAAGATGCATTTTGGACGATGCAATTTTAGTCATGCAGTGATCTGTTTTAACTTTGCGGTTGAAGTAGGATAAATAAGTTTTCGGCTTCTTCCATAATAGTCGAAATTCCGATCTGTTTCATGGTGAACTGCTACAGCAGAGTACCTAAATTGGGCTATAGAGAATGATTGCCTGAGTGTACTAATTTCTCCCACCATTACGCATATCCAAGAAAAAAAGTTCTTGTCGAGGATTATCGACAGCATGCAAAAGTTAAAGCGAAAATAAGAAAACTTTACAAGATTGCATTGAGAGAGAAGAAGTGGAAGCCCGCCGTAAATTATCAGCATTCAAGCATTTTTCGGCCGATGTCCGCTTTTCAACTGATTACGATTACGTACAAAGACATTTAAGAGAGATATAAATTTGAAAGCGAACGACTATTACTAGCGGGAATGGTCTCTACTTGACAAACGTTGAAGGAATTCCATATGAAAGAAATAATGCCTTTTGAAATACGATACATACAAGAGCGAGGTGGTATTACCTCCTTCTGACGAACGATAACTGCGCCTGAGGGGGTTCCACCTTAATCACAAAATTTTTTGGGATTTTTTACGCAAGAATAGTACCGGTGACAAAACGATGCTTCACACCAAATTCACAGTAAAAAAACTTGGCCCCCCTCGCCTTGCAAAAGGAGAACACTGAAATTGTAAAACATCGGACAGTTAGCTTCAAAACTTGGTCGGCTTATCTCTCAGTACCTACCAATATTACTCACCAGGCAAATAAAACTGCATTTCGAACTTCACCGACGCACCGTGGGTTAAATATTTATTAAATTACTGTCAATGTATTAGAAAAAGTCTTCTAATATTTATTGCTGAAAAAATTATAACAAAAGTATATGTTTGGGTTTATGCCACAAATTAGATATGGTCGTGACTATTTTTCATGTATTACATTTTCTTCATTATAGCAAGAAATACACCATCCGCATCCAAGAACAAGAGGAGCACATTGAAACTCTTGTTGTCAAGATTAACAACCTCGAGAAGCAGAAATCCAGGCTCCAGAGTGAAGTTGAAATCCTCATCATTGATCTTGAAAAGGTAAAGGCTTATCAGTATGATTGTGATGGATTTATGAATATAACATTAAATTTCAAAGTTGACCTTGTATCTTACACCACTAATCACATTGAGTCAAAGAATAAGAAGAGAATTAGGTCAAACCTTAAACTTTATGTTCCCTTTGATAGCTTTCGAAATAATTATAACAGGAAACCATAACCAGGGTTAACTTACTTGAACTTACTTCACAGAAAAAGCTTATAGTAGAATTTAAATAATGACGAATGACAAGCCTGATGGGAAGCATCACAATAGAGTTGAAGTGAAAATTAATCCAAAGTTTTGAAAATGGGAGAGAATGCCATCAGCTATATCAACTCTCTGCAAGTGAATCCGACTTTTATGACTCTTCTTATTTTTAACGAAGAATAAATTTTTACGGTGACCTTCTTGCCGAAAGTTGTCATCTAACAACGACACATAACAACGTTACGAAAAATTACTCGTAACAACGGCACAAAACAATGATACGTAACAACGACATATACAAAAAGGCTGGCAGTGTAATCGTTCCCTTGCGACTTCCTTAGCTGATTTCATTGCTATTCAACATATGAACTAAAATTTTAAATGGAGGTGGAAAACATATTCTATGCTATGCTTCTATGCTATTCTATGCGTTTAGGTGCATAGTGTTTTTTAAACAAAAAGTGAAAATGGAACCAACGTTTTCTTTTTGTCACCATGAGCAAACTTACATAACAGTAAAAACATTTTCTCTTGAAAGATAGTGGTGTAGGAACAAGATAAAGATACCTACTATTCACACTATAGAGATCCTCTACTAACGATAAAGATACGTTACATCGACTTGTTATTAAACATTTTGCTAATGAAGACAATAAAAGGAAAATAGACATGCTTTGCATCAATTGAATTCCTTAAATGAGCTTTCGTTGATGCTGCAAGACCGGGAGAATGCATACAAATCATACAAATTAATTTCAACTAGAAAATTCTATACCTAATAGAGATCTAAAGACCAATACTTCAGTATTAAAACTCCTTCAACAGCATTATAATCATAATTGTGCATATGGCCATCCGTATCGCCCGCTAGGAATGCCCCAATTACGGAAAGTTTTATAGGAACAGGACCTGCCCCATAGAATAGGCATCTAAAAATTGTTCGTGATATTGAACTATGCATCTATAAATTCCTATCCTTAATTTATAACAAACAAACAATGGTGGTAAAATGTTGAAACGCACTATCCAACTGTCTTATTACCGCTGGGATGTAGTTACGACCATATGCACAAACGTTATTGGTCAACACAGTTACTGTACCTACGTATTTTGATCAAGGTAGACAACCCTTAACGAAAACCTGATCAGTCAGTTATCATGTCTATTCAGTTTAATCCATAATACTCCTATACTGACTCGTATTAAATTGGAAGAGAAAACTTTTCTCAAAAATCTGAAAAGAGCGACAAATATTGAGATCATCCCTCATCAGGAAAGACGAGCAAACCACTATTTCTGTAGAAATTTCTTCAACAATTTTCTTAAAGTTCCATTTAGAGAACACCTAAATCCACCTCAACACCTCAACCTAATTAAGACGGCAAAAGAGTGAGAGAAAATACGTGTAAATTAATAATTGACACACAATACCTACACCTCACAACCGTATACATACATCAGATAGTAATGTACCCAATTACTACATACCTAACCAACAATATAGTGAAAATTAAAGCAGTATTCCTTGATGAGAAGATTTTCGATGATACTATCTAGCATTCCAAAATTATTTCCATCATACAATCATTTACGCACATACGTAATCTCAGTTGAGAATATGTATATAGGCATGTATAAAGACAATGAAGCAGTTTTAATCGCATTTTAATTAGGTATATTGAAGGAATTTCCACATCATGAGTATTCTCTTTAATTAATGTAAGGGGTTTAATGTTTATTCAGCCATGGTTTCCAGTTCTCTACGGCTCATTCTGTGGTATTTTATGAGAGTTTGAGTGTTTCGACTCGACACCTGTTGGCTTCGTACAGTTACTTGAAAGCTCATGTGTAAAGGAATTGTATTACCTGGATGCTTAGCAGGTGATGTACTAGGGGTAAAGATATCGGTAGGCCCAAAAACTATACAACACAAATACGAGACTTACATGATTTGTACTAACGTCAAGTTGATTTTGACAGGCCAACAACACTGCGAGGGAGCTCCAGAAGCGCGTAGAGCAAATCGAGCGCATCAACGTCGACCTCAAGACCCGCCTGGATGAGACCACCATTGCCTTCGAACAGTCCCAGAGGGATCTCCGCAACAAGGTACATACCTACCTCCATTCTTCCACATTCTATTGCTTGGACTCGTTATACTGAATATAATTTCTGGGGGAATAGGCTATAAGAAATATTTTATCAACCCTCGTTATGGTCAATTACATTCAGTGATTTTACCAGCTACTTTGCAACGTTTCTTTATTTGGGCCGTTTGAATTATTAGAAAACTTAACAAACAAAAAAAAACCATTCTGCCTTTAATTTTGTTTTGCAAACACAACAACTACAAGTCCACTATTATGCAATGCCATATTTGAAAGGAGTGGCAGAATTAATGAAAAAGATTTTTAGCCTTATGAAAACGTGAAAATTGCATTTCGAACACATAATACAAACAGACCACTGTTCTCCAAACTAAAAGATTTCACATCGTTCAGAACAGCGTTAAGATTTGGTCTAACAGACCTCTTGTAGTAGTGAAAGGTGTGGAAAAGTGTGTGCTGGAGAAACATCTCAGTTTCGTCGGATAAGACGGATAAATCGGATCTACGACAACAAGATACAAGATTGGTTGCACACTGCCGATCGTCAGGACACGTAATGGACTTTCAAAATTTCCAAATTGTGGGTAGAGAATCAAATCGGAAGAAAAGAAGTTGTTTAAAAATGGGTTATATACATAATTCAAATTTAATTAACTTCCGAAAAGACACTGAAATGTTGAGAAAAAGTTACTCTTATTTGATTGAGGGACTCTAAGTTTATAACTACCGTCACCAGCGATTTAGGTAGAATTTAAAAATAAATATTGTTACCCTTATAAAGATAAATAGTCAATTTTAAATTTGATTTTTATAAACAGACCATTTAAGATTTGATTTTCATCAATCCCCTATAGGTAGATGAAGAAAACGTTTCAAATTTTAAATTTGATATTTTTCATCTACCTGAAGAAGCTCCAATTCTTGGGAAGACACGTTGGAGAAAAATAAACAACCAAATAATTAAGGGAAGAAAGGCTTTTTTTGTAAAACTTACAAAAAACCCGATTGCATTGATTGCTGTAAACAGCATACGGTAGACAATCTGCGAGTAACATAAAAAGAAGAACTACTAACCGTGTACTAGGAAATTAACTGTATGGTATCAAGCTTAGCTGTTAGTAAATCATTTATTTAGTTTTATTTAGGGCTTAACAATGTAGACAGTAAAAAATAGATTCCAGGAATGAGGGGAGAAGGGAAAATTCCCTAGGAATTTGGAGGTATTTCTTGTCAATACTTCTATCACCAAGACATACATTTTAATAGATTATCTTCGGGAGATGACAGATCCATCGCCAACAAAGTTTTATTTATTTAATATATTTTTTCCTGAAAATTAGGGATGGGGATTACTGCAAAGACCTTTATATAAAAGAAAGAATTTGACACCGAATGACTATTTTGTATTTCTAAATTTATTCTTTCGTGAAAATATACGTGACAGTAGTGGACAATAAAAAAAAATTGGACGTGTGTTTTTAAACAAGAAGATACTGCATATCTAGAAGATTCTGGAGATACTTGGTTTAATATATTTGCATAGTTTAGGTGGTCTGAATTTTTTATACGCTCGCGTCTCAAGAATAAATTTTAAAGCACGTCCCACGATAATAGTTTATTGAAAAAATTAGATCAGTTGGGCATATACACCAAAATTGATCTTATCAATATCTGGTATTTTGCCTTTTCTTATTCGCTGTTTTGGAACAGCACTTTCTAGAAACGTAGATAAACATTAGATATCAAGAATATTCAAACAGACTAACGATTCGCCATTTTATGAATTCCTTAAGTACATCAAGCATAGAGAGCTAAGTTACTACACACCACGATAAATGGTCTGTTAAAAATAGCGGATAGGTGTCAGGCACAAAAATATTAGTATAGCAAGGACATAACACTTGAAAAACTAATTTGTGATGGCTTGTGGAAAATTCAAGCCTTTTACAATTCTTTCTTTTAAACTTTACTAACAACTGGCTATCTAATAGTTACTGCAATCTTTATTTACGCGTTTTTTCTGTATTTATTCAGGCGACTGAAGTGCAGCGTCTCAACCACGAACTTGAGAAGACCAGGGAGCAGAAGGACGCACTCGCTCGGGAGAACAAAAAACTTGCCGGTAGGTATTGCATCAACATTACCGTCAATTTTTATATTTCAAAAAAGAAATACGTGATTGCTCCCTTGTGGAACAATATAGAGCGCATATCTCGCCTCCTATCGTGAGGTCGAGCGTTATTATCAAGTCTTAAAAATGCAGTAACGAATCTCGTGCTCCTGATAGTTGAATATTACGTTGCTGCTAAAGCCTACACATGTGCTGATGGCTGACTTGCTGTTGTAGGAGTACAACTTAGTCCTAAATCACATCGCATCTCTCGGTGCAAACTATCAACAAAATGATCTTTAAAAAAAACTCTGCTATTAAACTCAACAAAACTTATACACATCACTTTACATTCTGCATTCAAACAGTATAAAAAAGCACGCAAAAATACGTGCGCAAAAACAATTTTCCTTGAATAAGACTCATTCTTATTTAAAGTTCTTTTGTATGTGACATTTTACAAGATCCAGCAATCAATGTTTCTTAGGCTGCAATTCCGTAAATAATCAATTTGAAGGAACACCAGAACACATTGATGTGCTTTAGAAAGTTGAAAAATCATTTCCCATTATAAATGTCCTCTCATTAGTCTTAAATATTTGAAGAAAAAAAAGCTTTTTTGTTGATAAAAAACAAACATAAACAATACGAAACAAAAACATATCAACAATTGAAAACAACTATCAAAACCACATACACCACACAAACCCAATAAACAATAACGAACAAACACAATAAACATAAACTACGAAAAACAAACTCAAACAGAAAAACAGAGAACAGTCATTCTTTCATTACTCGGGTGTAGTAGGATGGGCGAGGTAATTGATTTTTACCAATGGCCCAAACCTGACAAAACCAGGAGCCAGACGAACAATACGATCACTCGGAAGGGAAAATGGAGCCTGAATCAGTTGCTGAAACAGATTTTTAGTACCTAATGAAAAATGGCTTGGCAGTCAATAATAGCTACGTACCATTAGAATTTTAACAAAATCGGGTCCATTCGATGGATGTGACCATTCGCAAAGCCAGTGTATCTTTAATTTCGATTAAATACTTTCGGGATCATGTTGGAATTGACCTGAATGTCCCGTAAGAGTTCCTCAAAATTTGAGGATGTACTGCTTGCTCTGTTTGTTGAAGATGAGGGATAGTAAAGTGAAAGGAATAAATCCTGTGCTTATAATATGCTAAAACAGGGAGGCAAATGAAGGTGGGAAAGGAATGATGGGACTCAACAAAATTCTTGCAGCGTGTTCTTATCCAGGGAGCCATACTGTCATGTCTCCTGATGGAAAGTTCAGCGTAAATCACGGTTCAGCGAGAGGCTTAAAAAAATTTCGGAAAGGGAATTTAGAGGTTTTATTGGCAATTTTTATTCCCAATTGACAATTTCACTCCAGACTGGAATGGGAAAAGGTAAGTGAATAGTACAAGTAGCAGAGGGAAAGGGGGCATAAGTGAAGATTTATAGAGGACCAACATGGTCGCCCGCATCACATAGGTAGATCATTCGTACATCTAGGTATGTAACCCAAATTGAAATTTCAAGTGCTTTTTTCAGTACATTTCTTGAAATCTTTGAGCAATTATTGTGCTCAAATGAGATCAAAGTATCAATGCTTCACGCTGGAACATTGTGACACGTAAACCATATGTGAGAATTCATCTGAATTCTAAATCAACAGAGCATTGAACTAGGGAGCAAACCCAGCAGGAGTGTAGATTGATCCAGTGAGGGTCACAATTTAGTTTGCAAACTTGACGCAGCGTGTACCTAGGACTCCTCAGGAGTGTCCTCAAGGGATAAATTGGCCTTTTGAAATGTGGAGTCATGTTTAATAAATTCACAGCTTTCGAACGAGTGGGGGTGAACGATTAATGGGGGACGGGAAATCAGGAAGTTAAATTCTCTCTAGCAACGATTGGTTGTACGCGAAATGATGAAAACCGTGTTATTTTTTCTGTCGGAAGAAAATTTGAAATGACCTCCAGAGTTAAGACACAATTACGTTAACATACCCCGTTACCGGTTGCCTACAGTTTGCTCAGACAGTTAATAGGAAGTAACTTCCTCGAATTATTACAGTAATGTATGAAGTGGTTAAGATTTATACATTCCAGAGCGATAAGTTAGATTAGCATATTAGGTCTTTATATTGCTCGGTAAACCACTTTTAGACTTCTATATTGAGCAATATTGGCAGCTCCGATCAATGCCACAACTGAACGACTTCTGAAGCTCTTTAGTGAGTGGGAGTCAGTCCACGGTCGCGCTTTAATCCAATTAATCGTTGTTTGAATCGATCATTCAATTATTCCGGCTATGGGTCGCTGGGATTTCCTAGACCCTGAGTCATACAGACTAGGTGAGTAAATCTATAATTAATAGATTTGAAATTAGACAATTGGTTAATCAAACATATTTCCCAGTACCATCTCGAAATAAATCTCATGTCTAAATGTGTCTAATAACGTCGCAATTATGTGGAAATATGCCAAATCTACGAACTACTAACATTTAATGAGGACAGTTATAAACAAAATTGTGATGATGGGTACTTAAAAACTGTATTTATTCTTTGATAAACAAAAAATCAGTTGAGTCAATACTTACATTATAATACTTCTCCATATGACCTTGATCATACTTTAAAACATTGGAAACTGTATTCCATTTCTTCATTGGACTGATTTTCAATTGAAGGTTCGCCGATATTCTGGAAACGCGTCGATTTTTTCGTATTATTTTCTCACTTCTTTGTAACTACTGTAGATTAGTTCCTTTACAAGTGATTGTATTCGTGAACAAAAATGGTATGTGATTATATTTTAGTATCGATGAGAATGTGGTCCCTGTGGTTACATTATCACTTTCATAAGGTGGAATCGCACTTGGAACCTACCACATTTAACAATGATTTTGGGGCATGTTTCATTAGGAATTCTGAATAAACTGCATTATTTAGGTGTACTAGGTAGATCGTTTTCTCGTTCATCCAAAACATTCGTACTTTTGACTCTATTTTTACAAACTGATTGGATGAATTATCGCACCTGACATTTGAAGAGTTGAAGAAAAGTGAAACCAATCTCTAACATTATTTGTCTACTATTACATGTGTCAGAAGTGATTTAAATCATACTTGTGTCTTTTCCATATCAGAAAAACGTGTATACATCTATACAATACTATACGTATACGTTATATATCCATCCGTCTATTTTTCTGACAGTCGTATTATTAGTCTGAGAGGCTGGTGAAGATAATTCCCATCTCCTGGAACGACGTTACAAAATTCCTACTTAATATTATTTGGATTTTTCCCTTCTTAATAGCAACTCGCGACGATGAGAGCAGTTTGTCTCTTGGTTAAATACATAAGATATATTTCTCTGCATTACGAACAAGACGAATATATCTGGTGAGAGTTCATTTGATTGTTTTCAGTTTATGATCATGAAAAATATTTTTAAGCTATACTTTTGTGATTTTTTAACGAAAAGGCTTTCAATCCATTCTTTCCTGGTTGTTTGAGGAGTGAAGCCGTTTTTAATCGAATTCTTTATGGCTACTATTCAGTTCGACTGACCACCACGCATTATTATGTACATATTTCCATTGAGATGCATATTTCAAAAGGCAGGTTCTAAGATCAATAATTTAGATCACGCTTAACTTCACCTAAGTTTTGTCAAGAGTGAATTTTATCAATGGAAATCCAATTTGTAACACCCAGAATCGAACAATTAGTAGTACTCGTTTTGAATGTACAGTGCAAGTACATTCGATATGACTATGATCTTGGTGAAAGGATAGAAATCGGACGTTTCATCAAAAATCAAGCATCGTATTGAAAAATATGTGTTCAATGGACAGTGGTTTACTTGCACGAAAAGAGATTCACTTTAAATAAAATATAATGTAACTAAAAACTACAATTGGTTTAAAAAAACCTTCAAACGATGCCCAATATTACTCTTATTTCCTGCTTCATCCTTTTAAGACCCTTCTAATTACTAAAATTTAGTGCTAATCAGCAAGTTCTATTTGATTTGAAAATAAATCAAATTTCAGATTTCACTAAGATCCACAAACACTAGAAAAAATGCGACAAGCGAGAAGCTTGCAGTGAGAGCGTTCACGAATGATTGGTGTATCCTCGTAGTATTGTTTATTTTCGACTTTCGGTTACAATTATCGAACATGGAACATGCTTCAATTTTGCATTCTACTATCAAATCTATATTGATATTATTATACTAGATTGTTCACACAGCTGAGCTGTATTCCCTAATTCCTCCAAGCCACTTCTACTGATCTCCGAAAGGCTGATGTACCAAATCAACGCTCTGGAATGAACAGGAGTGAGCATTATTTCTCATACGGCTGATCTGACTTCTCCATGACCACTTTCACTTGTCTCCAAGAGGATGTGTACCGAATTTCAGCCCTCCAGGATGGACAGGAGAGAAATTGGCTTTATTGCTCTCACATCTGATCTGACTTCATTGTTGTCCTCCTAATCACTTCCAGTGGTCACCGAGCGGCTATTCACCAAATGTCAATACAGCATTCGTCTAGGATGAACGACAATTAAAGCGACGACGAAGCATGTTGGCGAAACGTCATGCCGATCATAAGGAATGATAAAACTCACTCACTAAGCTCCACACTTCTGAAATTTCACTGTACTTACGCGAAATAAGAGGCTTAGAAGTCTTCATTCAATTCAATTCATCTAGAATTTGTTTTGCTTAAGACAGGTAGGCGCAAATAGTTATAGGATAGTAATTTAGATCAAGATATTTTCTTTAGTAGTATTATCGATCAATACTTTCTGAATGGTGGCAGTCTGCTTTGAAGAATAGTCCCAATTCAACTCTTTCAAAAAGTATTAAGAGTATATCATTCAATCTGAATAGGACGAGACGAACGCGAAAATAGATGGATTGAGCAATAATATTGGCACCGAGCGGTCAATGTCTCAAAGTGAACTAAGAGGTCCGCCAGTGTGTGGGAGTCATTCATAATCTCCGGGCGCGATTCTCGCATAAATCAGTTGATCTAAACAATCCGAGTTCTTGTTCCAGCAATGGGTCGCTGGGATGATCTTTTCCTTGATACGGACTCTTACAGAATTAGTGAGTCAATTAATGTAACGAAGTGAGAAACAGCTATTTTAATGTATGTGTTATCCCATGTACAGCCTATACAGTTTCGTTAATGCATCACCCTTTTCTATGCAAAATCAATTCTCTATCGACAATGTGCTTTCGATTTGTATGTGGATTTCTGTAGACTGACCTTCGTTATAAAAGGTTCTGTGTTTCACAAATGATGGCTTGGTTTTTACGTTCAGCTTAAGGAGCTGAAATTTGAGCTGGACATCCCAGGGACTACTGGGATCCATTTACAAGGTGCTATGAAACCTGATCTGCTGATGGAGAGGCTCCAAAGCTAATTTCTTTCTTCTACAAGCTATGCAACTGAAATCCTAAACGGATCCTTGTAATTGAGTGAACATTGTATCACTAACCGTTTCTTGTAACTGCCGCCTTCCTGGCTTTACTTGAAGCTGATAGATTTCCAGATAGCAGGGATGGTTGCGAGCCATGGAAGGGCTATTTCATTTCACCACCTATGGTCTGCATGCCACAATCAATGATGTCCAGAACCCGACAAGTGAAGTAGTGCTAAATGTATATCTATAACTGGAATAGCAATCTACTGTTCGTGATTTATAAAACTCATATTTTAAATATAGCATGCTTAAAAACACGTTAATGCTACACAACTTGTAACTAGAGTGTTAGTTAACTAGAGCAACCCTATATTTTTCTCCCCTCTACTCCCTCTTTTTCAATCTACTGGCCGCAAATGGTTAACATGATTTCTTTCTTCATATCCATTCATTAGAACAAGGTAACACATACCGCGTTTGGCGGGAGATCTTTCCTCATGAATATGCAGCATTCTTCGTCTTATTTTAAAACCCAGAGACCTCTTGTCCCTCTTCGAAGTATCGAAATTTTGTGCCCTTATCCCTGTACAGTTTTCGCTACATCAAGGCTTCTTTGGCATTCTGTGCCATTGGCAGTTTCGATACACCAGAATTGCATCTTTGAGGAATAAGCTCATAATCACATGTGCAAAATTTCGGTTTTTAGCTAATTTTCGTAGATAAGGAAACTATTGTAATCGCTCCAAATATTTCTTCGTCGAAATTTATTTTGGGGCATTCTGAAACGATTCCTTCAATCTGCGCTTCTTTGTACGTATGTTGCATTTGTTTTATAACTCTGGGTTTGGCTCTACAACTCAGATCTCCATGGAAAATATGGAAAATATTTTTAAAAAATGGAATATATGGAAAAACATTTCAAGCCTCCGAAAAATGTAGACTGATTGCAGTGACTTGTTAAAAATTTTATTCACTCCTCGCTCGCTAAATTTCATACTGTTGCCATTTGACTGTTGACAGATGATCTCCATGAGGCCAGGAACACTTTGGCTGAGATGAACCGTCGTCTCCACGAGCTGGAACTTGAGCTTCGCCGTCTCGAGAACGAGAGGGAAGAGCTTTCCGCCGCCTACAAGGAAGCTGAGGCCGTAAGTTTGTTAGGAATTAATGTAACTGGACTTAACCATTCCCCAAATGAGACCATTCCGGGACATTTTAAGGTTGAAACAATCAAATCAAATCAATCTTTATTGTTTCAGGTCCTTGACCCATACAATGTAAATTTACAAGTTGTCACAACATTTACACTACGTTACACTAAATCCTCATCTGTCAGAAATTGGTGAATACACTTTCTAATTCTAATATATGCTCTAATATACTGGAAAACCATGAGGATTTCTTCTTTACTTCCCCTTTTAAGACTACATAAAGCAAATACTCTATTCTGATAGTCTTCTATTTCCTAAATATTTTACTCTATTCACCGCTAATTGAGGACACTCACATACCACATGGCGTACAGCCTCCTGCGCTCCCATGTTGCATAAAATACAGGGGACATTTTGTTCGACTTTTGTAGAGAGTTCTTTGTTTAAGTATAGAAATAACCGTGTTTTATTACTCATTCTTAATTGGGCCAGCATTCTTTTTTGTATAGCAGGTACATCAAGTTCTAAGTCGTGTACTGGTTTGAATATGTTCGTAGTTCGGGTTTTGATTTTCCCAAAATAGTCCGATAAGTATTTTGATTGAAAAAATCATAGCGTACAAAAATGCATAGATTCCATTGAATTAAAATCCCAATTGTCGCTTAAGATCCCAGGAATACCACATCACTCAGCAAACAACAATGAACTTCAAATCTCCAAATTTCAGCATAATTTTGTGCATGAATTCTTCAATGTTTTAGCTCATTGTTGATAAACTTCTTCTGTTGAAAAATATAAATTTAACGATTTTTTGCCGTTTTTAGCCATTTTTAGTAGTTTTTTGAGAATATTTTTAAAAGTGAGCAATTAAATGTGCTGAAAAATTGCTGGCCAACAAACTCATTCTTTCATTTTATTTGGAAAGTTTGAATCTTCGGCGCAACAACGAAATTTTAACTGCTCAATCCTAAGAAGAGGTATATATATATACTAAACTAATGGAATCTAAGAAAACAATCTCATTTCCCAAAAACGAAATTCCTAATTATTATGTCTAGCACTGGTTCATTTACCCAACACTGTTTAGTTCATTAGATCAATAGGTATTTCTACAAAGCAGAAATGCATTGAAACCAACACTACTAAGATCAAGACAATATTGTGTGTACATGCTCACATTCAATTATCCCTCTTGATTTTCCCCAGGGTCGTAAAGCTGAAGAGCAGAGGTCAATGAGGTTGACTGCCGAATTCGGTCAGTTCAGGCACGAAGCTGAAAAACGCATTCAAGAGAAGGACGAGGAAATTGAAACCATCCGGTGAGTAAAGAACGAAATTACTGATTTATTATAAATACTTATAGAAGTAAAATACAGGCTAATGACCTGGATAATAAAATTTTCCATATAGTTTATTAACTTCTCACTTCACTTTAGTAGGTATCAGTTACTTAGCAAATTCGTAGTGTTATTGCCAATGTTCCATACTCAGGATTACATAGGGTCAGCCAGAATTTACTCGTAAAAGATAGTGAAAACTAGAAATCGTATACATAGTATATAGTTGTTGTTTTATTGTATGAATCTTAATCAATACCGTTAAAAGCCTGCATTTAAATCCCTAATCATGGTTCAGACCGGGAAACACAAGGATAAAGAGACCATACGTTTTTGAGCCCCTTTTTCATCCCCTTTATGAAATCTTTTTAAGAAGACATAAATGAAGTTTAGGTACAACACCCACCCTTGTATAATAGCTACTTTAATGCTAAGAATGAATTATAATCAAAATATGCTTTCAGCAAATTAATGAATTCAATTAAAGAAATAAAACGTTCTATGCGGCAGAAGTAATTACATTAATGCAGACAAAGAGGTAGGTAGTTCCACTTTTAGCGTTCCAAGCTTGATATTGTTGGAAACGTTGAGGAACTTTGTCGTCCCTTCGCTGATTAGGGGACGTTTTTACACCCTTGGAGAGAAGATGGTTGGTGAACCTTGACAGGGTGGTTTTGACCCTACAAAGCATAGAGAAGTAATGGAATACACATCAACAGCTGGGCCGGGGGGGACCCATGACTATATTATTTCTAACAATAATATTACTAAAAAATTAATTAACTAATAATAAAAATAGTATTCGTAAACGTACGGTATAGGGTCGAATTTAGTTTTAAAAAGTCTGAAATTATTACACAAAGGTATGTTAGGTATTTGTGCATTGGATGACCCTTCTATGCCCAACACCACCTGTCTATAATATTATTAAACGAAGGTTGTTATACATTGTTTAAAAAATATAATCGAGTATATCTGCATAGATAAAAACACTTATTAAGGAGAAATAAATTAAATTCAATTACACTACAACACTTTACTATTCCTTCTGTATTTAACACGAGCTGACCCACCAACAGAAAATTAATTATACACATGTAAAATACATCACCTACCTACGCTTCATAAGTCCATCTATAGGTGAAAAAACGTTATAACAAACTCGATTTCTTAAAGTGAAAATTCCATTGGAATTATATCAGCTGATACAATTGTCGATTTCTTGTGTTCACACAGTCCTTAACAACACTTATGTTGTTGATTTTTCTCCGGTTTAAGTTCTAGCCCTTCCTGAGAGCAAACGGGTCAATATATTGCAATATACCTAGGTGGTTTTATTCGATTCTTTCGAATGATGTCTATAAGTGAGACCCAAAAAAATTAATGTCACCTTGAAGGTTTTCGAGATCTTGATTTTTTTATACATCAGCCCTTAAATTTTTCTGCGTTGATCGGAATTGATGCCGAGCTTCTAGGACCAACTATACCACATAAATATGTGATTTTTGACTCATGTTTGATAAACTTAGGTCCAGCAGTTTCGGAGATAAGCTCTAGACGGGAAACAGACGGGTTTTGACATTTTATGTCTTTACTTTGGCACATAGAATCGAAAAGTGTTACGTTACGTTACCGAAAAGTGTTACTTTTGATTTTCTGATGATTATCGCTTACAACCAAATCGTTGCTACGGAACTGTATCTTAGGCATTTATCATCGTACAAAAATCGTTCGCCAGTCGTTGGAAAGCTCTCGATTTACCTAACCGTATTATGTTAACCACTGCGCAGTGCGTGGCCAACAATCTGAGGCATGAATGTGGTTGTCTGAATAATTGTTTACATACAGGTGATCCTTCTCAGTTAATTTTGTAAACATGATTGCAACCACTATTAGACTGGGGAAAAACTTGGAAGTTGAATTTGTATAGGGAGACTCTCTGGGACTTTAAAGACTTCACTGCGGAACGAGGCATTTTTTTGGAACTTGAAACATACAACAACAAATTTTGAGAGGAGGTAACATTTTTTTCTTTTCTCGGTCGATTACAAAAGTTCATTATTGAAATTAATAAACCAAAACAGTTAGAACAGATTTGTCAAACATCGTATTTGTTTACGGGACCTCCATTTTCGTTGAAGTCGGTTAAAAATACTACTTTCCCCCTCCTGTCAGTTCCCCGGGACGTGTTTTCCGTTATTATGTTCAGTCGTAGGATCCAAAGAGGCCTGGCTCACGTTCTAATACGGATCTCGACCGATTTAATATGACCTACAGCCTGTGCCAACGAGCCCAGTCCTTGAGACCTCTCTGGCAAACCTTTCTATCGCATTCCGTGTCTAAAACTATATCGCGGCTCCTCGGAAAAATTATTAAATTAAGAATTTATTGGGGCTTAGTTATTTGAGCGATAAAACCAGTGCATTTGAAACTCGACCGTACTCCGATTGGCTCAGATTCCTAAGCTTCGTTCTCAGTGGCAGTTTTGCCAGTTCTGAACAGTTCTGCGCAACATTAGTACAGTTCTGTCGTTCACAATGTTGAAACCCGCAGTTCTGGAATTGAATAATGCATCTGAAAAGCACTGCGAACACATTTTCAAACGGTTCTATGGTTCCCGAATTTTTTCGGAAGTGTCGGAACTCGGACGCTAGAGTTCTTAGATCGAAAGCTTCTAGACTCGGAACGCTTAGAGACTCTAAAAGATTCTGGAACTAGTCTGACGTCCCACTAAAACTAAATCCTGCATTTCCATTGTCCCTATGTGCAAATGCAACAAGCTAAGTGCAAGTTCTGTCATCTTAACGAATCGATTCTAGATGTTTGTGGGTCTGTTCTACACGAATTAATATTGAGAAAACCCTAGAACAGAAAGACATCCAATTTCTGCACAAACATTTGCTGAAATTTCAAATGAAGTGCAAAGATGGATTCGGCGAAGAAAGACTAAACCTTTACATTTGCATTACAGCAGAATATAGTTTAAATTATTAAAATTTTGAACATTAGCAATTATTGTACACGAACTTTAATTTTACACTGTAGAAAGAAGTGAAAAATCACTAAAAATTACCAAAATTCAATAATACATTCCTCTCAAAGACGCGAATTTGACAACAGTTTTCTACATAGCAGGTTCCATTAGAAGGTATTTGACTAATTATAACCAAGACAGGGCTTAGTTAGGTCCTACTTTTAAAAAAAACTCAAGTTTCAGGGGTGTACCATTACGCACTATGTGGTACCTACTATACCATTACACATTATGCGTACGTGGATTAAAATTATCACAAGTCTTACTACCAACAAGCATAACTTATTTTGTGCTTGATACATTATATGAGAGAAACATTTTAATCAAAAATTGTTCCATAGTGAAAAGCTTAAGCAGAATTACGATTTTCATAGTAAAACTATAATCAAACAATTTGAACATTACTAGAGGTTATTCGCATTTAGACCTAGCTTTGGACGCTACTTTGCCCCTCCTCCTTCTTCTGTTCGAAAAGAATCAGATTTGAATACGCTGATTGTTAAGGTATATAGAAATAAGAATACATTTTTAAAAAATCACTTACGCAGTTTGCGTAAGCAGAACCAACTTTTGGGTATAAGGGAAAGTTCACAACTTGCATACGCGAAAGTCAAGCTTCACTGAACAAATTTCGGTAATTATTTGTCGCTAACTAGGTGAACCGTGGTTAATAGTGATTATCACTGGAAAATTTGTTTACGAAATGCTTTCCTATTTACGTGCCGCAATGGATCGCGGAGCATGTCGCAAAAAACGCCACGCGAATCGGTCAGCTGGAGCTCAGGGTGGAGCCCGTCATTTCATTTGTCTCTTGATGTCCTGGAGAGGCTCCCTATCAAATTTCGTTGTAATCAGACAGACGACCATAACTTTTAGCACACTCAGCTGATCAGGGTGATCCCCCTCACTTTGCTCGTCAAATTTCGACGTCCTGCGGTGAATAGGAGAGATTTGAGCACGATTTTGCCATCATTATAATTGATATTACGGCTCGTGGTCAGCGAATCCTCACCAAAGTCAGCGAGGCACAAGTTCCGACATGGTAATACATAATACCGCACATCAGAATTTGGTTCAAATCGGAACAGCAGTTTCGGAGGAGTAGTGAGCCCGAACTTTTGTCCACACACACATATAGGTATATATATATAAAGAAATCTGAAAATGAATGACTATTGGAAACGTGTTCTACACCCTCTGAAAAGCAAAGAAAATGCATCCCCACCCCCAAGTACCGGCATGCCGACCGGTTTAAGACCCCCTTTTCTACCCCCTTTTCGACACATTGACCGGGGAAGCCAACTATCCTGAGAATACACATTTTTTGTCGGGCAGATTCCGGGGAAGAAATATGAACTGTTACAGAATTCTTCCCATAATTAGTCATTAAACGCAATAAGCATATTTAACTTGGAACGTTCACACGTATATTGTTTGTAGGTAGATGTGTGGAAAGATGTGAATTTATTCCTTTTATCATCCTATTTTAATAGCGAAAATGCGGAGCGTATTTACAAATTCTTCTCTGCAAGTTCTCTTTACAACTCTGCACTGTAGAAAGGACTTATATTAAATGTTGGAAAATGATAAGGAAGTTGGATGAAACGTGGTAAATAGTGAGGTTGCAAAACCATAGGTTTCTTATATAAGCATTTGTTCGGAATCAAAATTAACTTTCCACTAATATTTCTTGGAAGCAGTTTTCCGAATATTGGAGAGTTTTTGTATTTCTCATATTGGTATTTCTAAATAAACAAGCTGTTAGAGAGAGCACGATGAATGCTAACCTTTTTGCATCGATTTCTCGTAGCGTTTTCGTAATAAAGCCCGAGAGAAAGAGAGCTCTTATAGAGACGTTAACGTGACTCTTGTAGTAGTGAATCACTGCTCAAAACTCAATTGTCACAGTAGACAATTTCCAAAATATAACATGAATTAAGAAACAACGACCACTTACCTCTACTTACATCATATAAAAACGATTCAGCCGTGAAGAACACGAATCTTTAAAACGTGTAAAATGAACCTTGAAACGAAATCTTGAGAATGAAAAAGCTGAAATCTTCGATAAAACGTCGAAAGCAAGAACAAAATGCCGCAAATAACCCTTCTGGTTGAGGTACGGGGAAAATACATCGCACAGTAGAAATTTTTCAAGCATTTTTATTTCTCCCTTGATGGGAAAAACAAAAGATCATGGATGTGTCTAGTACCTACTGCTTACCAGTAGGTACCTACTACTCAATTGTATACCAACCATGTAGTGCCTTGTTTTTACAAGATTATTCCATTAAAGTTACAAAACAATATTATTTTATAACTTAGAGTAATAAATCAGGATTCCTTGACCCAACAATGGCTTAGGAATCATGAGATGTTGTAATACAATGAGAGCATTTCAAAAAGTGGCGAACGATTTTCCTACTATGGAAACTATGGGAGTTACTCTTCCCTAGTAACTCATTGGTTGTACGTGAAAAATCAATAGAAATTCTACCTAGCCTTCACTTTTCGAGTTAATAATAATCTAAAGTGCCAGTACAAGTACAAAAGTTAGACCAACAACCAAAGACGGCACGGGGAAAATTCAGGCGATTTTGTCGGGTGTGTGTGTGTGTGTGTCAACTGCAAGATAGTAGCTAAGTTATTCTATCGTGCTATCCTAGAGAAACGTCAAGTTGTCGTCTCGTAATTACGATTCCGAAAAAGCTGAGCACGAGTAAAGCTGACTCTTCCCGTTCCGAAAACCGTTTCCACGTAATGAAAGCCTTTTCTCGTTTCGGAAAGGCCATTTTCGTATACGAGAAGTACAAAAACTCTCTATTGACTGTCTGCTGGACGAAATTCAGGGTTATCCCGAATCTCAACCACGTTTTTGACTGTTTTTACTGATCCAAGAACCACAAATTTGTTTTCTCTTGTTGACCCATATGACAAATACTTAAATTCTTATAAAGAATGTTATGTGTTGAAAAATAAACATACCAATTATTTATAACGAACTAAAATTTGTTCGAGTTTAACGAGTTATAGTTTGTTACTGATGATTGTCTTACCGTCGAAATCGATTTGACGTTGTTACTCATTATTTTATCGTCCAAATAGAAAACGTGCTTCACTAAATTCCTTCCGTATTGAATGAATCGAAAACTCAATTTCATAGATGTAGTATTGGGCTTACATAGGCAATCGGTATTTTATGCATTCAAAACAAATTTAGCAACAACAACAAATTTTAATTAAATTTATTATTAAGATTATTATTTTCTTATGAATAATAATTTAAAATGATAGCATTATCGATCCATGTTTTGTAACTGAGCAATGTTGGTTTCCGTGCATGCGTTCAAGGACATGAGTATGCGCGAAGTATCAGGTAAGCAGAGCTATTATGACAGCATTTATTTGTAATACGGGCGAACTACCACTTTACATAGGTAACATAATATAATACCTACATGATTAGATATAAATTCGAAAATTAATATGACATTGTATAACGACGCAATTATTAGTAGGTATGCAAAAATAAATTTAGAATAAAGTCTATAAGTATAGCATAGTCAAATAATTTCCATGAGGAAAGAGAAGAAGACAATCAAAATATATAAGTGCTCAGTTATGTAGCATGGCTGATACAGCGAATTTTCTTAGACAAGTTGTGAATAAAATTAAATTAGGCACTTAAATTCTGATAATTGAGGCCAACTATGTCCTGAATAAAACTGAGGGAACAGACGTGTGATGAGATTGGAAAAAAAAACTACAAAATTTTGGTCCAATATGGGCATTTTTCACCTAAAAATATATTTTCCTCGCTTATTTATGAATTTTAGAGATCTGTGAGTGGTCGCATTCGACTCAGTGCTGAAAAATACTTCTACTGTGACACATGCCATATTGTCAAAACACCGATTTTTGTAATCTGGTTTTTTTTTTTTTTTTTTTTGCCAAGACAGATTTTTCTGCGTTGGAAAGAAATTTTTACACCGAATTTGAATGAAGTTATCGTCTGGAAATACACCGTATAAATATATACATACGACGTTAAAATTTAGGCTTGTGTTCTTTGATGTATGAATCGGATTTGTAGAGGGTCCCCGTCCCCTCCCCACCCCACATTTATAATGTTGAAGCCATCTAAATAGTTCGTTTTTCCATTGAAAAGTCGCTAAAAACGAGACTAATTAAGATAAAGATAGTTCCGTAGATATGACATAAATTTTATAGCTGTGGTGAAAATATCGACACTTCCTTTCACTACGGTATGTGAAAATCTGTTGTGCCCCTCCTGTACTCTGCAAATTGAATGATTTCGAAGGTAGTTTGTGGTGGACGTTGCAATATAGAAGGGTTGAATTAATGTCACCTAATAGATCAGGACACTCAATTCTACCCGACACCAAGCTATGGAGGAACATACCACCAGCTCCCTGCGCTCAAACCTCCCCGTTACCATAGTCTTGAGGGAGCAAATGAAGATGCTAACCCTTTTGGCGCCCCTTTCCAGAGCTATGAATAGTCACCTCGCACCAATACCTGGGAAGTCTTATTAGACCATCAGAGGCCAAAGTGGAATTCGTAAGAGAGAAAGTGGTAAAATAGTAGACACGCATATCACCCTTGGCAGAGTGCGCGCAAGAAAGCCCTCAAGCAACATACACCAAATTCGTAAAATCATTGCAAAATGGGTGGGCATGCCTTCAAAGAGTGATCAACGTGAACAATAACCAGTACGAATCTCTGAGAGACGTCATTATGCAACGATTTGTACCTGCTGAACTAGGATGGACACCAACTCCTATTGAACATGAGCTCCTCGCTCTACCAGCCAAACTGGGAGGGCTAGACATAGATGATCCAGTACCGAAGGCCAAATTAGGTTCTGAACATCACAGAGGGCTTCATCAGTATTAGTGCAAAGTGTCGCGGGTAGAGCAGAATTCGAGGAAGCTGATCATGTTGAAAGGATTATTAATGAACAAATTTCAGAAAAAGTAGCACGGAAACAAAGAGCTCAGTCTGCAAGTGAGGGGATCTCTAGATGCGGAGCCTACAAGGACTCTGGAACTATAATTGAGGGATACACTTCCCAATGGCTGACTATGATTCCGTTGAAAGCAGATGTTCTAGATTTATCCGCAACGCAGTTTCGTGAGGCAATCTGTAAGGTATTCCAAGCCCCTGCATGGCCTCCCAGGAGAATGCGATGGATGTGCAGCTGAGATGACCCAAAATCATGCACTCAACTGTAAAACTGGAGGGATGGTAAAACAAGGGCATGACGAAATACAAGATGTTGTGGCGGGCCTATCAAGACAGGCGTTCAGAGGTAGACGTGTCATGGGAGAAGGACGAGAAGAAGAACCCGGGCTGGTGGCGGACATTATAGGGAGCGCGCGTCCTTCTATGACATTCGCGTGGTAAACGCTGACGCGTCTTCCTATGCCAACCGTAAATGGTCAGCAGTTGCTGAGGAAGCTGCTCGTTACAAGCACAGGAAATACGATGCGGCAGCTAAAGACCTCCGAGGATCCTTCACAACACTGGTGACTTCGTGTGAGGGTGTACTTCACAAGGAGTTCCAGGTTTTCACTCGAAATTGGTCTCAGCTTTATCGGACAAATGGGAAAAGCCTCGCTCAGACGTCACAAGATTTGTGCGAACCAAGCTTCAAGTGGCAACTATTCGAGCAATTTCGCTGAGTCTAAGAGGCTCCCGAAGGATATTAAGATCAGCAACTGATCAAGATCCCCAAATTGAAAGTTAACGGGCAACACTGGGGCTCGAAGCCCCCCTCATGCCTCTTCAAAGGTAAGAATAGGGCAGTCCAACAGATGGTCAAGGCATTCTACTACCTTTCTTCTTATCAAAACCAAGATCTCTGAAGTTGGAAATATTAAGAGGCATAGAAATAGTACAACAAACAGATCCTTTACCAAAAACTAAATACAGAGTACATAATACCATCATGTATCATAACATCATCATCCATATCATTCATAATTTCAATTTTCATTTTTTTTTTTTTTTTTTTTCAAAATAATCTGTGATCAGTTTTTGATTCTTCATTTTTGAATTTGACATCACTCTATCATGACGAAGATTCGCTTCACTGATCAATTTGAAACTTCGTTGTCTTCTCTCTGGCTATAGAAGTTGGAAAGTCGATTTATTTCCACTAAGGTCTCATTGTACGTTCCGATCGGGGTAATCTGAGGATCTTCATGCATATCAACTTCCTCCTCTTCCTTTTCCTGGATGGAATGGAGAATCTGTACGACGTCGGTAGATCTGAATTCGGCTGATAAACTGTTATCGATTACCACGAAATACACACCAAAGTCAAGCATTGATTAGATCGTTCAGTTCCGTATCTGATAACGGGTTAACATCCACAAGAGTGACGTTGGTCCTCGAGAATCCAGCCTTAAAGAAACAAGTTCTGTATGGTATTTGTAATATGTTTCATCGTCACAGGAAAGGTTTACAAGAGTGTCATGCTTCCTTCTGCAAATCTTTGCAGCTGAAATTGATTTTCTCGTGAACTATAAAACACATGATGAAAGCAAGTACGAAAGAGTTATGACGAGCGGATTTGAGCGAAAGATTCTGTGTAGCGAATAAGCGAAAAATAGGAGTTTACTCACATTTTGATTGACCTTAACTCACTCAATTTTTGAGAGAAAAAAAAATGTAGTCAATCAACACAAATTGGATTTTTTTACTACTTTCCTTCGATAAGAAACTCGATTAAATATCTATTGTTATCTTTGTAGTGCTAATAACTGATGTTTTCTAATTACTACGAGTAGGAACTTTGAAATGCAGTTAAGGTAGGTACCCTCTTGTGAACCTATCAATTTATGAATTTTCGGTGATCAATTGACGCAGAATTTTTCCCTCTATAACTTTTTGTTGGAAGAAAAATTGTTATGAATTGTGTTTTTACGAGAAAATCTGGAAAATATGTTGAAACCCGTGTTTTTTATGTTTTCCCCTCACGAAAACTCAATAAGGAGCTGTTTTAGGTTTAGGTGCAAGGGGTATATTTTTTGGAATCAGAGTAAACTTTTCTATAACACAGGGGCAACATATAATTTTATCCAGCCAGAAATACATTTTTGCCCACTGTGCGATGGGTGTGGCTTTGGAAATTGCAGTTCGACAATTAAACCTACAAACTTCTGTGATACATAAAAATACGAGTTCGAATTTAGTCAATCCAGAAAAAGATTCTCAAGTTTATTGCATAAACGTTCTTTTGGCCCTTTGATTGGATGGAAAAGTAAAAATATTGATCGCGTAAAAAGTTATTGTAGTTCGAATGACTAAGGCATTACCCATCTCCGATATTTTTGGCTTTTGATCACAGCACAGCTGTTTTGATTGAGCAAACAAGCGCACGCATTCATGGGAATGGTGGGGGCATAAAAATAAATCGCACCATCGTTTTCCAACGGAAACAAAAGGACGAGACCTTGAGGATTCGAACTTGGCTTTCAAAACTCTTCAGAGAGCCCAAGAAATGTTCCTATTAATAGTGACATTTCAGCGTAACAATCTGCCGGTACGATAGGTCTTTTTAAAACGATCAAGAGGCAGGTGGTGGGTGGTAGTACTGCATCTGGTGCAGGGAGAGGTGCAGCGAAAAGTGCATTACAGACGGAAAGTGCAGTGCGAGTTCCGAACTTAAGCGCGATTTTGGTGTCGATTGTGCCATTTGACCGGAATATTCGGTGCGTTTGTTTGTTTTTCGTGAAGTAACTCGATCGTCAGTTTCGGCGAACAGAATTCAAAATGTCTCAAAGGATCAGGGAATTCCACAAACAAGATTTCACCCGATCGGTGAAGGGGGTGCAGCTCAAACTTTTGGGCGACGCGTACAAAAAGATGTTCAACAAGAAGGAGCGGGACGACGAAATTTTAAACGAGCAGATGAACGAAAAATTGAGCAGTTTGAACGCGAAATTGAACGCTATGAACGCCGAGTCGAGTCAAACGGTGACGCAGTCGAAACGGATTATTCGGAAGGAACATCGGGAATTGATGACGGAACGGAGCGAAATTGATGAGCAGGAAGTCATACGACCGTTGCAAGAACTGAGGAGGGACCTCGACAATTTTGAGCAACACGCACAAATCACGCTTATGGATAGCAGGTGAATAATATAAGAAAAATTAATGAATGGATTATGCCTGGAACTGCCAGCCTAAATAGCAAGACATGAGGCAGCCCTGAGCCCCCAATTGATGAGGGGGCCTTCAGATTTTCTTTTCTTCAAAATTTGAATTTATCAAATAAGACTCCCCCTCTGGAGGCAGAAGCCGAAAAAATTTCAGTCCTGGGTCATGGTCCTTAAAGCAAATTTTCGTAACATTTCGAATTATATTTATGTTAAATCGTTTTGAAATTTTAGCTCTTTGTGCGAACAGAAACTATTGATTTCATAGAAAAAAACAGGATTCGCAGCAAAATTTATCGGACAAGTTTGAGGCTCCCTTCAACCAGTTCTATGTCCATATTTACATAAAAATCTTAAATATCTCACTCAAACAAAATTGATTCTAGGTCTTTAGTTAATTCGAAAATGACACCCCACTCGACTATCTGGTCAAATAACTTGAAAAAAGGACCGTAGAACCGGTTGGGGCAAAAAAAATTGAATTCCAAGGACCAATTAGAATAGGTACCGAGTGTTTTGTTAAATTTATATCTTACCGAAAACGACGCAGATTATAGATATTAAAGCCGTGAATTTACATAGGTATCTTGATACACAAAGGACAAATTTTGGCGCAAATATACATTTTGCTAAAACAAATTTATTTGTTGGATAATTCATTTTAAAATTCCTAAAGCAAAAATTGATGGAATCCCAATATCACTAAGGAAATTCCTTTAAAAAAATTAACTTAATCGCATCAAATTATTACCCAAAAGTTCATTATTTCTGTATTAGTTAGCCCTTCCGTGTAGGTCTCTATAATAGTCAGCATATGCTCAATCACAAGAGCATAGAAATTAAGTTATAACGAGGAAACTGAATAGATCAAGCAGAATCAGCTTTTCGATTCACAGTTTGACAACTGTTTTTCTTTCCAAAACTTAGACCCTTCTAGAGCGCGAATGGTTGGTCGTACAAAGTCCCGGCTGGCCTCATCGATTTCTTTATTTTAAAAACTACCCTTTTATTTCGAAAGTTTTCAAGATCTCGATATTTTTTAGGGGAATTACAGGGGTCCGGATATTTTTAGAGGCAAATTTTAAGGCCATTAGCTGACTTTCCATGGACCTCGGAAATGCCAGTTATTAAAGTTATTGTTCGATATATCTATTTATGGAAAAAATTAGTACTGAAGTTTCCAGAATTCTCTCAAAACATCAATTTGACTTCAAACTGAAAATGCATGTATCTTACTACGAAACAGGGAAATATGTGCGTCGCTCTGTCTGCTTGCATATATGTGTGCCTGCCGACTTACATATTGTCTGTCTGCCTCTCTGTAAAATTCTCTTTTCAAATTGTGTTTTACACTCAACCACAAATCACTACCAAAAAATTAATGTCAGGTAGGGTGGGTACACTTTCTTAACATGTTGATGTTATAGTTGTGTAGGGTGAGAAGATGAGGTGATGCTACATGAAGGGACGAGAGTTGACGACACCTGCAATAAACGAAGTAAAAATATCTAATGAAATTCATGTTCGAGTCCAAAATGAACAATCGCCATGAGACTATTGTTCATGAAATTCACATTAAGTAGGACATGTGCACACGTAAGTAATGAAGAGACAGCTATGAACCCACTATTCCTGATGATTTCGTAAAAGTTGGCCGAATAGTTTACCATACAAAAACAATCTATTTTGCGTGCCCAGTAACCATTTGTGATCAATGACAATAAAATCCGTAAATAATAACCCAGGCTTTGATTTTAAACGTCCTTGAAACTTTAGATTTTCCTACATAAGATCAAAAGCATGGTTCATAAAACCAACGTTTGCGCAGTCGCACACACTCCTCCCAGTCTGGAGGTAATGAGACCTGAACGAAACCATCTAGGGACTTACCCGCACAATCACTAAAAATTCCATCAAGTTCGGAGTGTTATAATACGTAGGGTTCAGATCAGACAACAATATTAACTACAGCATGTCAAGACATTCGAAAAATAATTTGCTGTGATTGCTTTTTTACGAACACTATAAGAATTTGGTTCATTTTGCTATAGAAAATATAATTTCACGATATTTTAAATTAAATTGAAGTGAATAAATGTTGATACACCTGATACAAATATGTAAGGCCTAGACATTGGGATGAAAATTATAATTAGCACGAAAATATAAAAGCTTGAAAATAACTGACCTTGACCCACTTCTTAATTTATTTTAATTATATACCTATAACATAATTAGGAAGATACTTTTCCAAAAATAGCATTTCTTAAAACATCGAATGATTATTCATTCTAACATAGTAATTATTTTGATTTACATTAACCCCCCTGCACTTAAGGTGCATACATAATCAAGTTTACAAAATAACATATTTCTTGACTACCTACTGCCTACAGATAATATCGGTTTTTTATTTATAATACTCTGTTATCAAATTTGTATAACAGTGTAGTTAGTTTATTTAATTATAGCCTTTTGAATGGGTCACGTGAGTAGTACCGAGGAGATAGAAAACCTCTTCTTTAAGGACATCTAGATTTCACTCCTTATTCCTGTGCCTTCGTGTCCAATGGTCCGATCCTAACTAATATTTTGTGGCCTATTACATTAATACAAATAAACCACATTTCATATATATATATGATGGGTATATTTTCATAAATCACAACCTAAAATTATAGTTTCAGAATTTGGTTCACCGATCTACGGCCTTCCTGGTGATTTTACTCAAAATAATTCTGATAAATACAATTTAAATTATCCAAATAAATCATAACAAATTTATATTATAGGTCTGCAAACATTAGATCGTAAATCCCTTGGAATGCTGAACAACCATCGATATCATTTTCGTAGAAATCAAATACGAGGATAGCTCTTCTTGGAATTGAGACATTAAAAACCCGTTGCTGCACCAAAAAATCAAGCATTCCTAAAGAAAAGATGAGTTCGTTGGGCGGCACTTTTTGAGTGCAACAAAAGTTTAAAATTTCAAAACATTTCTGCAAAAATCACTTCCCAAAACAAATTGCTAGAAATCCATAAATTTATATTTTCAGCAGAATATATTAGATAAAAGAAATTTATCAACTATGAACTAGAATTTCAACAAAATTATGCTGAAAATGTACTTCAATTTCATTAATGTATGCTTAAAAATCGATATAAACTAAATTTAAAAAAAAAGCTTAAAATCCAAAATCTTTGTTCTAAAATAGCATATTATTGTTTCAAACAAATTTTTAGCCATAAAATGGCCATTAATAATTACTTTGAGCTCAAAGAGCTTAAATTTCAACTCAATTTAACATAAATATAGTGCGATAATTACTTTTACAATTGTGTTCGAAATATTTGGTATTTCTGTTAAAACATTCTCAGTAGTCTCTCATATTCGATTTCATAATGTAAATGCAGTTCATACTTTATTATGGTTGTGGGGGGGGGGGGGGGGGGGGGTTTAGGATATATATATATATATATATATATATATATATATATATATATATATATATATATATATTTTTTTTAATAGTTTATTTTTATTCATTTTTTTTATGAATAAAAATGATTAGAATAATTAGAAAAATAATAAAAAGTTAGAATATTCATTTTAGTTTACCTTCATGGTCTGTTTGTTATTCACACCAAAATCACGTAGGTGCTTACTAGACATAGGGACGTCCCTGTAATGCATGGATTACTTATCAATATGATTATTTATTTATTTTTATTTTTTTTAAAGTCTGATAAGATCAACCTGAAACACACGGAAAATACTGGTTGTTCCAATGTAGTACTAAGACTGTTTTTAAGAGATACACTACTCCCGATCTGGCTACCCTTTACTCGCCTAATTTTCCTGCGAGTGTAATCCATTCGGTTACGCCTCCCACGAAATCTGTCGGAGATTGGATCGAAGTCTCCTGTTTATCTGTACCCGCGAGGCACAATCTACGAGGGACATTTACCTACTAATAGGTGCCTACATTTCACTCAATTTCACAATGGGAATCCAAAGATGTCAACAAAAACTAATTTATTAACAGCTGTAGCTTAAAAAAAATTCTTGATTTCTTTATTAATAAAAAACACAATAAATTATAAGTACTTACTTATTGAATAATGTAAGAAAGAAAGAAGACTTAAACTTACATTTTCATAAACATGAGTGAAAATATTTTAAAAATGTGCCAACAGCTTCAAAAAAATGCAATAAAAAATAAAAATACCGAATTCAAAAATAAAAGTAAGTACTTAAACAGAATTATAAAGCAGTATAGCAAAGTAGGAAAGTAGTTACAAGGTCTTATAGTTTCTGAGTATTTTAATGGTTTCTCTTAAGAAGGTCAGATCTCAAGGTTTCCGGGAGAGCATTAAACTCAAGGACACCTCTTGCTCGTGCAAGTGGTGCGAAAATAAGCTATGGTCATGAAATTGCAAGAATGAAATCCGGTATAAATTAAATGTTTGGGCGTGGAATAACTATTTTTGATATCTGTTTGATGCAATTGCGGTTCGATAGCAAGGGAAATTTTGAAACATTGAAACGCTCAAATAAGGGTTTAGTATGTTTCAAAAACATTGCCTTATAAGTAATTTAAATTAATTATTTTAAATGAAATATGGTTGTTTGAAAAGCAAACGTAATACAACTTGTGGTCTTTTGGATTGTTGCAGTAAGCAGACGAGCATTGAGATCGAGCAGCTGAATGCCCGTGTTGCCGAGGCTGAGACCAAACTCAAAACTGAGGTCCTCCGCATCAAAAAGAAGCTCCAGGTAAATATATCGCAATTTAATAAAATTTGTGGATTTATTCGACTACGGATTCTTTAATTTCTTCGCTCTACGCGAAAATATTATCCATATGTTTCAATTATATAGGTACATACCTAGATAATACAGTCATGTCAACAACCCAAAAACAATGACATGCAACGAATCAGTACGCATAAATGTATCAAGCGTACGTACCTATATATTATATTGAGCTGAAATTAAAGGTATATGAACTCTTAGAATACATTCGACCTTATTAAACAACAATAGGTAATTGTTATATGTAAATGAAATTTATTTTTTAGGTCACCATCACTGAACTCGAGCTGTCTCTTGATGTTGCCAACAAGAACAACCTCAGCCTTCAACAGACCATCAAGAAGCAATCTCTACAACTTACCGTAAGTTAATATTTCTTGAGTTAGTTAAGTACTCTAAGATCTGGCTTAAATTTCAAAATTAGTTTAGAGGCTATTCCTAATCGAACTATTCTTACATGTATGTGTCTTTAGTTGGCTCTCGTTATGAAATATGAAACGTAGCCACTTGAGAACTACAGCGTAAGTACTTGGCACAGAGACCAGTAGAGGCTAATTTCTTGTTTATACAACTTAAGATGGCCTTCCAAAGGACATTCTAATGCCCCTAGGTATTTCGTTGTAACGGTAATCAATTTGTGCTGAAGATAGACTGACGTCTCAAAATTCCTTCAAATATGGCGAGAAATTTTAATATTATAATTATATGTAGATACACTGGAACAAACAGTGGGCACTTATTTAATACTCATCGAGGGGGTAATTAAAATTTAGAACATTTTCTCTCAACGAATTTCCTACCAGCTCTCGAATAAATCAGTGGCTAGGGTACTTAAATAGTCAAAATCTGTCTAATTCATTAGTTTCATTAACAAATTAGCTTCTTCGCTTTATAATTAAGTTCAATCGCCAGACAAGTTGAATTGGAAAAAATAAAATAAAATGGTCAAAAGATTTAGTCAACTATTTAGGGATCAAGTCTGTATTGGTTGCGAAAATTTGTTTTCAACTCCAATGGGTTTTTTAATTTGAAATAATAATTTTTGTTCCATTTTTCGAGCGATAAAAATGTTTATCGTCACAAATTGAGTTGATTAACAGGTAGTTACTCCTCAAACTCCAAAGCGTAGAGGTTTTATTGCATATAACGACGTATTCTCCCGTCTTTTCACAAAAATTGTCAATTCCATTTTATGATTCAATGAAAATTTAGTGGGCAATTACTATATCCTCGCAATTTGGAATGTTACCCCCCCGTGTTTGGTATACAAGTGTATCACTGTTCAACTTGCATTGTTATTGATAAGCTTGTTCTTTGGTGCACATTTTGTATCAACAAATTATAATCTTCTACTAAATAATATTTTCGATATGAATAAGATGATATTAATATATAAATAAAATTATATTTATTATACTTATTTATAATGTAATAAGGTAAGGTAATATTGAACCTTGGCAAAGGTTGTATTAGTAGTGAAGGGGTTGTTGACACCGAAAAACGCACGACCGTTCAGTCTTGATGGAAGTGTATACCCTCTCGCCGTGCGTCAGCCACGACAGAAGAATCCATGTATTATCCATGCTTTATAGTAAGGGGATCAAAACAGTTGATATTCTGAGCCCCCACTGCTTAAAAAAAACGTCTGCCAAGTTTGGCTTCCTCGTTTACGTATCATGAATGTGTAGATCATTGAAAAGTTTTAAATGATCTTGAAAATTTCCATAGCGGAAAAGAGTAAATCAAGAAATAGCGTGAAACGTCATAATTGATCAATTAAGATACGAAAAAATTATACTCAATGTAATTTACATTTGCGCATGTGCAGAATGAACTGATAAGTTGAGAAAAATGAAATAGGTGCGGGACCATCTACTACCTAACCCGCGCATTCACTGATAATTTCATCAAAATCGGATGAAAACTGTGGAAACTAAGGTCGTTACAAGGATTTCACATTTGCGCATGCGCAGTAGCTATTAATGATACAATCATGTTGAAAATGATATGGGGTAATCAAATCGTTGTCCCCCAACTATCATCCGAATTTGAGCAAAATCAAACGACTAGGGAGTGAAAAAATTAAGCATAATGGAATTTACGTTAGCGCATGTGCAGTGGGGAGTATTGATTTGGCAACAATGAAACTGATAGGGGACCATCTGCAACCTAACCCGCGCACTTCCTGACAATTTCATCAAAATTAGATGAAAACTGTGGAAATGAAGGTCATTACAAGGATTTCACATTGTCGCATGCGTAGTAGCAATGATACAATCATGTTGAAATTGATATGGGAAAATAAATCAAATCGTCTTCTCCCAACAATCATCCAAATTCGGGCGAGATCAGACAACTAGGGCGTGAGATAATCATGCTTGGTATAATTTAAGTTTGCGCATGCGCAAAGTATTGTAACAGAGTTACCTCCTGAGAGGCCCATCAAGCTCCCGTCAGAGCACCAGAGATAGCGCTGTCAGCGTCCCGTTGATGAATCAATGGGAGCTACGCGCTGTTCTCGATCATTTTTGGCAGCTAGTTTGGCGTTGGATGGATTCCTGGTGACAGGAAAATCAACCTTCCCCGAACATGGCTCATTAAAAGCTATTAGTAGGGGGGGTATCTCTCTGGCGGGATGCCTGTTACCTCCTCTACCTTTTTATGAGGATTTAGGCCTCCATTGCACCTCTGGGGGGGGGGGGGGGGCACCTAAATTCCTTATATGGTAGCAGAGCGTGGTTTGGATTATGCACGGCTGACGCCTAGTAGTCCAATCCACTATTTTTTGGGGCATTAATGTTTCAGAAGAAACATGGCCCGGGGTTCCAGAAGGAATTCCCATTATCACCCTTTGGTATATAAATAATTTCATTGGTCTTTGACTTATAATTTTTCCCCATTTATATTTTATATTATTTCAATTTCATGCCACCTGAGTATTGCTATAATGTCAATTACCAGGTTAGTGCACATTTTAAGTCCCCATAGTTGGGCAATTTAATCTTACTGTGCCTAATAAGCCAGTCGTCATTTTCTTCCCCGAACATGGCACATTAAAAGCTATTAGTAGGGGTGGTATCTCTCTGACGGGATACTGTTACTCTCCTCTACCTGATTTATGAGGATTTAGGCCCCCATTGCACCTCTGGGGGGGGGGGGGGCACCTAAATTCCTTATAGTATCGAGTCACGACACTCACACCTCACACAAAGAGATGGACAGACAGACACGGAACCAAAGTTGTTCAGAATGGTCTATAACGTAAAATGCGAGTGGACATTTTGATTTTGGAGACCGGAAAAATTGTGTTCCTCAAAAGTGAAAACAATGCTTCCGCTAGCTGTAGGACTCGAAAGCAATGAGGTTCCTTAATCGCGAGAAGTTGAAAAATTGTTTGTCCTACTAAACGAAAACTTTCACTTGTTCGTTTTATATCACAACTTTTTAAAGAAAGTTTTTGACTTTAAGCTTGGTTGTCTGTATTTTTTGGGTAAGGAACTTCTCGCCCCGGGCAGTACCGAACTAAATTACATCAATATTTGTAAAGAATATCCAGGAATTGTTCGCATTTACTCCTAGATTGTTCCTTGTAAGCAGGTATATATTCCTGTGCGGATTCGCTAACCTGGTTCATGAATCCCCTATTTATCACGGTCGAATGATATTCTATAAATGTAATCATAGTTTGAACAATAGTAGCCCCTGCGCATGCCCAAACTTGAAGTTCTTGAAAAGAAATTAAATTCCCAAATTCATGAGATGTTGTTAAAATTTTGACGGTTCGCTGTTTAGATTTATTCAAATATGAACCTGTGGGGTGAATTGAGATGAAAAATAACTGAAATGGAGTTTTGATTCTCTTACTTCCAAAGGGACAGAAAGTGGCATAGGAAAAATAGTGAAAAATGTATGTTAGTTTATGTGTTTGTGTTTGGCGTGTGAGATTGGAATTGGATTTGTACATTCATGGAATGAAGGCCTATCTTCGCGCAGCTTTAGTACAACAGCCTAAATATTAAAATGGTGTATTCTTAATCGATTACCTGGCCTTTAGTGATTAAAAGTGACCCAAGTGTAAACAACATACCTTTTAAACATTACGTTTTTATTAATTTGTGTTACAGGAGCTCCAAGGCCACTACGACGAGACCTCCAGGCAATTGGCCGTCACGATGGACCAACTGGTCATCTCCAACCGCAAGATCCAATCCATCTCCGCCGAGCTCGAAGAGATCCGGGGCAACTACGAATCCGTAATTTCATTTTACATCCTAAATTAATTATTTACTCATTTCGATAAATCAAATTTTTGAGTATTAACAAATTCGCTCGCTGACCTTTCTCTAATTTATTGAAAATGGTCACAAAACTTACAATTGATTTTTCAAGGTTCTGTTTTATGTTGAGTACATCTAAAAGAACTTGATTATGAATAGGTACTTCTCTATAATACCTACCTTTAATGCTTCTGAAATGAGAAAACAAAGACGGATTGAAAACCGTCGTTGACCTGAGCATTTCAAGCACGCAAAAACTTGAAAATCGTCCTAATAGAGCATTTAGTTTACTTTTTTTTTCTTCTACTAAATGAGCCTTTTCAGAAAGGTACAATACCAAGAGCATTTGTAGATAGATATCCAAGTAAAGGCCCATATACACTGAGCGCGCACCGTTCGCAAACGTTTGCAACCGTCAAAAAGGAGGGTGTGTTTACACTGCCCGCGCACGGCCAACCAAACTGTTGTTCTCTCGCCAGGAATATGAGCATTCGCGGAAAAACCGAAGTCGACGGAGCGACCCCGTGCACGAACGAACGCTGTTCACAAACATTGCTCGGAGTGCGTGAGTGTTTATACAGCACGCGCACCATGTTCGTGACCGTTCACAAACCCTGTTTGCGAACGATGCGCGCTCAGTGTAAATGGGCCTTAACGAATGCATTTCGAAATAGATTTCGACATTTTTAAAATCGATTTAGACATCACGTGATTTAACTGTTGACTGTGACACGGTTAAGAAGCGAGGAACACACCCGAGGTGGACACTAAAAAGGAAAGTCCTGATTGCCCTGAGAATTGGCACTATACAATCGGATTCTCCAGATATTGTCGTATCCAGTGCGTATCCCTTTACCTATTTGGCAATCTCACGCTGGAAACCAATTATGTACAAACTTTGAAGTAGATAATTGAAGACATGGAACATGGCATAGTAGTAGAGTATGCGGGATGTGAGGAAACGAGACAGTTAAAAATTCTCTAACTATTGAAAGATAACAGTTTCACGTACTCAAAAGTATAGTTACTCGTATAGGTACTCAAAAAGAAAACTATGAACGATTAAAACAAAGCGCTGCAATTTATTACACAGAGGCTTATTTCATTTCATTTCATTTATTTGGCAAATTCAGAAATATTCACAATACAAAAATTAATACACATCTTTATATGAATAAATAATGATTTGAAAACAAATAAATAGAAACTTTGCCCACAAGAAGAATAAGTTCAAAAGAACTTGTGCTCTTCAGTGGAGTTGATGAGCCCTACAATAAGCGAATATAAAGTAAAATGTGAAGTTGAAAAGCATATGAAGAGAAAGAAAAAAAACGAAGAAATAAACAGTAAAAATAACTACAAGAAGTTACAAAAATAATACATATGTATTTTATGAACCTAAGAATTTATTGAATTCACAAATCGCAGAATAGAGTGAAAGAAAAAAACAAAACTCTTATTATCTTTGTCTTAAAATTATCTTCTGCACCCTAAAAATACATGAAATTGAGCATAACAAATAAACTATACTTTAAAAGTATAAAATTTGGTTATAACGGAGTTGGGGGATCTGCGAATTTTACCTACCATTCAAATAATTGGGAAAATACGTAGAAAACGATCACAAACTCGTATTTTCAAAGAGGGTCGTTTTTCAAGAAAACCCTCGATTTCATCGGAAAAAAACACGTTTTTCCACATTAAAACTTAATTTTCTCCCATAATTAACAACGTAAAAGTAAAATTGACTATACAGATGGGAAGCTGAGGTTCCGTGGAGATTATTTCCGTGGTGTTCCTTTCAAAATTAATACATAGTAATTTAGTGAGAGCAGAAAAACAAATAATGGAAAAAATATCAAAATCTGGAAAATAACCGAAATTTGCTTTTTAGCCTTCTTTTTACATAATTAAGTCGGATTTTAAAAAATTGCTTTAGCATCACTGAGAAAGGAAATTTGCCGCTCTTTGGTGTCCTTATTTTTTTATTGTACTGTGATCCTAAGGAGAGGTATGACCGTTTCATTGTCATAAGGTAGAAACACTAAGAAAAAAATCATTAAAATTACATTACTTGATTTAAAAAAGCGTTTAAAAAACTCGGATCACCTGCTATGAATCACATAATCGAAACACCAGCTCAATGAAATCATCAGAAATTAACAAGCGGTTGCAATCATGTTCATAATATCAATTATTGAGAATGATCCCCTGTGTGTAAACAATTATTCATATAACCATGCTCATAACTCAGCTTGTTGGCCACGCACTTCGCAGTAGTTAATATAGTATGGTTGGATAAATCGAGAGCTTTCGAACGAATGGTCAACGAATTTTGTGGGATGAAAAACGACGAAGTATCATATCCCTAGCAACGACTCGGTTGTAAGCGGAAATCATCACAATTATTGGCGCTACTTTCATCTCACTTTATAGTCTCACTTTTCGGCGGGGGATCCATCGCTAAAACATGATTCCATGTTAAAACTTTAAGGCTAAGTCAAACGATGACCGCAAATTCGTGGGTTCGATGAGGCCTGCGATGCAGTTGTACGAACTCTGCGTTCAAACCTTGCTATGTATTGGATGCGTCCAGCGTGGAATCGTCCGTTACATGACATGGGTTCGTTCGCATCAGCCGCTTCTGGAGTATCGCAAGCACGAATTTGCCGTTTACGTGGGACTCTTAACCTAAGAGGAACTACCAATCGGAAATGAACTCTAGACTCAACCCCTGGAGTTTGTAGTGCCATTAGGTTTGGGACACCCTACGTACGTAATAAGGTGACAGTTACAATTAATTAGTACTGATTTGATTGTTGGAACAGGCTCTGAGGGCAAAGCGCTCCGCGGAACAGATGTACGAGGACGCCCAGAGCCGCATCAACGAGCTGACGACCATCAACGTCAACATCTCAGCCAGCCGCGCCAAGATCGAGCAGGAACTGTCCATCCTCGCCTCCGACTACGAGGAAGTCACTAAGGAACTCAGGGTGAGCATTACCATCAATACCTATCGCAGGTCCTACTAGCCATATACGTAAGAGTAGGTAGTAATAATATGTGAATACCTACTATTATCATTAGATAGATATTATTTATTGTACAATAAGCATTGCCATTGCAATTCGAAACAAACTGAAAACATGACTTGTGAATCATTAACCGCATTATACCTACGAATTCAAACCGTATTTTGCGATTGACAAAAGCGGAGACATTCCCATTACCTATAAAGGTCCTGTACCTGAATAGAACGTTATTAAATCGTGAAAATTACCTATCCAACTTTCTCTAAATGAATTTGCACCGTTAGCTACGACCTGAATGGCCCGGACAATGTAGCAGAAGGAATCAAATAATATTTGTTCCGATTCGACATAATCACGTTTTAACCAATAATTATCACAACGGAAGGTAAAGAATTGTGTCAAATTATCTTGAACGGCGACCAGTTCTAGTCAATCTAAATTACCTTGTTTTCACTCAAATAAATGTCAATATTCCGAATTTATTCTTTAAAAATTGTAATTTGAAGATCACGATAGCAGAGCTACAGAACTATAATTTAGGTAATTGTAATGAAAAACCTTTAGATTATCACTTATTTATTGCATTAAGCGAAAACACAAAGCATTTCGGCTAAATTTTGGCCATATTCAGGCATACACAACAAACTAAACACAGGAGAGAAGCTACTAACTAGAAACCTCCATATACACACAACCTTGCATCGGCAGCAGTACCAACTGAGAGCAGGTACAGTTTCATTCGTGCTGGATTCACGAGTATTCCTCGTGTTGTGTATGCCTGAAGATGGCTAAAATTTAGCCGAAAAGCTTTGTGTTTTTGCTTAATGTAATAAATGAGTGATAATCTAAAGGTTTTTCATTACAATTACCTTAATTATGGAGGATTATCACAAGAAGTCTTCAAAAACTCTTCTGAGACTACAGAACTAAGATAGCTCGGCTTAGTAAACTGAATTGTCAAAAAAGCTCTATGTTAAAACATCATGATTTATCAGTATTACCCCCTCCTATGATGAAATTTGAAATTCCTGACGTGCATTCCAAAACTAAATCGAATTCGTAATGGGACAAAATGAAAATCAGGAAAATCGGTCGAGATTTGTAGCTTGGACAGCGCTTGAAATAATCGGTGATTATCCCCTTCACCCCCCACCGCGACAGCAAATCCGAAATTTCCAAGGTTCGTTGCACAACGACTAAAATTGAAATCGAACCAAATAAGAACCACGAAAATCAGTTGAGAATTGTAACCTGAGTGGTGTCGACAAAATTTGCCTAAAAAAACACGTTTTTTCTTTTGGTTGAAAATGAGCGTTACCCACATATTCATTTTATAGTTTTAAATGAAAGTAGGTTCCATTCTATGAAATTTTATACCATCTGCACTTTCCTACAATGAGTAGTTCCCTTTCTATGATTTTTCAAAGTTTGCACTGGCAACGTCTAACTTGGCTGGAGGGGGGTCCCGCCCCGGCGGGAGAGGTGCTTTGACGTCACCAGCAAGCGAAACTTTGAAAAATCATAGCAAGAAAACTACTCATCGTACGGTTGATTCCAAACTTCTTGGAATGGAATCTTCTTTCATTAAAAAATAGTTGAAATACCTTTTTCGCACCCATGGGTAACGCTCATTGTGGCCAGGGCAGCGTCGACAAAATTTGTGACACTCACCCACACACACAGACACCAATGATTTTTTCACGGATTCGGTCTTAGAATGGTCTGAAACGGGTTTGTATGCGGTTATTTTTTTCTCATTCTTGGGTTGTCCCTCCACTCTCCTGAATCGATTCCATTAGGCGTCCCTCTTGTTAACGAAGCCTGTCCTAGGAAAAGCTTCAGAGGGACGTCCTAAAAATGTGTCCGTTGGTCAACATTTTCAGATCATTTTTATTAGTCAAACAAAAAATAAAAAAAATTTCAACATCGAATCGAATTTTTCACGTAAATAACATTAAATATTGGAACATGATGTGGTGTTCAGAGCCTACAAGGCCAATTAACAATCAGCAAATAATATTGATTTGTTGATGATTTTGTGTTGAACAGATTGCCGACGAGAGGTACCAGAAAGTGCAGATCGAGCTGAAGCACAGCATGGAGCTTGTGCACGAAGAACAAGAACGCATCGTCAAGATCGAGACCATCAAGAAGAGCCTGGAAATCGAAGTGAAGAACCTTTCCATCCGCCTTGAGGAAGTCGAGGCCAATGCCATCGTTGGAGGAAAGAGAGTCATCAGCAAACTCGAAGCCAGGGTCAGTATAGGACCATTATCTCTAAGTTGGTTACAGTAAGTTAAAAATTGTAAATTTCAGCATTTTCTATTGAATCCAGCAATAGCTATTGTCCACCGAGATTAGAATGTGGAACATTAGTAGAGAAGGATTCATTTTAAGCACATCCTACTTAAAATAATTCTTCTTCTAATAGCGCTGTCTCCGCTCGAAGTGCTACGTACAAGGAAAACTTCCGCAGTCGAAGAACTTTGATAAAATTGGCCTCATAACTTATCTGGCTGGAGTGTTGTTACTAACGAGTAATTTTTCGTCAGTAATGAAAGACAAGAATTCGAACTTTGTAAAGGCATACAATATTTTTGGCCTGTAACAGTTGGTGCAAGACCCCATCCTGACTTAGGATCGTTCATTTCCACACTCACTTGAGTTAAAACAAATATCATGACAATGACCTCGCTCGACTGCTGGACTTCTTCCAGCGAGCATCTGCTGAGCCAGTGACCTGCAGTTTCACTTTGTCGTTCGATCGACCCCAAACCAGCCGAGACGGCTGGTTTTTCACTCTGGGAAAATATTACTACAAGGAAAACTTCCACAATTGAAGAGTGGCATAGCTCACCTGGTTAGAGCGTTTTTACTAGAGAGTAATTTCTCATCTATAATGATGGACATGGTGTCAACTTTTTTTGGGCCCTACCTAACAGGTTGGCGATCTTGATGGCAATTGAGGCTAGTGAAGCATCCCTATGGAAGAGTTCGATCGTGGAGCACCCAAACATCTTGCAAAGGTCTTTTAACCAAAAGTTCTGACGCCATCCAACTGACCGCTCGCCCTCAATTTTTCCTTCAATAACCGCTCTAAGTATTTCATTTACACCACGCACTATATGGCCCAAATAATGTGTTTCCCGTCCTTTCATGGTTAGCAGAAGCTCCCTATCTTTGCTTAGCATTCGCAACACCTAAGACTCTCTTCACACATGAGATTTTGAAGACAAGCCTATAAAGAAACATTCAAAACGCCTCAACCCTCCAAGTAAGGCTCAACATGCGAAACCTCAAATCCAGCCTTCAGTCTGATCTAAAAAAAAAATTTCATACCAAAAACTCTCTCTTTGCTTGTGCTATCCTGGCCCTATCTCACTTTTAGGGTTACTCTGGCTATTCATGCCTGCTCCTAAATACTATACGAGTTTACCCGGTCAACAGCTATCCCATATATCCATACCAAAGCTAATTAAGAAGACTTGGAATACCGTTCAGGCATACCTTTATTCGAGTTTTGGACACGCTGATTCGTAGGCCATATTGGACACTTACTCTTACCACGTGGACCAACAGTTATTCTAACTCAGCCCTACTACAAGCCAATACCCTAAAATCATCTGTATATCTTATGCTGTTATTGACTAAAACTATGTATACCTACCAGGTGCTTCACTCAATGCTTCTTGGAATATCGCCTCCTCGGAATACAGGTTTTTAAATTGTATAGAAGAAAAAAAAAAGCACTCTTGTCCCATTCCTCTTCCTATGGAAATGAATTTGGATAGTACAAATGGATTGGGTTAAAATAATAGGATACCGATTCTCTCTAAGCAAGCAAGTTGGTTATAGCAAACAGGTGAAAAACTGTGCATTCCTGGCATTTCTATTGCATGCGGTAGTAGGTAGCGCTAATGTCCAGCCATAATCAGAATGTAGAACAGAAGGACAGAAATTCAGTCACAACCTGATAACGAGGGATGTGGCGAACTGACTGGCTATCTGAAATAATTGGTGGACACCTGGTCAGACTTCTCGTAAGACGTGTACAACTACTAGATCAGTAGCATCTTACTCGTACTGCTAGGTCAGGGCAGTCTTGGGGAGACTGACTTACTTGGCAATCGAATCCCGCCTGGGGAAACGTTCTGTGACTTTCGATAAACTGTCAACCTTCAACAAGGTCGCTGAATAGGCATAACAACAAAATAATAAGGTTATAAAAATAACTGCGACTAATTACAAAGCTAAGACGTTAATATCTGGCACTACATTTTAGCTGTACCGAGGCTTTAAGCTGATCCATACCGTCTTCAAAAAACCAACAATTAAAAGATTATTAAGAGGTATTAAGATGCATCGAGCCCTATTTTTCGACATGATTTTCCTATATTAATATTTCGTTTATTTTAAATTGTGCAGATCAGGGACTTGGAGCTGGAGTTGGACGAAGAGAAGCGCCGTCACGCTGAGAGCGTCAAGATCTTGAGGAAGAAAGAGCGCTCCCTCAAGGAAATCATCATCCAGTGCGAGGAGGACCACAAGAACGTCACCATGCTCCAGGAGGCCCTTGAGAAGGCCAACCAGAAGGTTTCCATCTACAAGCGCCAACTCAACGAACAGGTAAATGTACTTTATACTAATACTTATCTCACAGTATACAATGCTCATGATTCAAAGTAGGTAGGTACCTTGCTAAAAAGTATCAAAGCTTTAACACATTATACCAATGTCCTGGGTTATGCTGCTGTTTAATAAGTTCCAACCAAACTACCATCATCAAATTACTCTATCTATATCTGTCCACACATGCCAATTTCACACAGGCTTACAAAAAATCATGTTTCGTGATGGTGATCTCAACATAGAATTTTAGTGTGCTGATCAGGATTTCATGATGCCCCTCCACAGCAGTCTAATGTTTTTTGATATAGAAACACTGATGCGAGTTTCAATGAAATTGATTCAAATATGTGGGAGCAGCATTAGTTTTTTAAACGCCAAATTTAGCCAATTTTTACCTTTTTTCGATTTTTCTCGAAGCTCCAAGGTCCCATCCTGTCGAACGGCAAAATACGTGTCCTCATTTCTGATGTAGAAAATACAGTAAATATTTCATTGAAATCGGCGACGGACTTACCGCGCACTCTCTTTGTTAAGCCCCGTTTACACGAGCGATTTTTGGCAGTAATTGCAGAAAAAAGTATTGCACAACTATTTCAAAAAAGTTGGACAACTATTCTCTCCTCGAAAAAGTTGCCGAAGATTGCACGCAATTAATTGACGGGAGTTGTACAACATTTCAGGCCCACGAGCCCTCTCGGCAACTGTTGCATCGTGTTGAAATGAAGTCCAAGGGGTTTTGGAAAATTATTGCACTATTGCGGCAATTTTTCGGCCTTGGGTCGGGAGAGGGAACGAAACAGCCAATCACATTGAGAGTTTACTTGTGCAGCATGGCCTTATGAGCAAATATTGACGTGAAACTGCACTGATGGGGTGCAGCATTGGCTCATGAGAGAATTTTAACGTAGGAAAGATAGGAGTTTATTTGTGCAGCATGGCCTTATGAGCAAATATTGACGTGAAACTGCACTGATGGGGTGCAGCATGGCCTTATGAGCGAATACTGACGTGAAACTGCACTGATGGGGTGCAGCAGTGCCTCATGAGAGAATTTTAACATAGGAAAGATAGGAGTTTGTGTGAAGCATGGCCTTATGAGCAAATATTGAAGTGTAACTGCACTGGTGAGGTGCAGCAGTGCCTCATGAGAGAATTTTAACGTAGGAAAGATAGGAGTTTATATGTGCAGCATGGCCTTATGAGGAAATATTGACTTGAAACTGCAGAAAGATAGGGGTTTATTTGTGCTGCATGGCCTTATGAGCAAATATTGACGTGAAAGAATTTCAGAGGTGAGAGCCAACCCACATTCTCTCTGGCTCAGACACTGGCGCTGCCAAATTCCCCACTTTTTCATTTGGTTGGCAGCAGCAGCGACGACCACCTCTTCACCGTCCATGGCGCAATCTGTAGTCGCCCGTGTAAATGAAACAATTGAGCAATTTCTATTGCTCAACTTTATTGGTGCAACACAGTGCAATTAATTCCTTGCAACATCTTGACGCAACACGAGGCAATTTTATTGCTTTGTGTTGCGTACAACTTTTCTAGTGCAATTTTTTTGTAGTTGCGCAACTTTTGTTGCTCGTGTAATCGGCCCTTTAGTTACATCTTTTCATGCAATTAGTGTTCCTAGAAATGGGGAATTTGCATGGTTATTTTTTATTTGCTCAATAGAAAGATCTTGATGAGAGCTTTCCAAAAAGGTACTATATGATGGGTATCTGAACACTAATACGGCTCTTGAAATTCATTTGCACGATGACGTCACGGTCCCCGCCCGCCAGGGGGGAACCCTCAGTTCTCTTGCACTACTACGTCACGCATGATCTTCCTACCCGTTTATTAGCCAAACTAAACGGTCTTTTGAGCTGAAAATTGGAACTAGGGGGTTTTCAAGTGCGCTGAATTCGAATCTGAGGTCAAAAGTGTGAAATTCCAACACATGAAAGTTCCCCATTATGACTTAAATGTCGCATCTTGTTGCAGGAGGGGATGTCCCAGCAGTCCGTGACGCGCGTGCGCAGGTTCCAGAGGGAGCTCGAAGCTGCTGAAGACCGTGCTGACACAGCAGAAAGCAATCTCTCCCTCATCCGTGCCAAGCACCGCACCTTCGTCACAACCTCCACCGTCCCTGGCTCCCAAGTCTACCTCGTCCAGGAGACCCAGCGCACCACAACCACCGAAAACTACTAAAACCTCTCCGGCTCCAAGGGCCTCGCCCTATCTGTGCCTGTGGACTTAAGCCACCTGACCCTTCTTGAACCGTTTTGTAAGAACGTCTGACACGCCTTTTTCAAAAACTTCAACTTTTGATTCTAGTCCGCTCAGACCATCTGACGAAACGATTTCACAAGATGAGAGCGTCCGGTTACTTACGTCCACAGTCACAAAAAGCCTAAACAAAAATACCACCTTTTGATGTTTTCAAAATACAATCTAGTCAATTGGCCATCATAATATTGACTTTCAACACTAATTTCATGATGATTGAAATAGTTTTAGAATGTATTCTTACGAATATCTTGTAAGAGCTTTGCTTTATTTGTTTCGTGGCTATTTTCTTTATTACCTTAAAAACCATCATGACTTGAAAAAACATAAGTACTTATAAAAAGCCTTATAACTTTGTAATAAATCTACACAAAGATGCGGAAATAAAATAACTTTTTTTTATTTATCACCAACGCTTTTAGTCCGTTTAGTTTGTGAATTTTGCTGATTAAGACATCCATGTCAGCATGACTGAAGATTTATGAAAAGGTGCGACCTCCTAAACCGAAAAAATTAATAACGAACCAAACCATCGAGGTTGAAATTTCAAAATTTAAAAAAATACTGGATTAGAGCTTTTTATTGGTTATTTTAGAATGATTTTAAAATTTTATTACATAGGTTACCTACTTCTTAATAAATTATTGTATTGTAAAATGTTAACATCGAATTTTACAAGTGTGTAATTGGATGATTTTTCAACCAAATAAAGTTTAATTTTCCAAAAGTGAGTGATTTTCATTGTTTTGAAACGCGTCTTGATGGGTGGTTTTATAGGAATGAAAATAATGCAGTGTATGCAGTTTTAGTGGCCTGAACGAGGTAGACACTACAATGATCTCGTGAGTTATAGCAGATTCAAACCAGACCAATATTAAGATCGCTAAGTGATAATAAATGGTAGAGGGGTCTAGACATGGAAATTATTTACAACTCCCGAATTTTAGGCGGTAATATATAGCTTTGTGTTCGAATCGCTTTCGAACCCACAAAGACAATACAAAAACAAAGTTGCCGATGTTGAGGTAGGTAGGTATATCTATTGAAATAAATGGAAATATTGAAGATGAATATTGATCATATAATTTCATTTGTGGAGCAGAAGAGAGTGGAAACTTTCAGTGCGGGCGGATCGAATGGGTTTCCTATGAAAGGAGTTCAGAAATACGTAGGTAGGTACGTAAAAGTGACTCTTGGCCTGTCGTAGGATCCAATTGAGTGGCTGGTTGTAAAAGATACTTTGTTGCGGGGAACTCATTATGAAAACGCTGCAAATTATTTCACAAAGGTTTATTATTTTTTCAATTGAGTATGATCGTTCTAGCTATGGTCTACCATCCATTCTGTAGGGTATGGGGCACTTGAACACTCCCGTAGTTTTACTTCCCTTGCGAACAGCCCAAAGAGCAAGTGCAGACTCCTCGTATTTTCCTATACCGAGTTGCCACAACTGTTTTTTTTTTTAAACATAGAAAACGTTTTTAAGTAGGCCTTGCTTTGAAATTGTCACCTATACAAATATCATTGAAAAAACAATAAAAAAAAAAAAAAAAAAACGAAAAGTCGCAAGGATATTTCACAAAGGTTAATTATTTTTTCAATTGAGTATGATCGTAGTTTTAGTTGGCTTGCGTACGTCATATAGGCCCGTCCAGACTCCTCGGCGTGTCCTATTTCGAGATGCCACAACCTATACTTCTATAATTATATACGCATGTTTACCGTGACCCCTCGATTTGAGCTCCTATCTATTCAAATAGTTATTGCCTTAATAATATCATTCTAAGCACGTACGAAAAGTCGAGAGGATATGTAATAACGCTGTACCCACCACAAGGTGCCGCGGCGCCTCCTCTCACTCCACCCCCCGCTCACCCCCCTCACCTCCCACCGTGACCCCCTGCCAAGCGTGCCAGGCGTGCGTGCGTGCGTAAGTCTAACAAAGCCTTGAAAAAGACACTTTTTCGCCCGTTTTTGGCCCATAGCATCTATGCGAGTAAAGCGATCGGGATGGTTAAACGTTACGACCAACTAGACCCCAAATGGAGTCTATGTGCGAAAGAACGGGTTTTTTAAGTCAATTCTTAGGCCTTTCGGCGGACGGACATTTCAAATTTGGATTCTACGCACCTTGAAACGTAAAGTGACAAAGTTTGAGGGGGGGTTATACAAATTTTTTGCTACACGATCACATAGGCTTATTATTGGAAATAATAAACCAAAAGGGGACCGGATACGGGAGTGAAAAGACCACAACGAACTGCTACTGCTTGTGAGTTGAATTCACCTTGAGGGTTATGTATGCATCTTCCAACCAACATATCTCAAGAATCTCGGTGTCTCGGATAGGGAGGACTCTCCTTCCGTAGTAATCAGGTTTAAAATAAATCCAAATAGTAGCACCCTCAAGTCACCTAGACAGGAAATGCGTAAGGGGGGCTGACGGGCAATCCATAAGATCAAACCTAGGCTATGTACTGAAAATTTCTATCCCTCATCATAATATCGGTACGTACTCGAAGTTACTCAGAAACCGTGATTCACAGAGCACTTCGTCCAACGTCAACTTGAAGTCGTTTATTTTTATTATTATTATTATTTCATTTATTTTTATTTTTTAATTTATTTTTTCGAAAAATTTATTGCCACGATTTAAGCCGAAGGACCTTTCTCTTTTGAACTTCTCCATTCAACATCCTCTGTATTGCGAATTTTGAGTAATACAAGGACAAAAAAGGAAAGATTTTCATAAGTAAACTCAAAACAACAAAATTGTGTGATTCGCAAGCCCGCCTCAGTGAAAATCGAGGGACACGGACACTTCCTGTACAAAGCGTAGGTACCTACGTATGGCTCATATTCTCGTGACGTCACGCCTGGAGTAGGTTCGCGTTTCAGCCAAAGTCGGCCATGACTGCTCCACGTCAATGAATCGCTACTCAACCAACCTATTTCTCACAAGAAGTTTGCCGTCTCACTCACGTCAACATAATTCGTGGTTATCAGTCCATTTTTCAACAGTTTTGTTTTGAAAAAGTATAATATTGTAGCAATACAAAGTTTCAATTCGACTAAATGTTATAATAATCGTGCCTGCCAGTGCAATAATTGATTGTAGATTGCTGTCAACGATACCAATCTAACGTGAACGAGTTTTTATTTGGACTAGGAGCCTACTAACTATTGTAGTTAATCAGTGTAAGAAAACTGAAGAACTTCATTCGTTTAGGCTTTGAGAATAACTAGTAACCTAAAAAGATTATTGAAAATTCCTCAGGTGTCTGTACTGCTGTGTAGGTACCTAGCCATTGCTCAGGTAGCTTCATCAGCGTTTTATTATAAGTTCGTAGTACTATGCTTAACTGAGGAAGCTTTACTTGTTATATTGAATGAATAAAAGGAGAGATTTGATAGTTTGCCAAAGTAAACAAGGCAGGTTTTTGCTACACCAAGAAACGAAACTACTTAGGTAGGTACGTACGTCCTACCAGATTTCCTGTTGGCTTAAAGTGCCTAAACAAAGTAGGTGGGTCGTTGCTTTGCCGACGAATACAACCGCTGATTAGCAAGTTTGTCAAATATCGAATCAGGGAATATGCAACATGAACTAAAAACCAGCTGCAAGGAAAAAACCTTGAAATGCATTCTTGTGAAGATTAGATTTCATAAAGACGGCATTGGCAGTGCAGTTATTGCGCGAATTTTGCAGTTACGAAAACTTTAGGGACAAAAAAGGTAATTAGGGACCTACCTACTTTCGTTTTTATCAATGAAGTACATGAACATGTAATAATATACGGAAAGTATGAAGGTATACCTTCCCTCTAGGTACTTACCTTTCCACATGTGATACTTACTATTCCCGCCTAACAGAGCTCTCATAGCACACTCTTTCACAAGACCGCTTTCACAGTACTCTAAAGATTTTTTAGTTTCAATTGATTCAAAGAACAGTTCTGAAAACTAGATAGGTAATCCACAACATCTTTGCGGCTGATGTCTGGAACATCTAGAACACTTGTAAGTATGTCAACTCCCCAACACACATTTCACAAGGATCTCCACCCCACAGATTAAATCTTGCGTTTGTAGCGTTTGAGGTCATCACTTGATAATAACTTGACGTAATTTGCATACAATTTATCACCTTGCATATTACAAATAATGAAAATATTGACTAGGAACTAGGTAAGACGATGTTATGCAGTGGTCCAGCTGTGGCTACAAATGGCGCATTTTCGCATAGTTTACTCGTCACCATGACAACAAGGTGAAATAAATTCGTCTTCGCCTCGCCTCAATGTAAGGATGCGCTAGTGTCCAAGTCTCGAGAATATCACCCATTAGCCGACTACGTGTGTTTTGCATAGATCTCAAAAATGTCAACTTTGGTCACGTGAACATACGTACCTACTTTCTTTGTTCAAATAGAAACCTCAAATTTTATAATTTCAGATCCGGAATCCACGTGAAATTTCATGGAAAAATTACCTTTCATTCGCATTTTATAATGCAAAATATCGAGTTATTAGAACCGATTTAAATTCTTTTCGATTGGTTCCTTGGGACTGATAAGAAACTGTGGTTTTGTCAAGAGGTGACCGTTGGAATTGTGGAACCGTTTCAGTCAGGGGACTAAAACCGATGGGAGTGGTTCCGGATTTTTACCCTGATTACCACACTCATCACCCCGTTTGTCTGTAATTATGAAATATTGTATAATACTTACAATGATATCATAGCATATTCATTAAATTTTTATAAGACAAATATTTGAAGGGCTCATAAGCTATACGGTCCTCAAACAATACAAAAACAAACCCAAAACCTTCAAATACTAGCATCCAGGGAATGAGCGAGCAGATAAACCACACTATTGACCTTGTTCTTCAATCCTATGAACGCCGGAAGGCTCAAGGTAGAAGGGGTCCTGTTTTCTGTCATTCTTAATTTTAAACTTTACATCAAGGATAGGAAACACAATAGCAAAAAAACTCATTGAAATAACGACATAAGGATAAATAATTCAAAGCAATTTTCATGACAAAATAATGTATTTTGTTCGAGTATGTGCTCCCCTTTCTAGAATACTTTAAAATATAATTTATAAACGATTAAAATTAATCGGATTGTTCGTGAATACAATAAAATATAACTGTCCATCGGGAAATTTATCTAAGTAGGTTCCAATGACATGTCATAGTGATTGTGGGGTGGACAGCGTTGTGATGCGAATGGTGAAGCGTCCATAATACTATGCAGGGTGATAAGTCATCAGATATGTTTTAGAAAATTCACAACTTTTGAGGGGAGCCTAGGAGGGTCGATCTTTCGTTTTGTTCAGACGGCCCTAGCATTTAGTTACCATCATAGTTCAATGGAGTTCAGAACACCAGGCTTATGCTATATCACGCTTAGTGGGTGTGCAGCGCATGTTCAGGATGCGTTTCAATGTTGGTCGCTCCTAGAGTGAGCACATTCCAGACAAGAGGAATGGAGTCAATTCTGTAGAATAGAATCCAGCCACGGGGAAAAACGGATGCATCACAATGAGTCGGGCATGTGAAAATGTGGATTGTTCGTCGAGCGATAGAAGCCAGACCACAATGGTCTCAACGCTAACATGGAACACATCTTGAATTCCTTACTCTTCTCTGCTTAAGTTTCTGGTAAAAGAGCTAAACCTTCAGCCTGTATTCATGGAACTTTTGCGTTTCTCGTTTAAACTTCAGGATAGAATTTCGACTCAGGGCACTACAATGGCGATCAACATTTAAATATCCTGAACAAGCGCTGTGCACCCCACCCAGTACACTATCACCGGTATTGTAAAAATATTGGATGGCATTAACACCCTTGTTGAGCCTTGATGGTAAATAAGCACCTCAATGCGTTTGTTACCGGTTGATCACAAAGTAAGCCCGTGCCGCTCACAGGTGCATTTTATAGATGACAGGAGCCTTCTCAGAAACCCCTCCACTTCAAATTACTGTGGGAGGGGCTGCAAGTATTGACAGGTCTCCATGAGGAATTCACAGCTTCAGTTTGAGTCTAGTGACTGTATAGAGTCAGCCGTTTTCACATAGGACTCTCCTGTTACCCTGAGGGCGTTTTAAGACATCAATGTTCAATTTCAGCATAAATGACAATGTGAGTGGGGGTGGGATCGATTTTTGTGACGCATTAAGGTGGTTAAATGCTAGGACCGTCTGGAAAAAACAGGGCTACATCATATTTGACAAGAACCCCTGTAGTTTTGACACAACAAGTATCAAATATTGATTTTGACTGAATGCTGCGTAACCGAAACAACACTCCAACCCTGGTTTGAGCAGGATGGCTGATGATGAAATTGAATGGATACAAAAGATTTTCAATAATTGAGAGATTCTACAAGATTAGGCCTTTAAATGTGGTGTAAGGTAGTGTAACTTTCATCAATTAGACTTTTGGTATTTTTTAGGCATTTAGGCATTCGGTAAACCCTGGATTCATCAAAACAATTCGATGAGCTTCACTCTTCAATTTCTACTCGTAACAAATACGAGAGAGTAATAACGAAGATGCTCAAAATCAACAATCATTGGACCAACAGAAAATACAGAAAATATATCAACCAACAATCGAATCTTTGATTATGGACATTGAATATGGGCAATGAATGAGCAATTCCCATATCAAATTACCAATACAATTGTCAAACGCCAAATGGTGACAATTGAAGTTCGCAAATCTAAAATGTCACTCGTCAACATCTATTTACTGATTATTATTTAATGTAAGACTAAATTAGAAGACTCTTTATATTAAAACTACCAAGGGAATAAGTAATCCGTATAACAAAATTAATAGAAAAATCTAAAACCTACGAAATTTGATGATGTATCATGCAGTGACAAGAAGTCCCGAATTAAATAAAATGATCCGTGTAGGAGTATATATACCATAACCTCAATTATAACTCTAAGTAAAAGAAGAAATAAGTTAACTGTAGATCGTACCAGCCGATTTCACACAGCAAATACTTGCATAAGGATAATGAAGCCTCAAAGTCAATTCAAATGTATTGAAGTAATACAGAGGTTACATACTGTTAAGGCAGTTTCAAGTATCACTCAAGTATTTTCACAGTATTCTCATATTCAAGTATTTTCACAGTAGGAAATTACTTGCGAAGAAATTGATAAATAGGTAGAAACAGTATGAGAAAATCAATAAACAAACGATTTGCAAGAATTACGATCAAATTTGAATGGTAGTCCTCCATTTTTTCAATTTTATAGTGTGATAAGTCTATCGTGTTAATCTGATTAATCGAGTGACACACACGTTTAAAAAAAAGATTCTGTCAAGTGTGGATGAATAAATAGGCCAATATTTGGCTAAATAGGTGCCAATATTTGTGAAATTTTATAGTCCAGAGGGTAGCATGAATCTATATTTTATATTGGCCTAAAGGCAGGGACTTATTTTGGGTGATGGAGTCCAGGATCCAGAGGGGGCTGACGATGGAAACCCCAGGGCAGGGCTCTGAAGCTGGAGTGCGGCTGATGATGACGTCAGCGGAGGTCGAAACGTGCACGACTTTACCTCCACAGAGTTTAAGGAGCTCAGCAAGATCCGGGCGGGGTGGCTCCACTTTCGAATCGATGAAAATGTGACCAGCGCCGGAAAAGAGATCCAGGGAAAATTCTTTTCCGAAAGCCTGCTTCTCGAGCCGACATGCCTGTCAATGCAAATAAATCATGGGATTTTGCAGATCTCGTGATCATCATACAAAATATATATTACGTTAGTATTGAATTTACTCAACTTGTATGAAACAACATTATTAAAGTAGTAAATGTAGTTTCAACACTGTTGACCACAAAACCGTTTAGAAAAGAAGTGCGGAGGAAGGAGTGATTGTGAAAGGAATGGCTGGGTCCAACTGCATTCCTACCAAGCATAGAACCATGGGAACCATAGTACCCATTACAATCAACGACAAGAGTGCATGCATAGTCATGCCACCAGTTCAACGCAAACAGTTTTAAACTTGGATAATTCGAACCTCAAGGAACCAGTCAAAAACTTCGAATCAATCAAAAATTCGAATTAAAGAAGTTTTAATAAATTATATTTTAACAAACTACAGTACGAAGTAAAGTACATACAGTAACATTGAATACTGTATCGACCAACAGAGTATTGAACAATAAATATAAAGACACCTGGAATGGTACTGTATTTAACTGCAACCATAAAAAACAATCTATTGTTTTTCAAAAAAGGATGGTATTTTGGCCTGTTTCCTTGAATTAAGTCTCTCGGCCATTAAAAAAGATTCCAACGCATTCAAAGAGTTGAAGTATGAATTACTTACATTCACAGTGCACACTTGTGTCATACACCCAGTGATAGCTTTGAAATTTCGCTTTCCCAATTCTTTGACAAATTGCTCAGCCTTGGCCTGGTCCTGTTTTGGGACGGTCGTTGGGCGGGAGGGGAAGGAGAGTTATCACACTGTATAATGGCACTGACTTGCATGCACTTGGTCTAACGCAAACCTTTTGACGAATATCGTTACTAAAACGTATTTCCCGATAAATTTACAATTATTTTGAGTCGCAGCTTAAAATTTATACCTAAATAAGCACGCCAAAAATTCGAATTATCCAAAATAAAATTCGAATTATCCACGATTTTTTAGCATTGTTTAAATACAACATGATAGGGACCAATAGAAACATTCGAATGAAAGAAGTTCGAATTATCCAGGTTCCACTGTAACTATCTATATCGTCCATTTTACCAAAAATAAATGCAGTCTACTACACACCACCACAGACTTCGTGCGACTAAGTCGCCTCCAATGGAGGAGCTCAGTCGCTTCCCTCGCGGAAGTCGCCAAGTCGCTTAAGTCGCTTCCAGTGGAGAACCAGGCTTATCCATAGTTACTTTTTTGAGGTATTACAGTCACGTTAACTCTCAATAACAAAGCTATGTGGAACACAACCCTCCTACGATGCCTTTCATTTCCACATTCAATAATTACTAACTCAACTTACCCACGGGAATGGTCGAGTACAATTATAGTAGGATGAGGAGAAGACTGTTTACTTATGCAGCGGCATGTTTCACATTGTGCGTGGTGATTTTTTAGAGAAAATATTTGAAAAAACCCGCAGAACCGTTTCAAATAGACACTAGAGTTTACGCTCCCCTCTTTTGTGGAGTTCCTCAGGGTGCTGTGCTGGGGCCACTTTTGTTTTCAGTCTTCATTAACGACCTGCCTGGCGTCCTCAAGTTCTGCAGCTACCACCTTTTTGCAGACGATTTTCAAATCTACATTACCAGTGAACTTGGGGATGCAATGATTGACTCCATCAGGAAACTTAACCATGACCTCTCTAGCGTCTCCACCTGGGCCAGGAACAATGGAATTCTGATTAACCCTTCTAAATCTCAGGTGATCGTGGTTTTTAGTCAGGACATTCCCACTGATCCCCTGCCTCCTGTTCTGATCGATGGGATTGTGGTTCCCTTTTCCCAGCATGTCAGGAATCTCGGTCTTATCTTGGACAAGACACTATCCTGGGACTCCCACATAACTAGGGTATGTCAAAGGGTCTATGGATCTCTCCACTCAATGCGACGCCTTTCAAAATTCACCCCACAGTACCTCAAGCGCCGATTGGTGACAGCTTTGGTTCTCCCCCATCTGTTTTATTGCTGTTCCATTTTTTCTTACTCTTTATCTGCCTCTCTAAATAAAAAACTCCAAGTAGCCTACAATGCCTGCCTACGTTATGTTTTTAATGTTAAGGCACGACATTCCGTTTCTGGGCTACAGATACTTTGCTTACCCTTGAGTAAATATTTTATTTTTCGCCACCTGAAAACGCTATATTTAATCTTGAGCGGTTCTTTGCCTAACTACTTGGACAACCTGACCACGAGAGCTGCCTCTTCGAGGTATAATATCCAGATGATCTCCCGCCATTTTAGTCGAACCATGGCCAGGTCCTTTGTGGTGGCTGGGGCTAGGGTTTGGAACGCCCTCCCATTGTCTGTTCGTGCGTCCCCTTCCATTGGTCGGTTTTTAAGCTATCTTAAGCAGCACCTGAATACCGACAATTGAATAACCTAATATGTGCTGCACCCCCCCCCCCCCCTTTTTTTTCTTCCCCTTACGATGGATGCTTAATTTTCTTCCTCTCAAATTCTTCTCCTTTTTTTTTTCTCTCAATTAAGTAACCATAATTTTTGTTTCGTTTTTTTTCCCCCTCTAACTTTTTCTTGTCACTATTCGATAGCCATAATTATTCTACGTTTTGCCGTCTTATACAGTTTATTGTACCTTCACCATACGTGGTTCATGTGACCCGCTATGGACAATATTTACATGTCTTTGGGTTAATAAATGTTTTATTATTATTATTATTATTATTATTATTATTATGTTGGCTATCCTGTGCGCCTCCCCCCGCTCCGCCATCTTGCGAGATGGGGAATTTCTCGTAACTTTAGTTGAAAGATTTTTGGATGTTGCAGTTGAATGACTGGGTGGTTGAAAAAAGGCGCCAGCCTAGGGTGAGCACTAAGCTGTCTTCTCCTCGATCTAATATAATTGTACTCAATCTTTCCCAATGGTAAGTTGAGTCAGTAGTTATAGTACGGTCTTCGTAGACAATCAATAAAGCAGATGCAATTTACCGTGGTCCAACGACCACAACAAAACCATTATTGGTTAAGAGGATGTGGTGTGTGGTGATTTTTGAAGATTTTACTGGAGCTAGACTCAATGCTAGTTTATAATACTTCTATGATACTTCAAAACTAACAAAATACTGAAAAAATACTTACTGTTACCGCTTCAGAGAAAGATTTCATCTCAAACGGTTCTTCAGACATCCATTTACCATTGCTCTCCGAATGAATTATCTGGAAAGGAAGAACAAAAAAAAATCATATTTGGAATTCATTGTATCAAATTATGGGAATGAGATAATGGTAAGTCACCAAAGACCAAAAAGAAGAAACCATGAAACATAGTCTTAATTTTTAGCCTAATAATAGGCATTCCTTCAAGTCTCTTAAGTGAATCCTAGGATTGTTGAGGGTGAGAAATAGATTAGCTTCTCGTATTTGTTTATTTGCTTAGCACTTTTGCTTTAATGGTCTCGTCAGAGCTTATTTTATATATGGGGGTTGCTTAGTTGGTACAATTTCCATTGGGCAGTTTAAATGTCTTGTAATTTTATAGTCTCTATATAAGTCTTTTTATTTATTTCAATGATTTGGGGGACCCATCCTCTTGTTTCTGCTTTATACTGGTTGCTGCTGTACATTTTAGCATGTTGTTAAGGGTATGGGAGCTCCCATATTTTGCGTGTTTTATTTCTCTCTCACATAACAATATTTGGCAGGCCACTTCAGCCACTTTAGAGAGGCAAGCCAGATATACACCAAGGGTGTATGTTGAGTCCATTCAAGGTAGATCAGGTAATTAGGGGAGCATAAGGGCAAATGAAAAAGTTTTTCAATAAACAATAGTTGCATGGCAAGAATCCCTAACTGGCGCTCCGTAATATTGGTTGACATCGGGCCCAATAATTCCCACTGACATTATTAAGTCAAATAACCGTTACCGTTGGAAATTTAATGCAGAATCCTTTTCAACTTGGTCGAGTCAAAAACAAGCAACTCAATGTACTAAGGTATACAACTATTTTCATCCATCAGCAACGCTGCAATGAACCTAACTTTTAAAGAGCGTATTAGCATACTCAATATTCGACTCACCCATTCAACATCAAGTATCCAACAGCCACGAGCCAAAGCTTTCAATAGGTTGACGGTTCTCCTGGCAGGCGCAGAAGTCAGTAGATGCGTCGTTCGTTTGGTAACAGCTGAATCAAACTCAAACGAACCCAATTTCTTCACGATCTCTTTATACTTTGCTATGTCTCTACAAAATAATGAAATCCGAATTAATCAATCATACTTGTATACCTTTATAAATAAATTATTTAATTGAGTTCAAATTCAACTTGAGATGCTGGATTTTGGAATGGGGCCCTGCGGGTGTGGTAGTGAAATTTACCCTGCCAGGGTGATACTTACTTTTTAGATCTGTAAATAAATCGTGACTAATTTCATTTCATACTTACTCTTTAGAAATGCTAGTGAAGGCAATTCTTGGTGAACATTTTACAGGGGCCTTCGGCTTCTTCTCCAAAACGAAATAAGACAACGAGTTTCTAGAAGACGAGAGGTTGTGAATTTCATCTTGCTCTTCCTGTTCCATTAATGGAGCGAGCGATTTCCTAGCTGGCAAAAATCGCTTCTCTTCCTTCACTCTCTTGGTCCTCTTGGATGAAGTCGTTCGACTTCGAGACTTTTTCGATGCAGGGGTCACCTAAGGAATAGTACACACCTTTACCAATCACAGATTCTTTACCAAGTAAGGGAAACCTTATAAATACGAGGGTCATCCCAAAAGTAAGTTTCCCTATTTTCTTTAAAAAAAACCTACAAGTCATAGAAACCTACGGATGGTCTCAAGTTTTTTGTTTGGATGTAGTGGTAGTCCTGTAAAAGTTTCAGGCCGCTGTGTCGGTTTGTTGATAACCTATTCAGTTAGAAACATGGATGCCCCCCTTGCGATTTCGTCCGATTGTGAAGTGCGTTCTGTGATCAAATTCCTGACCAAGGAGGGGGTTACCACGATTGAAATTCATCGTAGACTGTCAAGCATATGGTGACAATGCGATGAGTGTCCAAATAGTCCGAAAGTGGCGAAAAAGTTTTGAGGAAGGATGTGTTTCGGTGCATGACGAGCAGCGTAGTGGACGCCCGTCGAGTTCGACTCGAGAGGAGGCGATTGCGGCCGTTCGTGCAGCACTTGATGAAGATAGACGCCGTACAATTGATGAAATTGTGAATTGTGTTCATCCCAAGTACGAATTAACTGGCTCTGTAGTTGGTCGAATCCTAAAAGAAGATTTAGAGATGTCAAAAGTGTGTGCAAGGTGGGTTCCAAGGCTCTTGTCTGACGAACACAAGCAAAACCGTTTGGAGGCAGCAAACCGCTTTTCTAAAATGCTTGAGGGTGAAGGAGACGACGTTTACGATCGAATAGTGACTGGGGATGAAACTTGGGTCTTCCACAATACCCCAGAGTCAAAAAGACAGAGTATGGTCTGGAAAAGTCCCCAGAAAAGAGCACCAAAAAAAGCCAAAATTGCGACGTCCGCTGGAAAGATTATGGCCACGGTTTTTTTGGGACTCCAAGGGTGTTCTGTTGGTTGACTACCTACCTAAAGGTGAGACCATTAATGCTGCCAGATATTGTGAAGTCTTGGAACAACTGAGAAAAAACATTAAAGCCAAAAGACCCGGACTTTTGAAGAGAAAAGTGCTGCTTCTTCATGACAACGCAAGGCCACATTCCGCAAATTTGACCCAGGAATTGCTCAGAAAATTTGATTGGAACGTTTTCCCCCCCACCCACCGTACTCTCCAGACCTCGCCCCGAATGATTACCATCTTTTCCCGGCATTGAAAGCTTTTTTGGGAGGCCAGCGATTTTCCAGTGACGCAGAAGTCGAGGGCGCCGTCAACGAGTGGCTGCGCGGATTGGACAGAAACTGGTATGCTGTTGGCTTACAAAAACTCGCCACACGGTATGCAAAGTGCCAGGAACGACTCGGCGACTATGTGGAAAAATAGTTCAGGTCTGCAGCTTTCCAACCATGTAAATATTTTAGTCAATAAAGCATTTTTTCGATTTTTTCAAAAATAGGGAAACTTACTTTTGGGATGACCCTCGTATAATGAATGAGTTAGAAAATAAATTAGAATGAGAAATTTTGATTTTCGGAATGGTAATAGGTTACATACTTTGAGTATAATTAGGCAGGGCTATTGCACCAATTTCAACGTGGTCTCATTGTCACAAGCTTTTGAGCAGCTAACGTTGCGCTGGTCACATGAAATTACGCATCCACCCACACATCCACTCGTTTCAATTATGATAAAGTGATAACTCCTCGTTTACATTCTCTTCAAACAATCTAAACTAAGTACTTACTCAGCCTTTCGTAGACAACGCGAGGCCACACCATACCCGAAATCAGGAAGTGTTGTTTCTTTGCACGAGCACAACACAGAGGGCAAAGATCCCATGATATGACCTCCCCACCTCTCCCCCTACCTGCCTAGCTTACTCATCATCTCCCCTTGTAAGCTAGAAGTTACCCAAAAGAGTTTGATTTGGTAGCTGTTGTTCTTAGGCGGTTTGTTATACTCAAGCAGTTTGAGACTGATGGATAATTATTATTTGTAGGAGATTTCAGATAATTGAATGAGGATTTGTTCTAGTCGTTGCCAGTCATTCAGTGAATAACTAGCGCTTTTTTTCCTAGAGATTTATAATGAAAAATAAAGTGAGAAAAGTCCGATTTCTCTTAGTTAGGCAACAACAATTATTTATTTATGTTCTGCCTTAGTAACATGTTATTCGTAACTATTTCATTGTAAGATTTTATGTTTTTAGCATGGATCATGCTTTAGCCTTGAGCTAACTGCCCGAAAACGTTACGCGAGATTGTCACGAAATTTTCTTATGATTTTCAAGTACAACCAAGCCGTTGCTGCGGAAATGAAACTTCTTTAGTTTTCATCGGACAAAAATCGTTCTCCATTCGTTGGAAAGCTCTCGATTTATCACGCATTTCTTTCGTACTTGTTCTTCTATTTATGTCGTAGTTTTATATTTATTCATGTTATAAATCGATATAGTAAACAATGCTGCTTGTTTTGTTGTCACTTGATTGAGAAGTTAATCTTGGTTATAGTAATTGTAGACGCGCACCATAACAGAAAATTAGGTACTTCCTTTTAGGGTAAGGCGGGGGAGTGCCATCCCCTTAACTTCAAACTGCCACAGAATGATATAGAACTCCCGTAGAATATTCAGCACTGTCCCATTCTCTCTAACCCTTGATAAATTTTGACAAAAGGAATTTCTTTTTGTAATACGATGAAGTTCTTGGCCGCAACCAAGTGGTAAATAAAGAAAGTAGTTAGGATGGAACTACCCCATTGCCGGGGTAATGACATCCAGGCTGTGGGGTAATAACATCCTAAAGCAACTGAAGTATCTAATTTTTTCATTTTCGGAGAAAATCCTGTAAAAACTTCAAAAATGTATTTAAATTTGTTTTAAAAGAAACAATGAAGAAGGATACTGGAGGAAATACATTGGATATGATTATTTTAGGAAAACTCTACTGGACTAATAGACAAAGTTCACACAGAGCGTTCATTTATTGAGGCTTCCCTCCGGAGCACGAACAGTGTGGCACCTGATTGCATCCGGTGCACCTCCACATCAGCGCATCTTCTTCGTCAGTCTATCTGCAGATAAAACAGAATCGTTCTTCTGCGTCACTCAATCCTAGGACATCGCCTAGTTCGTCATCGTCACATAGATTTTCGTCACTTAACCCGTAGTCAGTGCCACTGTCTTCACTTTCTTCCCAAGTTTTCATATTTTGAGCCCAACCTTTCGATCTTTTTTGCTACATCAATTTTCTTTGTTTTTTCTATTGAAAGGGACCTTCTCCAGGGTTAAAACCGCAAAAATCAATCTTTCGTTCCGAAGTAGGTAAGTTTGATAGTGATTTTGAAATTTTTGGTAATTTTTTTCTATTTTGAAAAGTCAAATATTTATATAAAGCAGGATTCTAAGACCTTTAGCTACACAATTTAACTTTCGGAAACGAGAGAACATGTATGCCACATTGGAAAATCGAGATAGAGATGTTGGGTATTACCATCCCCACTGAGTAGTGGATGCCATTGCCTACCTCAGTTCTAATGAAAATCTAGCACTCTTATTTATTTGAGGTTGAAGTTTGAAGTTGAAGAGTCGAAGCTGTACGGCCATTTTTCCCTTGAAGGTCGCATAATTTTATATGACCAGGGCGACACCGGTAGCACCTACTGACGACTCAACCTCTGCTAATTTAGCCCTCAATACAATTTATACACAAAGGTCATACATATCTCAGGCTGTCTTTCCCCAAGTGAGAAGTAGTACAGGTATGGATGTTTAATAACCTCTGGTTTCAGCTACAATTTTCAATTTCACAGTTTGGTTTGCGGATCAAATTCAAAATTCTCAATAAGAATCTAAATTATTTATAAGCAACCCCTCCCCCCTCCTTACCTTAATATAAGGACTCAACTCCACTGGCGTCGCAGGTAAAATTTGAGAGAATGACATGGACTCGTTGGGGTCAAAAAGTTTTCTTCTTTTCTTATCTTCTGTGGTGACAAAACCACCAGTCAAAACTTTCAACAAGTCCCTCTGGGAGCTGTGGTCTGAAGATTTAGGGGGCGTTCGCAGCAGGTTGTCGTCTTTCTGTGCAGCAGCTTTTGACTTCTTGTTGAAGAATTTGGTCAATTTCTGCTGCCCACCTTCCCCCAAGTCAGCAGGCGCGCTTTTCCGTCTCTTCTGATCTCTCCTAGTAGTATCATCAGAATCCACATCAGACACGTAGTCACTATCACCATCAGTAGATTTCTTGTCACGGCAGGGACTTGATTCGGCATTATTGAAATCCAACTTTTTGGGGCCCTTGTTTGTGGTATCTTTAAGGATTCGCTTGGTTCCCGCGTTCACAGCTTTATTTTTTCTCTTTCCTTCAGTGGCAGACACCACAGGATTCTTTTTCGATCTGAAAATGGAGAAATCAAAGAGTTTAGTACACCATCAACATAATACTTATTTGGTTAATAACATTATTCCAATACAGGCATACTAATCTCTTGCTAGAGGTAGAAAGATATCCAAACACAGAGGGAGCCCATAAATAAATATGATACAAATAAAAAAATAAATTCAAGATCTCTTGAATTGCAGTGATTACATAATCAGCTGAGATGTGAAAATGCCTTCTCAATAGATAGAAATTTGAAGAAAAAAGTGTTTTTGCTGCAAACAATGGAATATTAGGGACTCTATTCCCTTGCCCATTTCCAATTCGTGATAACCCAAATAAAATTTGGCCGATCCAAGGCAAAGAAGACCTAAATAATGTCCTTGAGGATAAAATAGGTGTGGTGAAAACCACCCCCTCTTTTCAACAGCCCTTTTCAGGGCTACCAAAAAGAGGTAGGCACAACACAAAAATATTTATAAGACGTCGAGTTACAACTCCGTCAAACAAAATATTTCACCAGAGAGAAAATACGAATTTCTCTCTCAAAAGTGAAATATTAACTAAAAACATACAAGGCGACCTCCCTAGACACTTACTGGGCGAGAGAGATGCGACAAGTATCTCGAACCAAGTCGCCTTGAACGAGAAAACTCAAACAGAAAATCAAACGTCCTCTAAAACTAGCAAGGACAATTCAAACAAGCCTACTCGCCAATCAGAAACACTGATTACACGAGAGACAATAGGCGAACCAACCAAGAGGCGGCAAGCAACCACCTCTGGTCCAGCAGCCACCCCGGGGACCCCGTCTGAACAACTGACGCAGAGAAAGCACCCGAGGTCCCCGGCTAAACTCAAGGTCGTCGGCTCCGCGACGGACGCTCGTAAGCACCCCGGAGGACCAGCTCAGCTATCATACTCGCAGATACTGAGAAAACAATGTGCGAGCCAATGAGATTACACAGTCGAATTAATGAAATTAAGCGGACCAATCAGGAGGCGGCAGGGGGCGGCCACCTCCCTATAAATACCCCGCTCGGAGCCTCCGAAATTTCATTCTACTCTCCGCTCTCGACGACGACACCTCGAAGTACGAAGATTTCTACACGCTCTACGCTGACGAACCTTCTGCATCCCGAGTTCATCTCAAGAACGGCTTCCTACTGCTTTCTACGAGTCCAGTGATTATTCATCCTGCTCATTGCCCAACGTAGTTCATCTGTCAGGACGCCACCCGGTACATCTATCGATATTCTCTTTAGATCGTACGCCCGAGGGACGTTCCGAGCCGTATCACCCGGGTTTCGTAGCACTAGGCTCGTCACCGACCGCTGGGATACGCCGGTAAATTACTCTGCTCATCCGCTCTAATTTACCGTCCAAGGAAGTCTTTTTCAAGACTACAAGGTAGGACCCTGACATACGAGCAAAGGAAAGAAGCTCTGTCAAGCGAGTCCACCTTCCTAAACCCTCTATTTCTGTACATAGAGGCATCGAAACGAGCTAATAACTCGGCTATTTCGATGGAACGTCGGCCGTCTTATTTCCTCATGCAAGGGGAGGCAGACGACGGCGAAGCCGGGCCTCTTAGCCCCCGTAGCGCTACCTACAGGCTACCCGGCCAATCCGCCGGTCCCAGCGACGGCGCAAGGCTCGATCCTCACGACGAGATCGCCTTCTCACCTAACGTATTCGCTAAGGAAACGTTAGATCAAGCCTCGCCTATACAAAAGATCGAGGATACCTTTCAGACCCGCTCTGAAGTCAATCATTACGATTCGACCAAGCTGTCCGAATACCCACGATATTCGACACAAGCCTACCCGGCCGATCCGAGTGTCAAATACACTCCAAATGTACAAAAAACGAAGGATACTTTTCAGTACCTCAACCAAGCTCAACATATTCCTCCTAAAGATATAAATCTTAGGCCGGAATATTACAAAACGGCTCAGTACCAAACTGATCGAACCCAGCACCCACTATGCGAGCCCAGTGCTCCACGCGGCTGCGACACGAACTATCTCTCAGTTCATCCCACCAAGCAAGCTGACCTTGACGGATTCGCTCACATTCCTTACAGGAATAACACGGGGACTAACCCGCATAATCAGAATATAAATGTCCCACTTGGTCTACCGACGCCAAGTAAAACATATATAAATCCACTACAAATGGTGACCCCGCCTTTGAACAGGCTTAACACGGAGCATTTCGTTCCCTCTTATGAAGCTAGTGGATTTCAGGGAACCACTGCGGGCGTGCGACCCCCGCCGGGCCTCTACGCCCCACATCTCACGCAACATCCCTCTACACAAAGTGGCTTTCGAGCACTTTTAGAGGAGATGGGAGATTATCAAAAACCAATCTTCCAAAAGAAGAATATCGATCGTGCACTCGCCGAGTTCGATCAATACTGCGTGCGAAAACACCTGAGAACGCAGAACGAATGTTTCTCAGCTATATACAAGTGGGTACCAGAAGAAATGAGGGAAGCTATCGACTCAGCTTACCTCACGGCACCCCACGCACCCTACGAAGAGGCCAAACAGCGCCTACAGCGAGAATATGGGTTGTCCTTACAGGACAGGCTCCTCGCACTCGAGGACCCCGCATCTCTCGCCAAAAAACCCAGCACCAAGTACCACGAAATGTACTCTAAAGCTGTTGGGTACTTTTCAGAAGCTCTGATCACTCAAAAGTGGATCGAGACTCTACCCATCGAAGCACGAGGTATGGTCGCAGCTCAGCCTACCACGACCGCCCGGCTCGACCTAGCTGATACGCTACACGCGTACAAAACAGAGAATACCTCTCTAAACATACGAGGAGTAGAATCTACTCCGAAACCCATGAATACTAGTTTCAAAAAGGCCCTCTCAAAACAAGCTGAGTTCAAACCCCAACCAGTAGAGAGTAGGCCTCACAAACCGACGGCCTATGTCTGTCGAAACCACGCACGTTTCGGTAACGAAACTCGCAAATGTGCAGACCCAGAACACTGCACTTGGAAGACAAACACTGCTTCCAAAACTAGCAAAAAGGCAGCGACTATAAGCCAGCCTAAAACCTGGGTTTCAAACGAAAATACTCAGAGATCGGTACAAGAAAGTACCGTTCCAACCTCCGACGTAGAGAGTTCGGAAAACGAATAACTGCCAGTGTATCTGAGCCTATACACCGGCAGTCTACTGAGTATAAAAGGCTTTTTTTCAAGTGCAAACTAAATGGCACTGAATTTCTCATCGACACGGGAGCAGAAGTGAACATTCTGCCCCACAATGTCACAAAAAAATTGGGCTTAAAAATTCGTAAGTCCAACGTCAAGCTCACAGCAGCTAACGGAGCCCCTATAGACACACTAGGGCGAGCTGACACGACAATTAACATCGGCCTCGGAGACATGACCACCGATTTTATGATCACGAAAGTTGATCTAGCGATCCTAGGTATACCATTCCTCGAGTCTTGGGATATCGGAATACAGGTCAAACACAAGTACATTTATAAAGATAAAATAAAGAGCTATGCCGATCAAAAAATAGCTGCAGTCATGAACAAAAAATTCACCGACGAACAAATAGCAGCTACTATCCCTCATCGTGACAATAACCCTCAACCAGAGGACGTGCAAATCACGGAGGACGAAAACATTCGCTCTATCATTGACAAATACAATGATAAAATGAGCAAACTTCAAGGAAAGTGGAAAAACAACGGGGTTTACCACCGTATAACCACGGAAGGAACACCAGTACACTTCCGAGCAAGACCCATGGCAGGCGAAAAAACGGGCTCAAGTCAAAAGTACTTTTGACAAAATGCTTTCAGAAGGCATAATTGCACCATCAGATTCCGAATGGGCATCCCCGTTACACTGTGTGCCGAAAAAAGACGGGTCATGGAGAATCACCGGCGACTACCGTTTCCTGAACGCGAAAACGAAGAAAGACGCCTATCCCCCTCCTCACATTCGCTCTTTCCAAGCGAATTTACATGATACACGAATCTATTCGACAATAGATTTAAAATCGGCATATTATCATATTCCGATGCACCCAGATGACGCTCATAAAACTGCAATTATTACACCTTTCGGTCTTTATGAGTTTAAGAAAATGAGCATGGGTTTGGCCGGAGCGGCTCAAACATGGCAAAGATACATGGACAGCATCATGCGAAAATTTGATTTCGCATTTGTATACCTAGATGACATCCTGGTGGCTTCCAAAAATTATAAAGAACACATGAACCACCTCAAACAAATTTTTGACAAGCTAGGAGAACACGGACTTCGAGTAGGTTTTGATAAATGCATTTTTTCAAAACCTACCGTCGATTTCCTAGGTTTCACTATCTCAAAAGAAGGGATAATTCCTAAACGAGATAAAATAGAAGCCATAGAACAATTTCCTAGGCCAATAGACGTACGAAGTCTACGCAGATTCCTAGGTATGTGTGGTTTCTACCGAGCATGCTCAAGTAAATTCGCTCACACGGCACAACCTCTGTATGACTCCATTCAGTCAAACAAAAAAAATGACAAAACACCTATCGAATGGACATCAGAGAGAGAAAAAGCTTTCAACAGCTTAAAACAAGCAATGATTAAAGCTACATTACATAATATCGCTCATCCACACCCTACAGCAGAGTGGAGATTAGTCTGCGACGCATCCGACACACACATCGGAGCGGCACTAGAGCAGGAAATTACAGACAAACACGGCTCGAAATCTTACCAACCATTGGGATTTTTCAGTAAAGAAATTCCGGAACAATGGAAGAATAAAGCATCATTCGACAAAGACATGTTCGCCGTTTACCAAGCTTGCATTCATTGGCACAATGACTTGGACGGCCGATTTTTTCATATTTGTTCAGATCACAAGCCTCTGCTAGGCACGATGCTTAAGAAAAATGCACATTTTTCTAAAATGAGATTAAGATGGCTAACATACATCTCTCAAATGACGAGCGACATTCGTCATATACCCGGAGAGAACAACGTCGTCGCCGACGCACTCTCCAGACCCTTCGATCCAGTTGAAATTCAAACAAAATCGATTTCAACCCAAACTGACGAGGGTCCACCCATAGCCGAAATTTCGCAAATTACGGCTGCAATAGAGTGCAATCTTCTACTGCACATTTCAAATGCACAAATTCGTTCTCCCCCTAACGCAGAGGACAAATTGAAACTCACACAAGTTGAATTCCCTCAAGGAGAAATTTGGTGTAACCTAGACCTAGGACACCCAAGACCTTATATTCCAAACGAAATAAGGCAAGAAATAATCAGCCAAATTCACAATTTGGGACACCCAGGTATACACTCTACAGTGTATAAAGTTAAACAAAGATATTTTTGGCACGGACTCCGTGCAGATGTCTCAAACTGGGTCCGAGCGTGCGAAACTTGCCAACGAGCAAAAATCACTCGCTCCGTGAAGCTCCCGTACTCCGAATTTGAGACGGCTAACAAATTTTCACATGTACACGTTGATATTACCGGACCCTTACCTTTAGCTAAAGGAGGGAAACGTTACATTTTAATGATGGTTGATAGAGCAACGGGTTGGCTAGAGGCAGTCCCTCTTAACAACATCGAAACAACCACGATCACAAACGCCTTTATCAATATTTGGGTAGCTTCAAAGGGCGTACCTAAATACATCACAAGTGATCAAGGCACACAATTCGAATCAGATCTATTCAATTCCATTATGGAACGTCTCGGAGTAAAACATACTCACACGTTACCATACAAACCATCAACAAACGGAATGGTAGAACGCAGAAATAGATCTTTGAAAGAGGCTCTCAAAGCACAAAACGAAAATTGGCTCGACGCACTTCCGAAAGTTCTACTCGCCATGCGTACGGCAGTAGACCCAGCAACGGAAACTACACCGTTCCAAAAAGTTTACGGAATTGACGTACCACTCCCAGGAGACATTTTCGTAACTTCTACAAACCTTTCGGAGCCTCTCTTCTTCCGGCCTACGCATATTAAACATAATAATACGAAATATGCCGTAAACATGCCCAAAAATTTGGATACATGTACACATGTCTATATCAGAGTGCCCACACAGCTCACCTCTCTGCAATGTCCTTACACGGGACCATTCAAAGTGATTAAAAGAGATAAGTTTTCGGTTACAGTGCAAATTGGCGAACATACAAAAAAAGTTCCCAAACAGCAAATAAAACCAGCTTACACTCTAACCTCGGACGAAGCTGTGTCACGAAACCAAAATCAGGCAGAAAGTAAGGAGAAAACTCCCCGAAAATCCGCCAGAGGGCGCGTTCCCTCTACCAAATTCGACGAGAAGTGGGTGACTGCACTCGAAACAAGCCACGCCCACTTTTCTCGGGTAGGAACAGTGGGAGATATAAATATGAAACACCCCACGCCAGGAGCTCATACCAACTTTGACCATGGCAGCTCCCACTACCACAGAAGAGATGATCACGGAGGAAGTGGAAAATCTCCTACTCGCCGAGGAAATTCCGGCAATCATCAGCCCGCTACCGCCGTTGCCGGAGAAGAAGACACCGGCGGACGCCAGCGCGCCGAGAGAGGTGGTGTGGAGAACACCAGCAGCGTTCAAGACACCGGCTACACCCGCTCCGCAGCTGCCCAGGGCTCCGCCCGCTCAACAGCCCCTCCCGGCTCCACGAAAGTGGATCAGCTCGGGCGACGTGCCCGTGCCTCGGTGGGACGAAATGAGCGCGGCGGGGTGGACGGAGCCGGAACGAGCACCTCCGCAACAGCCCAGCCGCGGCCGCGGGCCAAGCCCTCGCGGGTTTGGCTCCCGTCGGCAAAGCTCGGGCCGGCCACGGCCGCCCCGCGGCGCTCGTCGAAACCGGCGAGGCCGGGGCGCACCCCAGGTGCGGGACGCGAGGCCTGCACCTCCGCCTCCGCCCCAACTGGTGAGGGTTTCTTACGGAGAATTCCGTGTGGACCTCCCAGTTCTCCCCAGCCGGCGTCGTCGTTAATAACACGACGTCTTGGGGGGGCACCTGTGGTGAAAACCACCCCCTCTTTTCAACAGCCCTTTTCAGGGCTACCAAAAAGAGGTAGGCACAACACAAAAATATTTATAAGACGTCGAGTTACAACTCCGTCAAACAAAATATTTCACCAGAGAGAAAATACGAATTTCTCTCTCAAAAGTGAAATATTAACTAAAAACATACAAGGCGACCTCCCTAGACACTTACTGGGCGAGAGAGATGCGACAAGTATCTCGAACCAAGTCGCCTTGAACGAGAAAACTCAAACAGAAAATCAAACGTCCTCTAAAACTAGCAAGGACAATTCAAACAAGCCTACTCGCCAATCAGAAACACTGATTACACGAGAGACAATAGGCGAACCAACCAAGAGGCGGCAAGCAACCACCTCTGGTCCAGCAGCCACCCCGGGGACCCCGTCTGAACAACTGACGCAGAGAAAGCACCCGAGGTCCCCGGCTAAACTCAAGGTCGTCGGCTCCGCGACGGACGCTCGTAAGCACCCCGGAGGACCAGCTCAGCTATCATACTCGCAGATACTGAGAAAACAATGTGCGAGCCAATGAGATTACACAGTCGAATTAATGAAATTAAGCGGACCAATCAGGAGGCGGCAGGGGGCGGCCACCTCCCTATAAATACCCCGCTCGGAGCCTCCGAAATTTCATTCTACTCTCCGCTCTCGACGACGACACCTCGAAGTACGAAGATTTCTACACGCTCTACGCTGACGAACCTTCTGCATCCCGAGTTCATCTCAAGAACGGCTTCCTACTGCTTTCTACGAGTCCAGTGATTATTCATCCTGCTCATTGCCCAACGTAGTTCATCTGTCAGGACGCCACCCGGTACATCTATCGATATTCTCTTTAGATCGTACGCCCGAGGGACGTTCCGAGCCGTATCACCCGGGTTTCGTAGCACTAGGCTCGTCACCGACCGCTGGGATACGCCGGTAAATTACTCTGCTCATCCGCTCTAATTTACCGTCCAAGGAAGTCTTTTTCAAGACTACAAGGTAGGACCCTGACATACGAGCAAAGGAAAGAAGCTCTGTCAAGCGAGTCCACCTTCCTAAACCCTCTATTTCTGTACATAGAGGCATCGAAACGAGCTAATAACTCGGCTATTTCGATGGAACGTCGGCCGTCTTATTTCCTCATGCAAGGGGAGGCAGACGACGGCGAAGCCGGGCCTCTTAGCCCCCGTAGCGCTACCTACAGGCTACCCGGCCAATCCGCCGGTCCCAGCGACGGCGCAAGGCTCGATCCTCACGACGAGATCGCCTTCTCACCTAACGTATTCGCTAAGGAAACGTTAGATCAAGCCTCGCCTATACAAAAGATCGAGGATACCTTTCAGACCCGCTCTGAAGTCAATCATTACGATTCGACCAAGCTGTCCGAATACCCACGATATTCGACACAAGCCTACCCGGCCGATCCGAGTGTCAAATACACTCCAAATGTACAAAAAACGAAGGATACTTTTCAGTACCTCAACCAAGCTCAACATATTCCTCCTACAGATATAAATCTTAGGCCGGAATATTACAAAACGGCTCAGTACCAAACTGATCGAACCCAGCACCCACTATGCGAGCCCAGTGCTCCACGCGGCTGCGACACGAACTATCTCTCAGTTCATCCCGCCAAGCAAGCTGACCTTGACGGATTCGCTCACATTCCTTACAGGAATAACACGGGGACTAACCCGCATAATCAGAATATAAATGTCCCACTTGGTCTACCGACGCCAAGTAAAACATATATAAATCCACTACAATAGGTATGTGAGCCGTAAAGGTACATCTTTTTTTGGCCCATCTGTGTTCATTTGCCTCTCTAAAAATGTCTGCAAGGAGAAAATTTTAAAAATGGCAGCAAAAGATCTTAATATACAGGGTGATTCCCTCCCAGATGCAAAAAAAATTGGGTAAAACTACATCAAAAATGGAGTAAAATGCCGCCAACCGCATATTTTTATCTCAATCCGTACTCGAGATATGCTTTTTTAAAGGTTTTTTTCAGGAATACCGTGTTTTTTCATTTTAAACTCTGATTTCTCCACTTTGTCTCATTTAGTTTTAACTTTCAACCTCATTTTCGGTATCAGCATTAAATTTCCTATAAGAATAGTGTACTTGGGTTCTTAAAAAGTACCATCCGAAGACCCTCACATCAGCTCAAACATTGACGATTTTGGACACTTTACTACTCTTTTAAAAAGAATCCTGGATACTGGAAAATCTCATGAAAACTGCTTCATCTAACATGCTTTCCAACGGTATTATCAATTTTACTTTTATTTTGTTATTTAGTGGAGAAAATAATGTTTTAATGTTAAAAAATGTGGGTTTTTCAATGAAATTGTTGGTTTTCTCGAAAGATGACCCTCCATGAACCAACGAGTATGGGGTCGGTTTCTCGCCGTATTTGCGTATTTTTTCTCGCTGGATCAAATGGAAACTCTTGCAGATCTCTCAACTACGTTATAATCGAGTTTTACACTTTAATTAACTAGTTTTACCCCATAACACACATACATTTAATCTTAACAAACAATCTAAACATTTGCGATTTTAAGTGTAAAGTTAAATTTGAATGAAGTAAAGTGGAGAAATTTGAGTTTAAAAGGAAAAAAACACGGTTTTCCTGAAAAAACCTTTAAAAAATCATATCTCGAGAACGGATTGAGATAAAAATATGCAGTTGGCGGCATTTTACTCCATTTTAGCGAATTTTCTTAGAAAATGAAGCTATTGCAATGGCTCCAAAAATTTTAAAATAAAAATTTTCAAAAATTTTCTTCATCGAAATCTGTTTTGAGGCATTCTGAAATGATTCCTGGATTTTAACGCTTTTTTATATGTATATATATATATATATGTATATATATATGTATATATATATATATATGTATGTGTCATTCCAGACGATAACTCTCGATAGAATTGAGATAAAAACTTCGTTCTTTCACCAAAAAATCAAGCATTTCAAAAGAAAGGATGAGTTCGTTGGACAACAATTTTTGAGCACATTAAATTGGTCAAATTTCGAAAAATGTACCCAAAAAATCACTAAAAATGGCTAAAAACGGCCAAAAATCGTTAAATTTCTATTTTTTTGTAGAATTTTTGTCAAAACTAAATTTTCAACGATTAACTAGGACATTAAAAATTTTTGCTCAAAATTATGATGCAAAACGTACTTAAATGTCATTAAAATTTGCTAAAATATCTATAAAAACTGCAAAAAAAATAAAAATCAAAAATCCCTTCTGAATCAGTGGAATTTTATTTAGAATAAGTTTTTTTGCCATAAAATTGGTTTTTGACCATTTCTGTCAACTAAAATTGCTCCAATTTCAATGCAATTTAACATACTATAGTACGATAGATAGTTTATGAAAATTCGCTCATACGATCATGCTGCATGACTGGAACTTTTTTTTTATGTAGTTTTACCCAAAATTTTTTTTGCATCTGCGAGGGAATCACCCTGTATAATTTGGTAATGACGCCTGAAATTGTGAGGTGCACCATAGACGGATTTCAACGTTAGATGGCTCATTCGAATCAGTACAGCCCCATCATTAATGTAAAATTGTCAACGTTCGTTGCTTTGCCCAACTCGGTCATGTTCTAGGCGGTTGTTATCAGTGAGTAGATTTATTAAGTGGTGGCGGTAGCTTCAGTTGAAATTACCAAACCGTAGTGTAGTGGTTGGGTTTCGCTTGATGACCAGAATTATCTTGCTTCCAAAGTTGTCAGGAAAGCATTGTTTTCACTTTCAAGAGGTAACAAAAAAAATCTGTAAATAGAAGCCTTTTTTGGAGCAATGTCCGAACGTACCTACTCGAAATTAGGCCTTTCTAAGCACCCAACAGGCCCCCCCAAGTCAAATATACTGCGGTCTAAAGAAATTGCTAAATGAAGACACACCAGGATGCTTGCCACATATAAATGTAGATCCTCAATAAGAACCAGGGTCAGCTTTCAACTGGTCACATGACTTTCGCAGATTGCTAAAGGCCGCTACACACGTTCCTTCCCTTTCTTCCTCCCTCCTACCCTCCTCAAATAGGATGGTTCCTACAGACACTCCTTCCTTTTTCCTCCTTCCTCCTTCTGCTGCGCTTGGTGTCCCTCCCACCCTTTTCCTTCCTACCCACGGTCATTCAGTGTGACCCATTGCGGGGGGGAATTTCCCTTTTTGTAGGGGAAATTTCCCGTTTTTGGTTTATTATTTCCAATAATAAGCCTATGTGATCGTGTAGCAAAAAATTTTTATAACCCCCCCTCAAACTTTGTCACTTTATGTTTCAAGGTGCGTAGAATCCAAATTTGAAATGTCCGTCCGCCGTTCGTCGTCCGGGCCGTAAAAGGCCTAAGAATTTACTTAAAAAACCCGTTCTTTCGCACATTGACTCCATTTGGGGTCTAGTTTACTCGCATAGATGCTATGGGCCAAAAACGGGCAAAAAAGTGTCTTTTTCGAGGCTTTGAGTGTTATACTTACGCCTGGCACGCTTGGAGGGGGTCACGGTTGGTGGTGAGGAGGGGGGGTGTGTGAGCGGGGGGTGGAGTGAGAGAAGGCGCCGTGGCACCTTTTGGTGTCTGGAGTGACCTGGGGCGTACCAGAGGGGTGTAGGAGAATGGATATTTATTACTTTTACGTGTTATACCCATATAATAAACCCCAGCACCATGAGATGGGTACGGCGTTCCTTCGAGGCATGAATATATGTTTTTTTCTAGGACATATTTGTGTGTTAATACCAATGCTTTTCCTACGCATATTTAATAACATATCCTCTCGACTTTTCGTTCGTACTTAGATAATGATATTATTAAAGCAATAACTATTTGAATAGATAGGAGCTCAAATCGAGAAATATAAACATGCGTATATAAATATAGAAGTATAGGTTGTGGCAACTCGAAATAGGACACGCCGAGGGTCTGGACGGGCCTTATGACGTACGCAAGCCAACTAAAACTACGATCATACTCAATTGAAAAAATAATAAACCTTTGTGAAATAATTTGCAGCGTTTTCTTCTTTCCTTCTTCATATAGTGTCCGTGGCTCTGATCCCACAAGTGAGGTAACTGCTTTATTAACATGTCAATAGTTTGACTTAACACTCCTTTTTCATTGGACATTTACAACTACAGCTAATTGACGGGGGGAAAAGCACAAAAACGAATGATGAACTTCGAATTCAAGACACCGGATGATTGATAACAGACGATAACAGGAGGTGGTACAAATGGCGGGGAGTATTTTATCCCCTTGACGTAAAAGTAAATGTAATAATTTTTCATTGATCTTAGCTGACATTATTACACGCTTTCGGCTAATATGATCTGATAGAGGTGGGCATGGGGATCCTATGAGAGTCTTGTAGAGATCAGAATACAACGAATTGTTAATTCTTGACACATCACAATCTTTTTTTCTTTTCGTTTGTTTCAATTATTTTGTTCTATATTTTCTGAAACGACTTTTGCGTCCTGGCTATGCCAAATATGTTCAAAACCCAAGGAAACCAGAATCGTCTCAATTTGTAGAGGCCAGTTATATTTCTTATCTTTCAAGTTTGTATTCGACGATTTCCTCAGACCTTACGTTTTGAGTGTCACCGAACATGGCGGTGGTCAAGCAAAGGAAATAATAAGTCGAAATGCATCAAAAAAGGATTCCAATATTTCCCGTACAGCGAAAAAAACAAGTTTCACGGAATGGTCCAGGGAAACACCATTCTAAATCAATCCTTTTAGTAAAATATAGATAAGTTGGGCAAATACATCAGAGTGATGTGTATAGTTCAGTGTTCTGGATGCTCACAAGATCGAATCTCAAAAATAGGAAAATATCAAATAGTCTGTCTGCAATGATATTGGGCTTTGGACCCACCTGCAGCAACTGACGTCAAGAATTCGGAAATTTTGCTGTGGTGTGTTGGTCACACTGGGTCCCCGTTCTGTGTCAGTCGTTTTTTGTTCATATTTCTCGTGTTATAAGTTTCTCATCAATCATTTCGTTAGTTATTTATTTCGTTATAGTTGGTTTTCCCTTGTATTATAAGTTATTATGTTCAAGGTGTCGTTTATCTTGTTTAAGGTGGCCGTCCACTAGGTCGACAGAACAGCGCGGCATGGCGCGGCGCAACGCTAAAATCTTGAGGTTCATTCACTATGGGGCGGATTTCATTTTTCGATCCGTCGTTTTGCCAGTCCCGTGTCAACCGTCGTGCAGTGAGGTACCCTCAGTGAAAAATGTGGTCGGACGCAGGAATATTTTCTTCGGACGTCGAAGAAATGTTCGTCTTTACGGCAGCTCTGGAAGCTGAAGAGGAGGAGGAAATTGCTAGAAGAAGGAAGAGGCAATGGATCTATCCGATCAATGCGAAAAGAACGGACTTGGGGGAACACAACCACCTTTTCCATGATTTATTGAGCGATGAAAGGAAATTCGTCCAATATTTCAGGATGTCTCAAGAAAAGTTTTTTGAGCTTCATGAAATGATTAAGCCACTGATAGTGAAGTTTTTTCGCTTCGACCTTCGTCCACTAGGTCGATGGGGCGGGGCTAAATGTTTTGGCAACGCACACCGAGCCGCACTCCAGAAGTTTGGAGAGTGGTCGAGAGCAAAAAATTTTCAACTCACCCATGCCGCGCCTTGCCGTGCTGTCGACCTAGTGGACGGCCACCTTTATAAAAACATGGAAACTACCCAATCATCAGTAATGTTTAAGAAGGCTCTTCGTCGTCAAGCCGGAGTAATAGTGTTCAATTTCTACAAGGATTTGCAAGACATAAAAGAAACCGGCAGTTCCTTAAACTGCTGGGCGATTTACAAGACGAAACTGCGAAAATCACGGGGGTTTATCCCCTCAAGAATGAAGCGATTTTACAACCTACTTTTCTGTAAGGAATCAGAGGTTTTTGAATTAATTCTCCACGTGAAGGACAATCCGCAAAAGTAACGATTCCATTTAGTGGTAAACATCAGTGAAATCAATAGGTTAACCAGCAGAAAATGGCCCTTGGATAGAGGAGGCAATGTGCAGCTTCAAGGGAAAGAAACACAAGAAAAATAGTACATTTAAAGAAAATTCCCGATTTTTTAGTTCTCTTAACGGCCGCAGGGAGCGGGTTCGGAGCCCACTGTCATTCCAGACAGACAATAAATCAATCCTTTTGGTAAAACATAGGTTAGTATGACAAATGGATCATAATAAAATTTAAAAATGTGTTTTGAAGGTTGAAATGCGAAGAAAATTTACTGGTGTCTGACTAGATTTGAACCTTGAGACCCCCTGCTTCACAGGTAAGCACTATATTCACTCCACCATGGAGACATTAACAAACTACGCCCAACAACACTACTTCAGTGTGGAGCAGAGGATTGTACCGCAATCTTTTGATAACGACAATTTAACAACGATGTTGTATATTGTGACTTAATTTCGGACAAGGATAATAGTAAATGGCTCCATAACACCAACTCTCAACATCCATGGCAAACAATTTAACAACAGAGCCAAAATATCTTTAGGTTGTGAACCAACAGTTCGTCTCACTGATTTATACTCATAACTGCCACTGAATGGAGACAAGAAACTGTCTCGCCGTTCCACAAATAGAACAGATAGGCCAGCACTAATAGTAGATTCTTCAGGAAAACTGCACAGCATTGGGATCTCCTGATCCTCTTTTGGAAACTACTCTTGTTTTCGTGGTTACTTAATTTGAAAAATAGTGTATAGTGGAAGTGCACGTTGTTTTTGTGTTTTCAAGACGATAGAGCATCATAAAAGATTTAACTGTATTATAACCACATACATTTATTTCAACCATGTACACTTATATTGGTTACCAACACGATTTGGATATGTACAATGCTAAATAATTAATTTTCACTGAAACCTTTTGCAGGACATGACTTTGAAGATAACAAATCGTCCGACTATTTATGACGATAATTGTTGTGCTAAATAAAATACACATTGAAGATAAAACGTTCCTCCACAGTTTATACAGGGTGTCTAAAGGTCACGGATTCCTGGGAAGTCCCGGAAAAGTCACTGATTTAATACAGGGTGCGGCAGAGAGGACAGACGGTTTTAAAAAAATTATAAAATAGGTATTTTTGCTCAACAACAAATTTATTGATGCAATCAGGTTCGCAAGGAAATAGCATTTGAGACAGTCAAGTGTGAAAAATCACATCAAGCATGCGGTGGTGTGGTGGCCGAAATTGTTGATGCATTGCTGGAGGCGTTCTTGGAAGTTTGCGTAGACTCTCTCCAACATATCACTACGTCGAAATGATCACCAACTTCTATTTACCTGAATTACGAAGGTGACGTGTTCCAACCTGACGTGTGTGGTTCCAGCAGGATGGGGCGACCGCCCACACAGCCAGAGCATCAATGAACGTTATTTGCCCTCTCTTCCCTGGTCGCCTTATTTCCAGGTTTGGCGAGGTTCATTGGCCTCCTCGGTCCCCAGATTTATCCATATGAGATTTTTTTTATGGGGACACCTTAAGGCTAGAGTATACGAGACAAGCCCCGAACTCTGGACGAATTGAAGGACGCGATTCGCGTGGAAGTCGCCCAAGTTGAGAGAGCTATGTTGGAGAGAATGCCCAAGAACGCCTCCAGCACTGCATCGACAATTTCGGACACCACATGCCTGATGTGATTTTTCACACTTGACTGTCTCAAATGCTATTTCCTTGCGAACCTGATTTCATCAATAACTTTGTTTTTGAGTAAAAATTAACTATTTTATGATTTTTGTAAAACCGCCCGTCCTCTCTGCCGCACCGTGTAGAAGGGCACAGATATTTCCGAAAATCACGGATTTTAATATAGATGTCACCGATTTTTATGGTGTCGGTAACCAAATAATCATAATATAATGCCAGTACTGGGATTCACGAAACATACGAAAGAACCAATTGAGATTTTTGAATCTATAGAGTACTGACAGATGCAAGCGTCGGCAAAGTAGACAGAAGCAAATGCGACTAATACAGTTTCTCCGCAACAGATGCACAGTGAATCGGTTGCAATGAGACAACAGATTAGAGATGGCGGGAACTGTCGAAACTGTGCAACCGTTACAACTGCTACGGTCTCCGCTTCACAACCGTTGTCCATACAACAGATGCGAAACATCTGATGCGGTTATTTTGAGCTGTAGGTCTACTGGTAAGTATTTCGGTACGCTATTCCTAAAGAAATTAAAGCCTGTAAAAGGTCACCGATTTTTAAAATTTAGAACACCAAAAGTCCCCGATTTTTATTTTACAGATCTAGTAGCCACCCTGTTATAAAGCCCATTGACACTTTGAAACGTTACGGTTTCCATATAACCGTTATACTGTTCACCAGTATACCAGTAACCTTTCGAAATGTCTATTTTTGGAAATGAACAAAGGATTTCAGTGGGCTTTTAGTGAATTTTTGAAGAAAATTAAGCTATTGCTCTCGCCTCAAAATTTGTAGAATGTGAATTTTTGAAAAAATGTTATGCAGAAATCCGTTTCAGGCTATTCTGAATCATATTCTGAAGTTTAACGCATTTTTTAATGTATATATGTATGAATGTATATATATATATATATATATATATATATATATATATATATATATATATATATGTATGTATGTATGTATGTATGTATGTGTCATTCCAGACGATAACTGTCCGTAGAATTGTGCTAGAAACTTCAAACAAATTTTAAAATGTTAAGGACACAAAACGAAAGTTCAAGTTCGTTGGCCAGCATGATCGGATTACATCTTCGGGTTGAAATTTTCAAAAATGTAGTCAAAAATTTCAAAATAGCCTGTTTTTTGCGATTTGTTGTGCGAAATTATTTTTTCAGCATACTAACATGTGGTATATTCGGAATCAGCGTAAAATTTTCTATAAGAATATGTATCAAGTTTTCAAAATGTTCAAAGTTGAAAAATCAGTCAAAAATTGAAATAATGCCGTTCGCTAGTTGTAAAAATCGGTAATATTTGCATGAAACATTGTCCAAATTCAGATTGAACTACTCTTATGGAAGTATCCCTGTATAACCAATCCTAGAACCATGCTGTTTAAAACGTAGGTAGTAGGTGCTTTTAAAAAAAATAAATAAATAAATGTAATCACAACTGATGAGTTTACTCTGTGCATGTGTTAATAATTTGATTCCATGTTTGTCTATCAAAATCATAAACTAAAATTTCTCAACACGATCAATAGCGACTGAAATGTCTAAGATTTCTTCAAAAATTCGCTCATGGGGTCATGCTGCATGACTGGACTTTTTTATGTATGTATGTATATATGTATATATGTATGTATGTATGTATGTATGTATGTGTCATTCCAGACGATAACTGTCCGTAGAATTGTGCTAGAAACTTCAAACAAATTTTAAAATGTTAAGGACACAAAACGAAAGTTCAAGTTCGTTGGCCAGCATGATCGGATTACATCTTCGGGTTGAAATTTTCAAAAATGTAGTCAAAATTTCAAAATAGCCTGTTTTTTGCGATTTGTTGTGCGAAATTATTTTTTCAGCATACTAACATGTGGTATATTCGGAATCAGCGTAAAATTTCCTATAAGAATATGTATCAAGTTTTCAAAAATTTCAAAGTTGAAAAATCAGTCAAAAATCGAAATAATGCCGTTCGCTAGTTGTAAAAATCGGTAATATTTGCATGAAACATTGTCCAAATTCAGATTGAACTACTCTTATGGAAGTATCCCTGTATAACCAATTTTAGAACCATGCTGTTTAAAACGTAGGTAGTAGGTGCTTTAAAAAAAAAAATGTAATCACAACTGATGAGTTTACTCTGTGCATGTGTTAATAATTTGATTCCATGTTTGTCTATCAAAATCATAAACTAAAATTTCTCAACACGATCAATGGCGACTGAAATGTCGAAGATTTCTTCAAAAATTCGCTCATGGGGTCATGCTGCATGACTGGACTTTTTTCGCATTCAATCCGACTATGATGCAGATAGCCTGTTCTACCCCTGTAGAATTCAACTGTTCAACAAAACAAAGATCAAAAACTCAGAAAAGAGTAAATTTACAAAATATGATCCCCAAACTTCTCCCAGACTGTCCATTTTTGGCCTCAGCTACTAAACAAGCACCAATCGTAATTAAAAAATTAGTACACTGATACCTGGTTCTAGGTGGTTTTGGTGGCAGAATCCCATTGAGACGATCCAGCTGAAAAATGAAGATATTTTGAATTTTAATACACAGATACGAGCAGCCAATTGAAAATAAGATGCACCTACTGGGTTAGGTATTTAGTGAATATATACGAAAAAGTATGTATATTCCAAACGTTAATACTTAGGAAAATTTACTTACAAACGCTTGACCACGACGCAAAAACCGCTCTCTTCTTTTCTGAAATACAATAAAAGATCTTTATTCTTAAAAGTAAAGTGAAATTACAATCTAATTACAATTACAATCTATAGATTATTGCGGGTAAAATATACTACTGCACTAACACGCCTACTCAATCTGTAACTAGCAGTGTTCCCATATCAAATATTCCTGAAGTTACAATGATGTATCGTCACATGATTTAAGGTTGCATGTTACAATGTGTTCAGATGGGGATTTGAAAGTGATAGTGACCTATTTAGTTTCTACACATAGAGTAAGTAATTGGTTTAAAACGCCAATACTGGTTTCTAGTATTGTACAAAATCTTTGAGTATTAATAAGATGGAGGGCTATTAGTGATGTTTCAGGCAGTCAAACCATACGTGCCACTACTGTCGTTTGGCTTTTGAATTGACCAGGGGCAAAATGGCCGAAAACTGATCAGCTGATGTAAGATATGATGTTGAGTTTGGTGAATGAATGGGGATTGTATACCTAGGACATATTTCTTATTTAAGATTTTACATCCTAATTGTGCACCGTACATGTACACCACTATTTAACACCATTAATATTTCATATATTTTACACTGTGGGAATGACGCCAGTACACTCTAGTGGATGTTTGATGAAGGTAGATCAGCTGTTCTGCCTGTCAAAAAAAAAAAAAAATAGGAGGCACCAAGATTTGGGCATGGGAACCGAAGTATGTACATACTAATATCTAGACAGTTATGTCTACATACATAATTAATACTAAAATGTAACAATAATAAGTATATCAAACAAAACAAATTACCATAAACTGCATTGTCATTTGAATTTGAAAAAAACGTGGCGAGCGCGGGTCAGTCAATTGCAAAGCCAACGCGACTGTAGTGGCACCTATGCCTTGACGCGGAAACAGCGTTGAATTCAGAGCAATAGCCCTCCATCTTATTAATACTCAAAGTACAAAATTCTCCTCAGATTGAAGGGTGCAAAAGTTCTGGTAACGCACGTCTCCTCTCTCACCTCGGCGGGCATAGGGGCGACACCTTCATCCTCTAGTAGATTTGAAAATTCAACACCTACTTGTTCAATGAGCGTTACGAAGTATTAATTTTATGTTTTTAAATGAAAATAGATTCCATTCTAAAAAATTTGATACCATCCTCACTTTCCTATAATGAGTAGTTTTCTTTCTATGATTTTTCAAAGTTTGCACAGGTGACGTTACACTTGTAGGCAGAGGGGTCCCGCCCAGGCGGGAGGAGTGCTTTGACGTCACCAGTGTGCGAAACTTTGAAAATTCATAGAAAGAAAACTATTCATCGTAGGAGAGTGTGGTTGATGCCAAACTTCTTAGGATGAAATCTTCTTCCATTTAAAAATAGTTACGAAACATTTTTCGCACCCATGGGCAACGCTCTATGTGTTCCGTTACTCCTCATACTGGACAGCTGTGAAATGTATCTTTCTTCAAGAAAATGTAGACAGATTGAATTGCCAAATGCATTCAACTGTCACATTGAAAACATGTCAGCCTGATGAATTCGGATAATAGTTCAACATAGAAGAGCACCATTTCCCAACCACCTCACTATTAATACCCCAAACAATTTGTTCCCTTTTCCTTTCTCTTTACTTGAATGATTTTTACTGTGATTTGAATAAGATTGAAGTTAAATTGGTGTAAATGAAATGTAACCTTGTTAGACACAAAACAATGAATACAGAAACAGTATAGACAGGAATATGGTTTCTCACTTACACTGTTACTTCCTACACTACGTGGAAAAATATTTCTCAAATAACATAAAAAGGTCGCATCGTGATTTGTGTGCTGTGAAACTCTTCACTGGCCACAGAATATGTTTAATACAGTTGAGAAAAAACCAGTTATTTTTTTAGTTTCTGAAGCTATTCCAGTCTTTGGAAACTGCTAGAGCATAAGTTGTAGCCAGGGCCGACTCTAATATAGGCCGCGGCAACATCACAACATAGTCCAACCACAGGCCTCTGCCTGAGTTCTCCTTTCTGCGTTACAACAATACCACAAAAGCTGATTGAACCATGGGCATGCTATATTCGAGTTTCTTTAGATATAATTTATGGTTTGCAGTTTGTGTATGTGTAATATTTAGTCTATTTGCTCCAGGGCCCAATATGCTTAAAAAAAAAAAAATGCATTGTTTCTTGTTGTGGAAGTAATTACGGTAATGAAGAATCCATTCACCCCGACTTTCATCTAAATCTGGAAAAAGAAAATAATGGAGCAGCGGAATTCAAGGAGCCAATTGGACCGAGGATCGGGGTCCCAAAAATTCTTCAATTTTTTTGGGCAAAATATTTTCTGTCTAGTGATTCAAGTTTGGTAGAAACAATACACAGACAAGAAAGGTAACACACAACAATTGAAAAAACAAAACACGCTCAATCCTAGAAATGATTGTTTTGAGTACGCCCAACGCTGCTCCAATTTTTAGAAACAAGTTTGGTTGGGTTGGCAACTGTGCTGACTTATCAATAATCTCCACAGTAATTTTCATCTTCATATCGTTTGGTTGTGTTTGAAATTTTTCAATGTGCGTGATACTTTGAAAGAAGCCTTTTGGGGAAAGCCCCGGGAAAACATGTCAAGCATGTGGCAGGCAGGATTGGAAAAGGTGGATTTATCCCAAGGTGAATGGTTATGGTAGGTGCCTACTTGAAATCGAAGTTGGTATACTGAATGAACTGTACAAGTTCTTCTATTTTTCAATTTGGTAATTCATTTATGTTATTTCTCTACCTGAAAAACTACCTTCTAATCTAGTTCGCACTACCTGAAACTCATAATTCAAAGTTGAACGTGTCAAATACTGATTAAAACAAAACCACAGGTTAAAGCAAATTACCAAAATATTTATAGTGAATTTTGTAGTACCCAATTTCATAAATAATTCCAAACCAAGGACTAGAATTTTCCCCCGGACAATGATCGATTTAAGGGGGGGGGGGTGTCGGATGTTTAGAACTCAAAATACCCTAAGCAAGTGTACCAACACGATTACATTCTATCTCTTTCACAACATTTTCATGATTGAAAAACTGCAAAAACTCAGCCCAGGTTTGAACGTATTTCCGGCCAATGAATTTTCTGGGATTGGGTACCAAATGTGGGCATACCTACATACATTTTTCCAAGCCTTTTTTTAACGCTATACATCAAGGCATTGCTGTCACTTAACACGTTCAACGCGGAATGTGTCATATGACACAGGGCGCCTCTTCTCTCACACAGGCTGTGTCATATGACACAGAGCCTATATGTACGATAGTGCCTCTTTCGAAAGCCTCGTGTGTTGGATAGGAAAGGTTTAGAAGGCCGTTCGGCAGCACGATTTACTCAGTAGGAACCTACCTACCCACCAGAGGTCGCCGTCTTCTGATACTGACCTTCAACCAGTCAGGGCACTGATAAAAGTGATAAGCGTGTCTTCTCCGCGAATTCTGCTTTCCTAGTGCTATCCTGCTTTCTTCTTTTTTATTTATGTAGTTTTCTTTTGAAAACGGATGTACTATGTTTACATGATATTCAGATATACTGGTGCAACGGGAATTTGGAGTTTAAGCGTACAGATCACTGTTTTGAGAGTTCATCATGTAGGCCCTGTTCCGATCTTGTCCCTTTCCAAGAGTTCCCGTGTGGGGCGAGTTCACCCATTTCAGACTCGCGTTGAATGTGTTAATCTCTAGCAGCCCAGTTAAGTTGTGAAATTGTAACCACTCAATGTCAGGCAGATCAAGGTTAACATCAGCCAATCTCTATCTTACAAGGTCAAGATTTATTAGCATAACATCTAAAACGAGTAGGAGTTTTTGCCTTCCCAAGGTGTAAACAACTTTGCACTTCAGGGGAGTCTATGTTGTAGCACCTTTCACGTACAACTTAATGATATTTCCATGCACAACAAAACAAAACATAAAGGAAAATTAATTACATAAAAACCAATTGTATAATGAGGTTTTACTCACAGCTTCTTCAATAGGTATTCCTTTCTGATATTTTTCATCATCCGTGGGTGCATATTGGGAGGGATCCACAAGTCCACCGACTGTCTTGCAAGCGTCGAGCCACAGGAGCGAGACCACAGGGATGTTAAATTCTTTGGCTTTCATATACGTTGATATTTTCCCTTCTTTAAATATCACATGGGTTACCTGAATATCCACAAGAATAAAGTGAAAAAGTTTCAGTCATGCAGCATGATCGTATGAGTCAATTTTCGTAAATTATCGTATTGTATAATGTTGAAATGTTTTGAAATTTGAGCTATTCGAGTGCAAGGAAATTGTTAACTATTATTTTTGCAATTTGCTATTTGCTTCATTTCTAGAGAGAGAAATACATACACGAATTGCGATATTGCAACCTGAATTATTAAGAATAAATTATGGTGATCAGTAAGTTGTGGACTTAATTTCATCTTCGATCTGTGTTAGAATGTAAAGAACGGTATCTTTGTCCAACCGAAACCTCAATAAAAATACGCACTCGTCCCATACTAGTAGGTGATCTACACGGGGTCTTACTCGGTATATACGGTCTTCTTTTCCATTCAATGAATTATGATACGATAGATTCTTCGCCGTTGCTGCTATTTGAAGACAAATTCCCAAATATTCATTCCATTGGAAGGTACAAAAATAAAGACAACCCAACTTGAGATTCAAATAAGATTTTCGTAAACAAATAAACTTGTTTGAGGTTAGAAAGCTCAAGATATCTCATTAACCTCCAGTTGTAATTGTTATCCAGCCGTCCAGGGACCAGATAAATTAAAAAGCCAGATAGGGTTTAACTAGGGATGGATAAACACCCCCTATTGTGTTATCTGGAGAATGACGCTATCCCTCAGATAAATCCCCCTTATTCATTGAATAAATGTGATTGGTAAACTGGCCCTCAGTTTTGCATCACTTTTTCCATGGTGTTGTAACGTGACAACTTCCAGCAAGGCCTACGTAAAAACGTTTTCTATGTTTAAAAAAAAAACAGTTGTGGGGGTAAGGAAAATACAGGATAGCACTTGCTCTTTGGGCTGTTCATCGGGAAGTTCATCGGGAGTGTTCAAGTGCCCCATACACTACAGGTGGCCTACAAATCGCTAGGGCTTGAGGCGAATCAGCTAACATTTTTCACCTTCGTCTGTCATGAACCTCAAAGTTCGTGGATAGAGAATCAAACTTCTACAGACCAACTGATACATAGTTCGTAGAAGGAGATCATCTGCTAGAGGCCAGAGAGGCCCCATGACTCGTGAAATCTATCGTCTTGCTTTCTGACCCCTCCCTAATAGCCATACTCTATCAGTCCACCTGCCCACGAGATGTTCCAGACCCGACGCGAACACCTCCCACACCACTGTCTTTTCCCCTCCGTTTGTTAAGAGTGTCACAAGCCTGCACACTGTGGTCGCGCAAAACTAGCGCTCATTGTGGATACTGAGGAAATCACAGTCGGCTATGAGTAGCGAAGTTCTATGATTGTTCACCGGTTCTTGTTCGTGTAGTCCTCTGTAGACTAGTGGATAGCACAACAGACTACTGAGTCGAAGGACCGGAGATCGATTTTTGCATTTGAATTCACCTCCGAAACATATTTTTAAACGTCATTATTTTAAGCCATATTTTAGAATGTCATTTTGATCTATTCGTCTAACTAATCTGTATTTTGCTAAGGGATTGACTTCTTGATGTTATGTATTTTTGAGATGCGAGCTTGCGAGCATCCAAACCACAAAACTATACAAATTGTTCTTATCTATTCGTCCAACTAATCTGAATTTTTACTAGGGATTGACTGCTTGATGTTATGTATTTTTGAGATGCGAGCTTGCGAGCATCCAGACCACCAAACTATACAAATCATTCTGATCTATTTGACCAACTAATCTGAATTTTTACTTAGGGATTGACTACTTGAATCAGAAAGAGATCCAATAGCTTTAAAATACTGGTGGTTCAAGTTCGATTCAGAATAGTTTGTTTGTACATTTGACAGTAACTCCTTACAGGTACGGATTTTTACGAAGGTTGGCAACACTGAGGGGTTGCTTTGTGGGGAGGAATAGGATGGAGTGGGAGTTGCTCGCCTTGGGTCTGGAACGTCTCGTCACCTGGCCTGACGTCACTGGCCTCTCGATTAATTGACAGGTGTGTGCGTGATCTCAGCAGACATTCCGACTAAAACCTGCCGGCCATTGTATAGTAAATGCGCCCATAAGAATGTGCTTACATATCGTGGCATTCCCAAAACTGGTCAACATATTGAGACACAAACAGGAGAAAAGTGAATCTTGATCATATTGTACAATTCCTACCAAGGCCTTTATTATGTAGGTACTGATAAAAATTTTAGCACTGTGATAAGAGTTAGGTATTAGTTGTTTGATAAGGATCTTGGTGCTAAATCCTGTCTAATCCTGTTACAAGCCATTTTTTCCAACAAATACTCCATGATGAATTTTTAATGATATTTTCATTCTATATTTATGCTGGCTAACTAACCACTGAAAGCTCTTTGAGTTGCTCTAAAACCATTATGGATCTGTTTTGTTGTTATAAGACCCTAGTATGTCCAACAACTAAATGTCAAGTACAATTCATCGTCATCATAATTTATTATTATTATGATTAATATTATAGCTGTTACCTTCTTCGAAATACTCTTCACTACCTTAGCGCCATGAAAAGCCACTTCCTTCCGAATGCATTCGCTAAGATCCTCTTTGTTGAACTTTACCTCGACATAGCAAGTGATTCCTAAAAAGTGATAGATGATAAGCAAAATTATAAAATTACAAGTCGTTATGTAAGCATGTTAGAACAAAGCTGATTTATTCAAGTAAAGACAATACAGAATATTTAAATTTCTAGAATGACCACTAAGTTTTGAGAGAATATTATACGAAAAAATAAGCTATTACGATGCCGTGAAAGCCTAACTCCAGAAATTTTTATAGTTTTTTGAGCTTAGTGACTCTTCCTCTTTTGGAGACCGTTTTTAACTATTCAATAATTAGTCCCATAGTGTATATTATTTTTGCAAATCAAGGAATGGGTGGAGTTAGATGCTCGAAGTTACCTGATATGGCTGAAGGATTCCGCCAGTGTAAAACTAAAAGGGTGAACTATAATAATTAAGAAATAATTTATTACCCAAAAGGATAGACGATTTCAGCCTATCTGGAGTGTTCACATTGAAGGCATCCGAGCGAACAGGAGTGTTGTCATTGTCCAGTAGCCTGCTGGTGACTGATATAGGCGTATTGTTCCCATCATTGATGGACTTGTCAAGGAAAAGAGCTTTCACGCCACTCAGAGGTTCGCCAGAAATAGTCCGTGAGCGAGTAAGAGGCGCACAAGGTGTCTTGAAGGTATCACGTGTTAGGGGCGTACCACAGCTGGGTTCAGGACTGTTTGCGATGGGTTCGTTTCCACAAGACCAAGTACTTTCATTCAACCTAGAAAACACAATAACTGGTAGTTTTTAGACGAATGTAAGGACGTTATGATATTTAATAATGAGGAGACAGTCTATGACACATTGGCATTGGTTTTTGGGCATTGGGACTTGGGGTTTGTAAATACCATAAGTCATCCTGACATTCGATAACTTTTGTAGTCAACAGCCTATGATAAACAACGTCTAAAGTATAAAACGCTGCAAATTATTACACAAAGGTTCATTATTTATGTATTAGACAGCCCTTCTACGTAGATCTCTGGTCCATAATTATTAAACGCCGCTTATAGTATATTTAGTATCGGAACTTGGAGCTTCGGACCTCACAAATGGGTTCAATCCATTACAGCAGCGGAATCTCAAAATTTTTCGCTTTTTAATATAGTTGATAAACAAAACAATTTATTACCAAGTCATCTTTCCAACACATAAAAGTGTTACCTATACTGTATATTGATATCATCAAATTGGTCAAATTTCAAAAAATGTGCTGACAAAATCACTGAAAATAGCTAAGAATTGTTAAATTGATATTTTTTAGCATAATATTGGTCAAATAAAGTTTATCAACTATGAAATAGAACATTCAAAAATTTATGTACGAAATTATGCTAAAAACTTGAACTTCATTAAATTTTGTTTTAAAAAATCTATAAAATTGCAAAAAATTGCCTAAAATCCAAAATCTTTTTTTGAATAGAAGAGTATCATTTAGAATACTTTTTTTCCCATAAATTTAATAGCTAACATTTTCTTTTCACTCATAAATCTCCAATTTCTATACAACTTGAAATATACAAAAAAAAAAAAAAGACACTTTTTCACCTATTTTTGGCTCATAGCACCCATGAGAGTGGAGCGATCGAGCTGGCGAGAAGTTAGGACCAACTAGACCCCAAGTGGAGTCTATGTGCGAAAGAACAGATTTTTTAAGTCAATTCTAAGGCCTTTTATGGCCCGGACGGCGGACGGTGAACGGCGGACGGACATTTCAAATTTGGATTCTACGCACCTTGAAACGTAAAGTGACAAAGTTTGAGGGGGGGGGGGGGGGTTATAAAAATTTTTTGCTATACGATCACATAGGCTTATTATTGGAAATAATAAACTAAAAAGTGACATCAAATATTGCGTTAAGAAAATCCGTCACATTTTGAAAATTACGCTAATCCATCACAAACTGAGCGTTACGCAAATCTGTCACAAATTAAGCGTTAAAATCTAGCACAAATTGTTATTTCTCATCTGACCAAAGTTCGATACAGCCTCTTGAAGACATGTGGAAGTGGTTGCAAGGAAGTCAGGTCAGCTGTGGGAGCGATAAATATAACTTATCCCCTGTACAGCCTAGAGAGCTGAAATTCGGTACACAGCCTCTTGGGAACCACTGGAAACGATTGGGAGGAAGTCAGATAGCTGTGTGAACGATGGAGCTAACTTCTCTCCGGTACGCCCCAGAGGTCTGAAATCTGGTAAACAGCCTCTTGAGGACCACTGAAAGTCATCGAGGGGTAGTCAGATCATCTGGGTGAGCAATGAACATAACTTCTCTCCTGTTTATCCTAGAGTCCTGAAATTTGGTACAGAGCCTCTAAGGGACCTGAGGAAGTGATTACGAGGAAGTCTATTGCTCGCAGATAACTTCACTTCTGTACATTTTAGAGTCCTGAAATTTGTCACACAGCCCCTTGGAGAGTGCTGGAAGTGATTCCGAGGAAGGCAGATCAGCAGTGTCTTCTTTTTGTTATATTCTTGCTCTTAAGAATAAAAATACGACTTAACTACACGGTGTTTTTTCACCTTTACATAAATTTATAGTTTCTCATTTTAGATTGAACCTGTCAACGAGCCTGTCGACTAATAGTGGTCCATTAGGTCGACAGAGTGGCGCAACGCTGAAATCTTGAGATTCGTCTACTTTGGGGCGGATTTCATTTTTCGACCCGTTGTTGTACCACTTCCACATAGACCTTCGTGCAGTGACGGATCCCTGTGATGGTGAACAAGTATAATTTCGTTTTGAAGGCAACATAATTCATAACACTTCGTCAAACAGTTACATCTACAGGGTGGTCACGACTTGATGGATCACTATCTCCATTAATGTAGAGGTTAGAAAAAAGGTCAAGTGGTAACTCCCCCTTATTTTTAAGCAAGGAATTCAAATATCACACTTTCCCACACTGCACATGCGCAAACCGCGCATCACCTTTGTTATTTCAAATGAGAACCCCCCTTTTTATTGCAAATTCGGATTCTACGTCTAATTTCATGAATTGACATTCCCTCACTAAATTTTTTGACCGCGCGCAGCAAATCTTTTCTGCGAGCGCGCAAAGTTGCCTAACTACCAAAATTGCGCAAAACATGGATTCTGGTAAACCCCAAGTGTGGTACATGAATTTTCATTGTTTTTCAGCGCTGATTCATATGGCGCTATCTGTTTCTTGATTTGATTCAATTTTAGCGGAATAATGGCCGAAATTCGGTTATTTTGCATGAAAAAATCATCTTTTTAGGCGTGTGGCACATGAAATTTTATAATTTTCCATTCCCTTTCCCTTCTCCTTCCTCAACCGGGCTGGGGACCGGATATGGAGTTAAAAGAAAATAAAAACGAACATTTCCTTGGGGATAAAAAATTAAAAATACCATCTGGTGGGGTGGGGGGGGGGGGGTGACCTAACAAAAGGAGATTAAACGTTCTTTCTGAACAACTGGTTCGATAATCAAAACAAAAAATCACCAATCAATCTGTTCAAAAAGGAGGAAACAAGTAATCCCACTTTAACATGTTTATGTTATTAGACTGGGGGTAGGTGAACATGTGTGTGACCAGTTTCTCGAGATCAACAACATATAAGCATTTTAGAGTTATTCGGTACCTAGTAGCGTAGTAAACAAAAAGACGTAGTAGATGAAAGTAGAAAACCTTTTTTCCACTTCTCGTAGATGGGTTACAGTGTAGTTGAAAGGTTACTAGCTGGTTACATAGTTGTTGATTGTGAATGGAAAAACAGAGGCTACCTAAACATCTTTGAAAACTAAAGCTTTCGATAGGGAGCCTCTCTGGGACACTAAGAGACGAATAATATTATGGCCTCTTTGATCAGCTGAGTAAGCCAAACTCTCTACTGTTCACCCTAGGAAGTTGAAATTAAATGTGAAGACTCTCAGGGATATTAAGAGACGAATAAAATGATGGACTGCGTCCTGATCAGCTGAGTTATCTAAATTCTCTTCTGTTCACCGTAGGAATTTGAAATTTTGTAGGGAGTTTATCCGGGATATCTAGAGACGAATAAAGTTAGAGGCTCTTACCTCATCAGCTCAGTGAGCTATATTCTCTACCATTCACCCTGGGAAATTTAAATATGGTTCTGGTTGTCAAATGACTCGGCAAATGCTTACATGCACAGAAATATAGGTGACGGAGGATTAGAGCTTGCCAAAAAGTTAAGACATAACACTAACACAAGGGCCACAGTTAAGGTCCTCTCGGATTGCAAGAATGTGGATCCGAAGGAAACAACTGCCCAAGTGCTGCAGGTGTTTCCTTCAGTAAGGTTGCTCAGGCTGGCCCGACACAACTGTGTAGGTGAGTTATTTGCCACATTTGCTGAGCTAAGAGAATGGAGAACGTTTGGAGAACCAAACTTCACATTCGTAGACAGAGGGTACCGGCCCAACCTGCTGGCCTTGGATCTGGGTCTATATTAATAATTAATGTGGAAATTTTGTCTCGTTCAGATGCTCGGAATAACAGTTGCCAATTTGACTGAGCAAGAGATGTCAGCACTTGTTGCGATACCAGCCATCTTGACCTGGTGAGGTATCTAGGCCTGAAGCCTGTGCTCTTTACTTCAGAAGCTGGGGATGCCGGAGTACATTCTTGGATGGAGCGAATTCTGCTTGGTGGTGGACTAATATGGACGTCATTCATGAGACATAGGCCACAGACAGATGGTATAGGCCACCAAATCACGGGTGGTATCATCTCAAACCATGGAGCAAGGAGGTAGGATATAGTTGCGACAGATGATTCCAAGAACAAAGACTGACAAATTAGAGACCCCCTAATCTTCTATAATCCTTCCTTGACGAAGGCTTCATACGTCTGTGCAGAGTGGAAATCCAAGAAGATTGGAAATATTTTGATTTATTTGAAGTATATGCCTATATTTCTTCCAATAAAAATTCTTGTCAATGCCTAACTACGGTGATCAGGCGAGAACCGATGTATTCAACGTGTTGTGACAAATTCTGTTGCTAGGAGGATGATATCTTCACCTAGTTCAAAGGTCGGTTTTAACAATAAATGAACTAGAACCTAGTTATCCCATGCCTATGTAGATACCAAGCTGATAAAGCAGACAGTAAAATGAATTCAATCTTCTTCTATTCGATCTCGAATTCAAGAGAATCGTTGACATAGAGATAGGTAGATACTCGAATAGTAAAGGGACTTTAGCGAGAAGATATCGTTTGGTTATTCGCGAATACGTGTAGAAATACGCAAAGAGCCTGCAGTTTCTTGCTACTCTAAGCGTTAACAGGGAAAATTCGTACAGGAAGAACAAAAACTTTCTAATATTTATCAGTTTACAACTTTATCTTATACTTACCTAAAGAGTCCTTTTCCAGAACTGCAAGGAGAGTAGGCACTTGGATCCAAGTGCTTGCGGAACAAAGGAGTCGAGCTCCCCAGCATCAATTCTTCACGTGCAGCGCTCACCGCACGTAGGTCGTAGTTATCAGTCCTGTTATGTTCTGTCAGAAGGTTTTCATCTGAATCGAACAAATAGAATGTGAAACCATTGCAACATCCATCATAATATCATCATTTTATGTCATCCAAAAGTACAATACATAAAGGTTTTTTAATGCAATAAAATAAAACTCGAGTACCTACGTTCATAAAATTGAAAGTATGTATTTGTATTGATTGTGGGTTTGGAAATAGGATGGCCCAATTGTTGGAATGCAAGGGCTAATTTTGGTATGGGATGGAGCATCTGTTGGTTTTGGCAAATACAAAGCAGTGTATGAACCTAACTAGACACCAGAAGGTTAAAATATATTTTAAACAGTCCAACTTGAATAAATAGGATGTTGGACATTTTTAAAGCTGAGGCTGATGGGTAGTTTGAAGGATTTTACGCCCTCACACTACCATAACTGGTGTATATTAGGATTGCCATAATTGTCTTATCCAAGAACAAAAATTCGCAAATAGGATAAGCCCGACTCAAAATCGTATAGGCTACTCATTTAGAATTTTCACATCTGAAGAAGAGTGATATTATTTGCGGGAAGTAAAAAGTGTTAAATAAGGGTGCTGGTATTTCTGCCAAGTACTGGATACCAACCAGAGGACATAATTGAAATTAGTTCAACCAGAACGCATCTAATTTGTATACATTTTAAAGGAAATAGCCAGTTACCCGTGCGTGGCAGGGACCCACATGTACGGGTCATTTTACCCAAACATACCTAGTCATTTTTACCCAGCAGTTACAAAAAGGCTTCAATTCAAATTTCAGCAATCAAGTTTCAACTTGTACCTCATTATTTTTTCAACCAAGCGTCCCCTCAATATAACATTAGTTATGTTGAAACTATTTTCCTAATAAGGCGTTTTTAATGTTAATTTTTGATAATCTATCTTTACGAATAGAAACTACTCGGCTCAACCCACCAAAATCGTTTTGGTATCGTTTAATTTGTTATCGAAAGTTCTTTACGCCTGAACCCACCCTAGGCGTATGACGTGAAAAGGTCGGCGCATATCTGGAGGATTGTATTATAGCCTATATGTTGAATAGGGACCCTAAGAATGTCCATGTACAATTTCAGCTCAATGGGTCCAGTAGTTTTTACGTGATTGTGTAACACAAACACACTGACACTATAAGATTTTTATACATAATTGTATAATAGTTAGATTCGAGATAAGCTAGCAAGATGAGATAGCAAGATAATAGTGAGAAAGTAGATTCTATTGTCTAAATTTTGATTCCAATAATAATCTCAATATTTAGTTGATGACAGCTTCCTACAGGAAATGAACCATTTCTGGGTTGCTGAGGTGTTTCCCTTCCATGCAACCTGGACACTACTTGATCTACAAATGTCACTCGACATAACAGAGTATGAGTGATATATAATCAAATAATGTTTTTCAGGTAACATGTAGTGCAATCCTCCATGGGTCCCCTGCTTTCAAGCCGCGTGTTGGGAAAACGGTTCAATACAAAGAGGACAGCCTACCTAGGTTTATCATATACTAGCCGCTCCGGCTCGCCTCCACGTCCAGCCGGGGGGCAAGCCCCCGGACCCCCCATTCAATTGCTCGCTTCGCTCGCAAACTGTGGCATGTAGGGAATGTTGCTCGCTTCGCTCGCAAAGTGTGGCATGTAGGAAATGTTGCTCGCTTCGCTCGCAAAGTGTGGCATGTAGGGAATGTTGCTCGCTTCGCTCGCAAAGTGTGGGATGTAGGGAATGTTGCTCGCTTCGCTCGCAAACGGTAGATCCCTAAGGGTAGGTTTAACATGTGTAGGGGATGTTGCTAGCTTCGCTCGCTCGGTACGGTAGATCCCCAAGGATAGTTTTAACATGTGTAGGGGATGTTGCTCACTTTGCTCTCTCGGTACGGCTGTATATGTGTTGGAAAAACCCTGGACCCCCCCATTAAGTTGCTCGCTTCTCTCGCTCGGTATGGCTGTATATGTGTAGAAAAACACTCGTTGGAATCCTATGTATGTAGGAAATGTTGCTAGCTTCACTCCCAACGGTAGATCTCTAAGGGTAGGTTTTTTAACTTCTGTAGGGGATGCTGCTCGCTTCGCTCGCTTGAGGAAGTTATACTGCCCACCCAACTAGGCAGACATTTTTTTCTGTTGGAAATTGTTACAAACAAATCTTATAAAACTACGTGGAACCACAAAAAAGTTTATTTGGGGATGTTGCTTGCTTCGTTCACAAGGTATTGCTGTATATGTGTAGGAAAAAACCCGTATTTAATCTGTTGAAATGTAGAACGGAAAAGTTCCATCGTCCAACGTGCGTGCATAGGCCTGCTCGTAACATTGTGAAACGGCAGCGGGCTCGATTAACTTGTCACTTTAATCCCTTTGCCTCGCTTCCCCTCGCATTTTGACCGACTTCCCGTCACTTTTTTTGATATCCGATTTCGGATTCAGATTCGGCGGAAATAAACCTTTATTTCGCCCGTAAAAACCGTCCCGAAAAACGTAAATTTGAGGGGTATATTTTAATAGGAAAAAACCAAGTTTTTCGTCGGACTTTTTGAGAAAACGGGTCCGTACTGTTGCATTTTTTTGACGCATTTCCCAATACTTTTTTCGTGATCCGATTGCGCCGACGTCTTTGACGTATAAAAACCTACAAAACCGGTATTTTCCCAGAATTTTCAACGGCTGTTTAGAAGGGTAGGGGAATCGGGGAAGTCCAAAAAGCGCACATTACAACTTACTTCGACCCCCTCCCGCCCTACGGCCCATGGTTCAGGTGGGATTAGAAAATTTTAAATTCGCTTATACACCCTATCGGAAAATCCCAAGAAGATCCCCCCACTCGTAGACTCCCCCCACTCAGCCGTTTGGCCGTGCATAGACACTACAAACAGACAAACAAACAAACAGACGGAGTTTCATTCTTATAAATAATAGAGATGGAGATTTCTAAGCTTGTGGTAACTCCGACCGATGAAAGAGGGTGTTACGCTCCAGGAAAATAATCTCACAGTCGAAGAGGTTCGATCAACACTGGCCTCATAGCTCAGATCGTTGGGGTGTTGCAACTCGGGGGAAATTTCCCTTGAGTTCGAACTCCTGTCGAGGTATCAAATAGTTTTGGGCCGTTACAGTGGCGCAGTCGAAATAGGACCCAAAATCATACGAAAACAATAATTAATTAAATCCCTCTCCAGCCAAAAGACTGTAAACATCACATTTCCTGTCGTTAGCACCTTTCACTTCCTCACTCACTTGAGTCAAAACACACCGTGACAATGACCTCGCTCGACTGCTGACTTCTTCCAGCGAGCATCTACTGAGCCAGCGGCCTGCAGTTTCACTTCGTCATTCGTCCAACCCCAAACCAGCCGAGACGGCTGGTATTTGACTCCGGGGAAATGTTACGCTCCAGGAAAATAACTCTCACAGTCGAAGAGGTTTGATCACCCTGGCCTCATAGCTCAGATCGTTGGAGTGCTGCAACAAAATTGTCAACTCACAAGGCTGGAAAATAACAGGTTAAAAGGTGAATGGACGTAGGTTAAAATCGGCCATTTTTTACAACTGTAAAACAGTTACTTGTACAAAATGATGGCAAAACACTTGTAACTTGTCCAAATCTGCCTGTACACTTGCTAATTTTCATAGTGCATTACAAGCTTACTCTTGTACATTTATGAAACGCTTGCACACTCATTTTTTACAACTTGTAACTTGTCACTTGTTGCTTTATGAAATGGGCCCCTGGCGCACTCTCCTGCCAATAATCTCAATCCCCAAAGGATTTCAGCGTCCCTGTACCAGAGATGGGTGCAGGCACACCAGTGGAATGAGTTCCGCAGCGAATTGTTGCAACCTGTAGGACGTCCGTTCAATCAGAGTTGTAATCATTCTTTTGAGTAATGATTACTTTTCCGAATACTTCCGTCATATTGCAGTATATTTTTCTTGTACGAAATTCACAAGAACAGGAATATAAAAATCTGAGGTTTTGGACTCGCAATTACTCCTCGGGTAATGGCGATTACTATTCCAATTTCCCATACTTGTAACGACGCGAGTTCAAACTCCTGTTAAGGTATCAAATATTTTTGGGTCGTTACAAGGGCAATAACACATTTTTTATTGAACAAAAATAAGGCTTGTGATCGAAATCTATAGAATCTCAATTCCTCAATATCTCAATTCCATTTTTGAAAATTAAACATGAGCGTATCCCCCATTAGGAATATCACTAAAGAGTTCAAAACTAATAGCTCTAGATCAAAATAATTGATAAATATAAATGAAACCTCTCGTATTACTAGATATCGCCTTTAATGCAATGCGAAAATATATTTTTCTAATATTTCATGTCTGAATGATAAGGAGTCATTTCCCATGTTTTGTCGCAGAAAGGATAGGAAATTAAGTAAACAACTTGTACAAGATTACCGGTTGGTGAATAGAGAGCTTTTCGTGTACGAGATCGAATAATTGGTGCTGAGAACGTCCTGGGGTTTTCCTTGATGGGGGAGAAAAGGGTAAGAGGCTTTTCTGGCTGTTCATCTTCGTCTACAGGCAAGTACCTGAAATAAATACTTTGTGGTTAGTTGGGTATAGACTATTGTAATAATGTTTCACTATATTGTAATATTCAAATATAAGTTTCTAATAGGCAGATAACGAATTTTTTATTCTCAACTCTCTTTCCAACATTCTTTCTGGAAGTTCGGATTCAGCGCAGGGAAGGATTGTGGTGGAGGAACACAATGTAGTGCACAACTAGATGGATTTCTGAGAAAAAGAAACAAAAAGTCCAGTCATGAAGCATGACTCCATGAGCGAATTTTTGAAGAAATCTTCGACTTCAGTCGCTATTGATTGTGTAGAGAAATTTTAGTTTATGATTTTGATAGACAAACATGGAATCAAATTATTAAAAATAATTAGGAGGTACTCATCTCTATCTCTATTATTAATAAGAATGAAACTCCGTCTGTCTGTCGCTCTGTCTGTCGTGTCTATGCACGGCCAAACGGCTGAGTGGGCCGGATCTACGAGTGGGGGGATCTTTTTGGGATTTTCCGATAGGGTGTATAAGCGAATTTAAAATTTTCTAATCCCACCCGAACCATGGGCCGTAGGGCGGGAGGGGGGTCGAAGTAATAATTAATGTGCGCTTTTTGGACTTCCCCGCTTCCCCTACCCCTCTAAACGGCCGTTGACAATTCCGGAAAAATACGGGTTTCGTAGGTTTTCCTACGAGGAAGACGACGGCGCGATCGGATCGCGAAAAAAGTATCGGGAAATGCGTTAAAAAAATGCGAGAGTACGGACCCGTTTTCTCGAAAAGTCCGCCGAAAAACTTGGTTTTTTCCGATTAAAATATACCCCATAAAGGTACGTTTTTCGGAACGGTTTTCGCGGGCGAAATACAGCTTTGATCCCGCCGAATCTGAATCCGAAGTCGGATATCGAAAAAAGTGACGGAAAGTAGGTCAAATTGGGAGGGGAATTGCGAGGGAAGCGTTTAACATCAGAAATTAATCGACCACGGGCCGCCGTTACACAACGTTGCTTACCTGAAGGGACCCTCACAGGGGGGTTCCCATTTGCACTTCTACGCAATACCTTGCGAGCGAAGCGAGAGCCATTTCAAATAATAAATACGGACTTTGTCCTACACATATACAGGTATACCTTGCGAGCGAAGCGAGCAACATCCCCGAATAAACTTTTCGTGGTTCCACGTAGTTTCTAAGATTTAATTTGTTTGTAAGAATTCCCAACTGAAAAAAACGTCTGCCAAGTTGGGTGGGCAGTACAACATTCCCTAATAAACTTTTCGTGGTTCCACGTAGTTTTATAAGAATTAATTTGTTTGTAAGAATTTCCAACAGAAAAAAACGTCTGCCAAGTTGGGTGGGCAGTATAACTTCTTCAAGCGAGCGAAGCGAGCAGCATCCCCTACAGAATAAATACGGACTTGCGAGCGAAGCGAGCAACATCCCCTAATAAACTTTTCGTGGTTCCCACAACCAATCGATGATGAGGCTTTATATTACGAGTGATATAAAGTCAGTTGCATTCGAATCTAGTATCCTACAGCAAGAAATTGACAGACGCAGTATGTGTGCATCTATTGACAGCCTAAACTATGGGGAAGTGTCACTTGGCATTTCCGTAGCAACAAGAAAGAAATTGAAAATATTTAATACTGGCATTAAATCCCAATTATTGTTGATTCATCAACGATTCGATTCGTTTACTTCCATAAGAGTAGTTCAATCTGAATTTGGATAATGTTTCATGCAAATATTACCGATTTTTACAACTAGCGAACGGCATTATTTCGATTTTTGACTGATTTTTCAACTTTGAAATTTTTGAAAACTTGATACATATTCTTATAGGAAATTTTACGCTGATTCCGAATATACCACATGTTAGTATGCTGAAAAAATTATTTCGCACAACAAATAGCAAAAAACAGGCTATTTTGAAATTTTCGACTACATTTTTGAAAATTTCAATCCGAATATGTAATCCGATCATGCTGGCCAACGAACTTGAACTTTCGTTTTGTGTCCTCAATATTTTAAAATTTGTTTGAAGTTTCTAGCACAATTCTTCGGACAGTAATCGTCTGGAATGACACATACATACATACATACATAAAAAAATGCGTTAAACTTCAGAATATGATTCATAATAGCCTGAAACGGATTTCTGCATAAAATTTTTTTTCAAAAATTCACATTCTACAAATTTTGAGGCGAGAGCAATAGCTTAATTTTCTTCAAAAATTCGCTAAAAGCCCTACTCTTCGGGCCTCCCCCAGATCTTTCTGTTTAGAGCCTACTGCTTAAATTAAAAATACATGGAACATACTTATAACACTAAGCAGGACCCGGCTCCTCACAGAATATTTTGACTAGCTCAATCAGCTTCATTTCATTCGATTATTGTTGTCACAGACGGAGTTCATCTTCCTTGCAGTAACGGATTGGTATTGTAGAGTGCTATGCCGGAGAATCTACAGTATAGACCAAAACTTCAGAATTGGGAACCGGGTTCACAAAAGATCAACTACAAGTTTCACTGGTAAAAATCGGAATCTATATTGACACTTCTCCAATCGGAATAGGAATGCCCCCAAACAAATTAACGTACAGTACAAAAATACGAGAAGCGATTTTCAAGTCCCCCCCCCCCCCCCCCTCTGTGAAGTACCAGCCACCTCCATGTGGCATAAAGGATATAGAAGCATCCTTGAAGTGCTGGCCAATCAAGTAACCTGACAGGGAGAATAGGAGCGTACACAAACATATGGCTAACACAAATGATTTAAAAAATAATGTGTCAATTAGAACAAAGGGTAGAAATTCACATAAAAGTTATTGTTTGTTACTGATGATGGCCTAACCGTCGAAATCGATTTAACATTGTAACTCTTTATTTTTCGTGGAAATAGACAACGTTTTTCACTAACTTCCGTTTCACATAAAATGACGAAAAAGAAGAGAAATCTCATTTTAGCCATCAGTATGGTACTATATATGTAATGACCTGTAAACATATCCAAAATGTAAGAAGTAGTGGTTCAATTAAGACGTAATTTAGTAAAATACAAATGTTCATTTAACAAACATAATAGATTGTAATAATAATGGATAAAATTAGTAATGAATGAATGAAAAACGAAAGATAAATTTATCGATTCCCGATACCGATACCTAAAAAATCGATTCCCGATTCTCGATACCGATACCATCGGCGCATAATACCTAACTTACCTGTAGGTGAAAAACAAAAATTCCTCTTGAACTAGTAATATATTCAACTTTTTTTGTACAACATGTAACTTATACTTACAAAAAATTGATCCCAATATATTTGCAAATGAGGTAATTTTTAAATAAAAACAAAACATGGATAATAAAACCTTTATTCTCCATCTGTTCTACTTAAGGTTTTTGTTTAAAAAGACCTACATTTTAATTCTGTCTGGGTCCAGACGACCTGGATCACATCACATCATCGATCTGCACATCTATCGATAGCCTCTCGCAATGAATACTGGCACCAATAGTCTAATTAGCTAATATATTTTCCATCTCTATTTATTGTCATTAGGAGTTCTTGTTCCAATGAAGCTTTAATGCTTTAGTTACTTATTAAAATTAAATAAATGTTAAAGATTAATTTTAATTAGTTCTTTTTCCAATGAAGCTTTAATGCTTTAGTTACTTATTAAAATTAAATAAATTTTAAAGATTAATTCTTATTACAAATTCTAAATTTCAGATTTATATTTTCTTTCAAGGCTTCAGTTAATTTGATTTTTGCAAATACAAAATTTGATATTTTTTTGTTATCTATCAAGTATTAATTAATAGGCAACTTTTGTTGCCTAGGATTGATTTCTTTCTGAATAAAACAAGTTAAGCAGACTGACTTGGTTTTTTAGTTTTTCGTCGGTAACTGTAAGGTATTTCCAAATAAGACTGGCTCTAGGCTTTTATACTTGGAAAACATAGCTTTGTCTAATGCTTCTGTTGTCACAAACAAAATAATACAAGCCTACTTGTAAACAAAGTTATAATTGTAAGTTGTGTTTTGGACAATTCGTGTTTCGCAACTGCTAACTTCACACGACGGTTGCACGGTACATCTTCGTTGTTAGATGGTTGCAATACTACCGTAGTGTGATAAGACAAATATATTAAATATTCGTCTTATCAATTATTATCGATTATGGGCTGACTGACTGACTGCATAGGGCTTCATCCGTAGAAAGAATTCCCAGGCCTAATCTCTATTATTAATAAGAATGAAACTCCGTTTGTCTGTCTGTCCGCGCTATGCACGGCCAAACGGCTGAGTGGGCCGGATCTACGAGTGGGGGGATATTCTTGGGATTTTCCAAAAGTGGGAGCGAGCGAATTTAAAATTGTCTAATCCCAGCCGAACCATGGGCCGTAGGGCGGGAGGGGGGTCGAAGTAAGAATTAATGTGCGCTTTTTGGACTTCCCCGCTTCCCCTACCCCTCTAAACGGCCGTTATGGAGTAAAAAACGAAAATTCCGGAAAAATACCGGTTTCGTAGGTTTTCCTACGAGGAAGACGACGGCGCGATCGGATCGCGAAAAAAGTATCGAGAAATACGTCAAAAAAATGCGAGAGTACGGACCCATTTTCTCGAAAATTCCGACGAAAAACTTGGTTTTTTAAAATTAAAATATACCCCATAAGGTACGTTTTTCGGAACGGTTTTCGCGGGCGAAATAAAGGTTTGATCCCGCTGAATCCGAGGTTTGATCCCGCCGAGGCACAAGGTGCCGCGGCGCCTCCTCTCACTCCACCCCCCGCTCACCCCCTCACCACCCACCGTGACCCCCTGCCAAGCGTGCCAGGCGTGCGTCTAATACGTCTAACACTCAAAGCCTCGAAAAAGACACTTTTTCGCCCGTTTTCGGCCCATAGCATCTATGCGAGTAAAGCGATCGGGATGGTTAAACGTTAGGACCAACTAGACCTCAAATGGAGTCTATGTGCGAAAGAACGGGTTTTTAAAGTAAATTCTTAGGCCTTTTATGGCCCGGACGGCGGACGGTGAACGGCGGACGGCGAACGGCGGACGGACATTTCAAATTTGGATTCTACGCACCTTGAAACGTAAAGTGACAAAGTTTGAGGGGGGGTTATAAAAATTTTTTGCTACACGATCACATAGGCTTATTATTGGAAATAATAAACCAATAAGACGGTGATGGTGTGGAGGTCTACCCTAACGTGCCGCCTACCAAGCAGGAGACTAACATTCAACACCCAAACATTAACGCAGTGGACGATACGATAGGCCAGTGTTAACCAGCCCCATTGATTGTGTTTCCGGTTTAAAGAGGCTTGTTTCTGAACCTTCTCAAGTGAGTGGCTGACAGCCTGAATACTGATACCAACGCTTGCATCAGGAAGTGGGGCCACTAACTCTTGGAGGGCTTCAGTATTATTCGTAAGGAATGATCTTACAGAGGTGGGACGGGAGGTGTTTAGAGATATTACATCCTGGATGAGGGGTTGGTGGTGTGTAAACAAGCGGCCAGTGATGCGAGTTTCGTCAACCACTCAACCAGGGACCTATTTCATAAAACAACAAGTTTTTACAGGTACTTGTAATGCACGGTAAACTAGAGCAAGTGTTTCATTAAAAAAAAGAGTTCAAGTGTAGAAAAGTTACACTTGTAGAAGCTAAGTTTACAAGTGTAGCAGAAAAGAAAATTGGCGTGGGGACAAACGAAATTAACAACGGTAAGCGGGATGCCGAAATATAAATTTTGTCAGCGAATCATAATGTAAAAACGGTTCTAAGTATACGATAGGATTTTTATCGTACATGACAAGGTGTAATGTAGGAAGACAGACAAATTATGAACTGAAAATTGGAGAAGTGTATTTTTGATTTAAACTTATTCTGATGTCTAGCATAATCGGATTTTTCTCCTTCATTCAGCGGGAATGATTAATCAATTCATCAAATCTTAATGCTGCTGAGTTAGGAATGTCATCTGTAACTTCTAGATCTTCACACTTCACTTTGATCTTCAATGATGGGGAGATCCTCAATACCCTATCAGAAAAAATTGCACAGGGTCTCGCACCATTTTTGAATCTTTCAAGGGTCTCGGAAGACATCCTAAATCTCTCGTTAAACTCAAAAATACCAAGTAACAAGTGAATGGACATAGGTTAAAAATCGGCCATTTTTACAACTGTAAACAAGTGACTTGTTCAAAATGATGGGGTAACACTTGTAACTTGTCCAAATTCGTCTGTACATATGTTCATTTTCACAGTGCGTTGCAAGTCTACACTTTAACCTTTATGAAACGCTTGCACGCTCATTTTTTACTTGTCCATAAAATCGACTAGTAACTTGTTGCTTCATGAAATAGGCCCCAGGCATACGCATTCCCCTGCCAATTATCTCAATCCCCAAAGGATTTCAGCATCCCTGTACCGGAGATGGGTGCAGGCACACCCGGTGGAATGAGTTCCGCAGCGAATTGTGGCAACCTATATAGGACGTCTGTTCAATCAGAGTTGTAATTGTTAAGCCCCAGGAAAATAACTCTCACAGTCGAAGACGTTTGGTCACCCTGGCCTCTTAGCTCTGATCGTTAGAGTGTCGCAACTCCGAGGAATTTCCCTTAATTTCTCGTAGTTCTGACGACGCAAGTTCAAACTCCTGTCGAGGTAAAAAAATATTTTTGGGCCGTTACAGTGGTGCAGTCGAAATAGGACCCAAAATCATACGAAACAATAATTAATTAAATCCCTCTCGAGCCAAAAGACTGTAAACATCACATTTCCTGTCGTTAGCACCTTTCACTTCCTCACTCACTTGAGTCAAAACACACCGTGACAATGACCTTGCTCGACTGCTGACTTGTTCCAGCGAGCATCTGCTGGGCCAGCGGCCTGCAGTTACACTTCGTCATTCGTCCGACCCCAAACCAGCCGAGACGGCTGGTATTTGACTCCGGGGAAATGTTACGCTCCAGGAAAATAACTCTCACAGTCGAAGAGGTTTGGTCACCCTGGCCTCATAGCTCTGATCGTTAGAGTGTCGCAACTTCGGGAAATTAATTTCTCGTAGTTGTGACGACGCGAGTTCGAACTCCTGTCGAGGTATAAAATATTTTGGGCCGTTACATAATCATTCATTTGAGTAATGATTACTTTTCCGATTACTCCCGTCATATTGCACTATATTTTCTTTGTACGAAATTCACAAGAACAGGAATATAAAAATCTGAGGTTTTGGCCTCACAATTACCTACTCCTGGGGTAATGGCGATTACTAATCCAACTTCCCTTAGTTGTAACAACGCAAGTTCGAACTCCTGTCGAGGTATCAAATAGTTTAGGGCCGTTACAACTGTAATGGTAATTAACCGTACTGGGGGTGTTTAACGACACTACACGTTTGGTATGCATGCAGACCCAGGCCCAGGGGCAACCGTGGCCTCCCCACATGTGCTGCAGTCATGCAGGACGAGGTGGGGTTAAGCGGTAGGTACAGAGTCATCTTCTGTTCCCGGCCAGCGACCATTCTTGGCCTTTAAGGGCTCTGCCCATACTGGTACCGCGGGCGGGTGGGGCCCCAGGTCTAGCCTGCCACCAAGGATTCGCGGGGGTAGTAGGTTTCACGCCCTCGTAGTTCTCCCCTATCTAGGGGGACGGCGGCTAGGAAGTAGAGCCTTGTTGGGGTTAACTGTCTCCTTCAAGGTGGTGTTTCCCCGGCCTCAACCAGGGGACACGTTAAGAGGCCCTATGGTCTATACGTTTACCATCGACCAACTGTAATGGTAATTGGTATGTCAACTTCGCAGTAGTTAACATAATATGGTTGGATAAATCGAGAGCTTTCGAACGAATCGTCAACGAATTTTGTCGGATGAAAAACGACGAAATACCATTTCCCTGGCAACATCTCGGTTGTAAGCGGAAATCATCAGAAAACCAACTGTAACGCTTTTTTCGTTTATGTGCCAAAGTAAAGACATGAAATGTCAAAATATGTTGTAAGAGCCCAAAATTGGGGCTCCATCCAGGATCTTATTACCCCCCATAAAAACATATGTTTGACCTGTAAAAACGTACAAAACCGCTGGCTTTTGAAATCATGCTTTCCTTGGTACTATTGTATCGGCTATTTGGATCATTTTGGGTTTCTAGACTGTTTCCAATGTAAAATATCTTCACTTGCATGTACGTAGAACTTACCTTTCACCCAGAGACATGTTTCATAGGAATTCAATGAACACGACTAGGGGCGAATTGTAGCAACTTATTATAAACTTGTAATAATTGTACCAGTGAAACTTGTAGTTGGTCTGTCTGAGCCCTGTTCCCAACTCTGAAGTTAGGTTGGAACGCTTTTTTCGTTTATTTGCCAAAGTAAAGACATGAAATGTCAAAATATGTTGTAAGAGCCCAAAATTGGGGCTTATTACCCCCCTTAAAAACATATTTTAGACCTGTAAAAACGTACAAAACCGCTGGCTTTTGAAATCATGCCTTCCTTGGTACTATTGTATCGACTATTTGGATCAAACTTGGTTTTCTAGACTGTTTCCAATGTAAAATATCTTCACTTGCATGTACGTAGAACTCATCTTTCACCCAGAGACATGTTTCATAGGAATTCAATGGACACGACTAGGGGCGAATTGTAGCAACTGATTTTAAACTTGTAATAGGTAATTGTACCAGTGAAACTTGTAGTTGGTCTGTCTGAGCCCTGTTCCCAACTCTGAAGTTAGGTTGGAACGCTTTTTTCGTTTATGTGCCAAAGTAAAGACATGAAATGTCAAAATATGTTGTAAGACCCCGAAATTGGGGCCCCATCCAGGAACTTATTACCCCTCTTAAAAACATATTTTTGACCTGTAAAAACGTACAAAACCGCTGGCTTTTGAAATCATGCTTTCCTTGGTACTATTGTATCGACTATTTGGATCAAACTTGGGTTTCTAGACTGTTTCCAATGTAAAATATCTTCACTTGCATGTACGTAGAACTCACCTTTCACCCAGAGACATGTTTCATAGGAATTCAATGAACACGACTAGGGGCGAATTGTAGCAACTGATTTTAAACTTGTAATAATTGTACCAGTGAAACTTGTAGTTGGTCTGTCTGAGCCCTGTTCCCAACTCTGAAGTTAGGTTGGAACGCTTTTTTCGTTTATGTGCCAAAGTAAAGACATGAAATGTCAAAATATGTTGTAAGAGCCCAAAATTGGGGCTCCATCCAGGAACTTATTACCCCCCTTAAAAACATATTTTAGACCTGTAAAAACGTACAAAACCGCTGGCTTTTGAAATCATGCCTTCCTTGGTACTTGTCGCTATCCATGCGAATGTGACTAGGAACAGTGATGTCCCTTTGTGGGCGTGCATAAGTTGGTAACACTGGACCTACACCAATCTAAAAGGGTAGTCCTCCAAGCTGTTTCCAGCAGTTAGTGTCTAGCCTGCGAAGACGGCAGAGGGTAAGTGGCTTCTAAATGATTAACATTTATGAATTATTATGAAATGAATGAACCACCACAAGTTCTCAGTTCTTCATCTTAATCTATACAAATAAATACATATATCACAGTTTGTTGTCATAAAAACACTATTAACTGTACTATGAAGACACCAATACAGTGTGTCTTATATCGTTGCCCACAATAAAGTACAAAGTCCCAAATACATGGGCCTTCTCTCCTGACGTGTTCAGTACCAAGAAAGGTACTAGTTCACACTATACTTATTACAAGGCTCAAGTACATGAGACTTATCTCCTGAAGTGTTCAGTACCAAGAAAGGTACTAGTTCACACTATACTTATTACAGGACCCAAATACATGGGTCAGACTTCTACGTGCATAGTACCAAGAAAGGTACGAGTTCACGTTTATATTTAATAACTATGAGATCCAAATACATGGATCACCCCAAAATCATATTAACTATAACACTAAGATCAATGTGGGCAACGATATACGCTACTATTAATAATTATACATGAAACATAATACGAAGACTCGATAATAATTTGAGTACAAAATTTGCGTGGCATGGGAACGGCTAAAGGGGAGGTTGGAGGCCGTCTTGGGGTAATAACCCCTTATTTTGAAGAACTGAGATCATGTGTTATGATATGATGTATTGTGACCTAAATACATACTAGAAAACACATTCCAACAAGTTTATTACCTATATACTATCACTTAGGATATTGATAAAGAAAATCATGAATATCCTATGGTTTCGTCTCAATTCATTATTCACGTAATTTACACACCCAATGATGATTAATTACTCGTGATTTAACAATTTCACGACATGGTGGAGATGCTGGGATCGCTCATGTTCACTATTTGCAAAAATTTATTTCTACTTGATTAGGAGAATAGTTGGAAATTATATTGGAAAATTGCTGAAACATAATGTGTATGTAGGGAGCTAAGAAGGCCTAGTCCAGAATGTTCTTTCTCGGTTTATGAAACTCCGTAAATGGATGGGTAGGTAAAGGTCTCTTTCCTTGCCTGCCGGACTCTAACCCTTCAAGTTCAAAATCCATTAACTTTCACTCATAGCGTCTTTTTTTACCTGCTCGACCCATTTGCGGTAGACCAAATGATATTTAGAGCGTTGTAATAGGTTTACAAACACGGACAGCAATCTTGAATAAACTATTTCAAATAAACAGAAATAATCATAAAAAGAATTTTAAAGTATATGGGAGAAAATGTGAACCATAATCAACTTAGAACTACAATTTTTAAAAAGTCCCAAATGATATCATCTTTGACTTGAGATTGATGATGACGTCAGACGATCATTCTGTTGACGAGATTCGGTCATATTTAGAAAAGGTTTTACTAGCCAGAGAAACAGCCTTCAACATAAATGACGGTAACACTATCGCAGCCAGCAACAGTGGCTTCACTACACAAGCCTTCTTCTCAGGTTCAACGCCCCCACCAAAACTACATAAAACAGATTATAATCGCAATAGCAGTAATAAAAAACATCATAGTCAAAATTCCCGACCAAATCCATCCCAGAAATTCAGAGGTAATACAACAAACCACTAGGCTTACAACTATAAAATTAACTATAATACTACAAACCAAATCAAACCACCAAAGAAAAGTAGCTTCAACAACCGTAGTAATCCGTCAACGTCTACAGCATTCGAACCAAAACAAAAGAAATCTAAAATTTCGTGTGTATTCTGCCAGGGAGACCATTATAATGATCAATGCTCAGTTTATAGCACAGTTCTTGAAAGAAAAACCTTACTTTCATTTATGAAACGTTGCTTTAAGTGCACTGGGCTTCACAAAGACAAATGTCGAAAAAATAAACCCTGCGCGTACTGTGCACACAAAGAACACCACCGGAGTATCTGTCCCACCAAATTTGCTATAAAAGACTTGAGCACTGCCGTCTGTTTCTCGCAGGACAATGTTAACACCGTATTACAAACCTTAGTCGCCCCTCTAAGTAATGATCAAGGTTTCTCCATTAACTGCAGGATACCATTCGATTGTGGAAGTCAAAAAAGCTATTTAAATTCAAAAGTTGCTCAAAAATTAAAACTACCAAAAATGGAAAACACTCAACTAACAATCTATACCTTTGGTAACATGCAACCTAGAACTGTGGACTCCACCTTGGTACCTCTTACGATAACGATTAACAATATTAGGATAGATGTTACAGCGTATGTTGTACCCTATACAACGGGAAACCTTCTCGCCTTTTCAGAACTCAAACGTAACATACATCAAACATTTCCTGAAATTCAGTTAGCGGATGACTATGACTATGAATCACCTGCCGACTTAATAATTGGCAATGATTTCTACCACTCATTTCAGAGAGGAAATACAATAAAAATTGCAACAAATCTTTACTTAGTCCACACCCATTTTGGATGGGTAGTGTCTGGAAGTTATGAAGATTCTAAAACAAATACATGTACTTCACAACTGTCAATACTGAGTTATGTCCACGGAGGAAATCCTAATATAAAAACTGGCTTTGTACAACCAGACCCTCCTTGGCAAGACGACAATATAAAAACCATTTGGGAATTAGAAACAATACAGGATTCACCAAAAATTCTCCAAGACAAAGACATCATACATTCTTTCAACGATACTACTGTTTTTAACCAAAACCGTTATTATGTAAGGTGGCCTTGGGTACAATACCCTCCCGAAATACCAATAAATTTTGGCCTGGCTTTGGGAAGACTGAAATCCCTTATACATCGAACTGACCCTCAAATAATGGAACAGTATGATGCAGTATTAAAAGACCAACTAGAAAAGGGTATAATAGAAAAGGTGGATGAAACAAGTCTCCCTAAGTCACATCCTGTTCACTACTTACCACACCATTGTGTAATACAGAATCATAAGATCACTAAACTCCGAATAGTGTATGATGCCTCAGCCAAAATTAAGGGTCAATGTAGCCTAAATGAGTTTCTTTATAAGGGTCCTCTTTTGTTAGAAGACCTAACTAGTTTACTAGTTAGATTCAGAATGCACCGATATGGATTATTAGCTAATATTGAAAAGGCATTCTTACAGATTGGATTACAACCGGATGATCGTGATGTTACGCAATTCCTGTGGCTCAATGACATCGCAGAGGAACCATCAAAAGACAACCTATGCCATTTTCGCTTTTACAGAGTACCGTTTGGGATAGTTTCTAGTCCCTTTTTACTTGCAGCTACAATTCGCCTGCATCTAAATAAAAAAAATAACGACATTTCTCGAAAATTAGCCCAAAACTTGTACGTATATAATTTGGTTACAGGGACAAATTCTATTGAAGAATTGTTGACTATGTATCAAGAAGCCTGTAAAAACTTTGAAGAATTATCCATGAACATTCGAGAATGAACTTCAAATCACAAAGAATTTATTAAATGTATTCGAGCCAACCAATGCAACATGAATGAATCAGTATCTGTTTTAGGGTTACAATGGGATACTAACCAAGATCAACTTTCCCTATCTCTAAATTCATCAATTTTTTACAAAACACCCTATACAAAACGCGATGCATTACGAAAAATCGCTTCGATTTTCGATCCCTGTGGGTTTGTGGCTCCACTCACCCTTGCAGCCAAACTTTTCTTTCAATCCCTTTGGGCTGAAAAAATCAAATGGGATACTTCATTGACAGAACAAAAAATGCACGAGTGGAAGATATGTGAAACCTATCTAAGAGAGATAACAAAACTAGTGCTCCCACGTTTCTACTTCAATCAAGCGGACGCTAGTACACTAAAAGATATACAACACGAACTCCATTGTTTTGTGGACGCGTCAAAAGATGCTTACTGTGCTGTTAGTTATATATTAGAAGTACCACTTTGGACTCACAATCAGTCAGCTTTGTAATGTCAAGATCACGCTTGGCACCTATTATCGGCTTCTACAATCTTATTTGACCGGGCGAACCTTTTCTGTAAAGTACAAAACTTACATCTCGCACTCCAAACCTATTAATGCAGGAGTACCTCAAGGAAGTGTAATCGGACCGCTCCTATATTTAATATACGCTCATGACATTCCCCTTCCTAACCAGGCAACAACAGCTATCTACGCTGATGATGTAGCAATACTACACGTTGATGAGAATTTCCAAGGTGCCCACAATTCTCTACAAGACAGCCTCCAACAAATACACGTATGGAGTGATAAGTGGAGGGTAAAACTGAATGCTCTCAAATCCACGATCGTTCCATTCACTTTGAAAAGGCAAAACTATCGATATGCCCCTAGCTACAACAGAGAAAACATTCCAATCAACAACACGGTCAAGTACCTTGGGCTAACCCTCGATCACCATCTAACATGGGGAGCACATATCAACTACTTAGTTGGTAGGATTAGACAGAGAATCAGGCAACTGAAACCGCTACTGCATGAGCATTCTCCCCTATCACTTACCACGAAGAGATTGCTATACCTTTCTCTAATTCGTCCAATATGGTATTATTCCTGCGGTCTCTGGGGTTCTGCGGCAGCATCACATATTAAACGAATTCAAGTAACGCAGAATCGGGTTCTACGGCTCATCACGAACGCACCGTGGTATGTAAGAAACAGTACGCTCCACAACGATTTGAACATGCCATTAGTCAGCGAAGTCATCACGGAGATGTACGGTTCATTGAGAAGAGGAATGGAAGGACATGAAAACCCAGTTATAGCCACAATAGTAGAAAATCCCGCGCCACCGATGACACAAAGAAGATTGAAAAGAAAAAGGCTACAAGACTCCATCATTCAGTGACAGTAATAATCTTCAGGCTAAAACATACAGTTTCCCAGAGATAAAATATCTGTGATTATATTTATTCTAAAACAAAACATTTAAAAAAAGTTGAATTATTTGTTCTAATTTTAAATTATTCTATTCATGTTAACCTATTTATTCTAATTATCGTATTTATTCACTTATTTGTTGACTTATTTATCATAATTGAACAATTATTTATTCTAATTTATACTATTTAATTACTTAAAATCACTGTTGTTAAATTAATATGTCGCAATATAAATAGCTGGTTGTTGGACATCCACTGGGGTGTACCATTACACAAGTACCATGTAAATTAGGCTTGTAGCCTACTATATGTACACTAATAAGCGCAACTGTAAAGCTAATGAAGCAATAAAGTTGAATAAAAAAAAAAACAAATATATAATATATCACGCTTGGCTCCTATAAAACAGAAGGACACATTAACTATACCCAAACTCGAACTTATGGCTCTCGTCATATTTTCTAGACTCATCAATTTTGTCAAGCGCGCTCTAATCATAGAATGGAGCAGTACAGTAATGTGGTCCGACAGCCAAATAGTTCTGGGTTGGCTGCGATCCGACTGTCTCTTGCCTCCCTTCGTATCTAGGAGAGTGTCAGAGATTCACAAATTGGTTAGTGTACAATACCGATATGTACCAACATCAGTAAACCCAGCTGACCTTGGAACTCGACCACACAAATCACCAGTCCTTCCAAAATTATGGATCAATGGCCCAGATTTTTTATCCTTATCCGAAAATCAATGGCCTATAACCACAATAATTCACGATGAAAATCCTCTTAATGATGAAAGTTCACCTTCAGGTAATAATATCCCTACATCTCTGTTCCATACATCAATTAGTCAAAACAACAATGAGGCGACTGATTTGGAACGTCCAGAAGGTGACAACTTCAATTTACCAGAACATGGTATTATATTAGACCCAAATATGGTCCGAAAAATTCAATCTTTATTTTACCCTGATGAGTCAGCTAACAAACGGACTAGTCTTACAAAACCATTGGCACTATTTCTTGACGATGACAAAATATTGAGATTCCGAATTTACATTCAAACAAAAGTACCCGATTCTTTTGCCTAAGACTTCAAAGATTACATCAATCATCATACAACGAGTGCATGAAGACAACCTACATGTAGGGGTATCACACACATTAGCGCTACTCCGGCAACACTACTGGGTGCCCCAAGGAAGATCCCTTGTTCCAAAAGTCTTACGTCAATGTGCCCAGTGTGTAAAGTATGGTGGTGGCCCATATATGCTACCAAACATGCCTGACTTACCAGGTGAAAGGGTCACCTACAGTCACCCATTTACATATACAGGATTAGATTATCTTGGACCCCTCATAGTATCAGAAAAGGGTACTGTGCAGAAACGGTGGTGTTGTATCTATACTTGCATGTCTATTAGAGCTATACACCTGGAACTTGTGAATGATCTAACAACGGACGAATTTTTACTGTGTCTCCGTCGTTTTATAGCTGTGAGAGGGACTCCTAAACTGATTGCCTCAGATAATGCCACCCATTTCAAACTAGCATCTGCCATCTTAGCCTCACCACTTGCCAAAAGCACGAATCTTGAGTGGAAATTTATTCCAGCTCTCTCTCCTTGGCAAGGAGGTTTTTACGAACGGCTAGTTGGGCTAGTCAAACACTGCTTACATCGAACTGTGAATAAGACACTCCTTTCTGATAGTAAATTGACAACTGTTTTAAAAGAGATCGAGGCTGTCATAAATAGGCGCCCATTGACAACTGTAGGTAGTGAACTGGAAACCATTTTGACCCCTTGCCATTTTTTCAACACTTTAATAAAATCTCCAACCCATTTATTGGATCAAACATCATTAAACCACCAACTTCCTATGTCATTAACGCACCAAAATGTAGTGCAAGGGTGGAAACAAACTCTGAAAGTCAGAAACGAGTTTACGAAGATCTTCGTAAATAACTACTTAACTAGTCTCAGAGAACGTCACACCGTCTATCATAAACAACCCCGAGTAGTGAGCACTCGACAACCCAGGGTAGGCGATTTTGTTCAAGTAAAAGGAGGCTCTAGAAACCGCGACTTATGGAAAGTGGGTAGAATTTCTGGACTTCTCTCGAGTACTGATGGTCAAACTCGAACAGCACAGGTAATGTTAGTATCGGGACAAATGATAAATCGTTCAATCAGTCACTTATACCCACTGGAAATTGACGATGGTCACAGGTCATTTGCCGATAATTTTGAGACTAACAAACAGACAGCAATACCTCATCTGTCAGCCTCAGGTCCTCCGCTACACACAGTGAACCACCAGGACCATAAATCACAATCGTCGTCTCCAAACTACTTGCCTGTCTGACAGCACACCAACCCATTCCGACTTACCTCCACCTATCTGCGAGGATAATACTGAAGCCCAAACCTTGCTTTCTAATAATCCTGAAGTGGAAAGAGAAGGATCATCCTCGATGCCAAGTGAAAGCATATCAAGTGCCCCTGTTGATGCACCACAATCGACTCCAAGAACACCTAGAGCAGCAGCAATACAAGCAAGAGAACGCATACGTGCAATCACCCAGTGTTTGTTTGCAGCCGCATGTAAATGTGTTAAATGAATTAACAAAACAAAATATATTTCTATTACGATTTCACCATAATTTTCAGAATACATATAATATGCAAGTTCAACATTTATTTTTTCATGAATATCCTGTCATGATACTTCTTTTGGGGGGGGGGGGGGGGGGGGGGGGGGGGGGGGGGGACAGTGTCCTGTCGCAATCCATGCGAATGTGACTAGGAACAGTGATGTCCCTTTGTGGGCGTGCATAAGTTGGTAACACTGGACCTACACCAATCTAAAAGGGTAGTCCTCCTAGCTGTTTCCAGCAGTTAGTGTCTAGCTTGCGAAGACGGCAGAGGGTAAGTGGCTTCTAAATGATTAACATTTATGAACTATTATGAAATGAATGAACCACCACAAGTTCTCAGTTCTTCATCTTAATCTATACAAACAAATACATATATCACAGTTTGTTGTCATAAAAACACTATTAACTGTACTATGAAGACACCAATACAGTGTGTCTTATATCGTTGCCCACAATAAAGTACAAAGTCCCAAATACATGGGCCTTCTCTCCTGACGTGTTCAGTACCAAGAAAGGTACTAGTTCACGTTATATTTACTGAGGATCCAAGTACATGGATCATCTCACTTATGTGTACAGTACCAAGAAAGGTACTAGTTCACACTATACTTATTACAAGGCTCAAGTACATGAGACTTATCTCCTGAAGTGTTCAGTACCAAGAAAGGTACTGAACACGTTATCTTTATCTGAGGATCCAAGTACATGGATCATCTCTCCTATGTGTACTGTACCAAGAAAGGTACTAGTTCACGTTATATTTATTACAGGACCCAAATACATGGGTCAGACTTCTACGTGCATAGTACCAAGAAAGGTACGAGGTTCACGTTTACATTTAATAACTATGAGATCCAAATACATGGATCACCCCAAAATCATATTAACTATAACACTAAGATCAATGTGGGCAACGATATGCGCTACTATTAATAATTATACATGAAACATAATACAAAGACTCGATAATAAGTTGAGTAATAATTTTGTGTGGCATGGGAACGGCTAAAGGGGAGGTTGGAGGCCGTCTTGGGGTAATAACCCCTTATTTTGAAGAACTGAGATCATGTGAAACACATATGATTAAGAAAGATGATATGATGCATTTGTGACCTAAAGACATACTAGAAAACACATTCCAACAAGTTTATTACCTATATACTATCACCTAGGATATTGATAAAGAAAATCATGAATATCCTATGGTTTCGTCACAATTCATTATTCACGTAATTTACCCACCTAATGATGATTAATTACTCGTGATTTAACAATTTCACGACAGTACTATTGTATCAGCTATTTGGATCATTTTGGGTTTCTAGACTGTTTCCTATGTAAAATATCTTCACTTGCATGTACGTAGAACTCACCCAAAACATGTTTCATAGGAATTCAATGAACACGACTAGGGGCGAATTGTAGCAACTGATTTTAAACTTGTAATAATTGTAACAGTGAAACGTGTAGATGGTCTGTCTGAGCCCTGTTCCCAACTCTGAAGTTAGGTTGGGTTGGTTGAGAGTAGAGAAATTTACAGGCTTCTTTGATAATGTGGTTTCGCCAAATATAGCATTTCCAAGTCAAATTCAACCTTTTCCAACTCAAATTCAACCTTTTCCAAGTCAAATTCAACCTTTTCCAAGTCAAATTCAACCTTTTCCCAGTCAAATTCAACCTTTTCACCGTTATTAGGGAAATGACTAAAAATACGCACAAGCCCTAAATGTAGTACCAAATCCTTGTCTGTGATTGGGGACTGGGCCAAAAACAATACTCCAAACGCAGTATGTAGGTATGCTGAATGAGAAACATGCTGACCCATTAACTGTTATTCTTGATCGTCTAAACCAAATTGATCAACGATTCACTGAATTCAACAGAAGAATCGGAGCACTGGAAAGTAAACTCCAATCCAAATCGAAGAAATAACCATGAAATATCTCAACATTATGTCATGGAATGCAAATGGGCTCATATCTAGGAAAAGTGAGCTCCAATTAGTGCTTGAGATAAATAAAATTGACATTTGTCTTGTGTCAGAAACACATTTTACTAAAGAATCTTATTGTAAAATAAGGGGCTACAAATGCTACCATGCACTTCACCCAAGCAATGCTGCTCAAGGAGGAAGTGCTGTTTTCATAAAAGAAAATCTCTCCCTAAAAATGGAGTCATTCTCAACCATAGTAGCGAGCATCTATATACCACCAAAACACACTGTCAAAGTAGATTTTGCTGATGCATTTGAGCACCTGGGAAATCGGTTTATCATTGGAGGGGACTTCAACGCCAAGAACACATACTGGGGCTCCCAAATTACTTCTACACGAGGAAGTGAACTGTACCAGTACACATCCAATCATAACTGTGAACCACATTCAATAGGCAAACCAACATACTGGCCAACAGACAGAAAGAAACTTCCTGACCTCATTGATTTCTTCATTACCAAAAACATATCAACAAACTATCTGTTAGTACAAGAATGCTTTGTCTTAAGTTCAGATCACTCGCCCATTATTCTTACGTTAAGTGACTGGATCATCCAAGCTCAACAAAATCCGACACTTACTAACAACAAAACAGACTGGATCAACTTCAGAATTGAAATAAACCAAGAAATTGACCTCAACGATTCTCTAGACACCCCAGAAGAAATAGACAGTGAACTAGCAAAACTCGTTTGTAGCATACAAACAGTAGTCAGCCGCAACACACCAATTATAAAAAAGCGACAAAAAGGCTTGAACTATCCAAGGGAAATAATGGAAGCTATTATGAGAAAACGCAAAGCAAGAAAAAAATGGCAAGAAACGCGAAGCCGAGTGCACAAAGCTGCCTGGTATAAAGCTACAAATGAGCTGAGACAGATGGTCAAGGAGATGAATGATGCAACCATGGAGAACCTTGTTTAATTTCTAACCAACTGTAGGGATACAGACTACTCCCTTTGGAAAGCTACTAAACACTTGAAAAGACCAATTGTGCAAGCTCCGCCTCTTAATAACGAACTACCAGGTAGGTGGATAAGGAGCAATCAAGAAAAAGCAGATGTCTTTGCAAATCATCTGGCTGATATTTTCATAACAAACCCTGGAGTGCCTGACGAAGAAACTCTTGAAGTGGTCCAACCGTCGGAACCAGATATTTCCATTCCATTTGTCACTGTCAAGGAAGTACAAAGAACAATTCAGAAGGAGATTAACCAAAAAAAAAAAGCACCGGGATTTGACTTGATCACTGGTTTAATCCAGAAATATCTTCCCCGAAAGACCATAGTCAAGTTAACAAAAATCATAAATAGTGCCATTAAGTTTCGTTACGTCCCTCAGTTATGGAAAATAGCAGAAGTAACCATGATTCCCAAGCCAGGCAAACCGGCAAATGAGTTAAAGTCCTACAGACCTATTTCGCTCCTACCTTTGCTTTCAAAACTATTTGAAAAACTCCTTCATAAGAGACTACTAGTAATTGTAGAGGAACGAAAACTTATTCCAAAGCACCAATTTGGCTTCAGAAAACAGAATTCCACCATAGACCAAGTCCACAGAATTACAAGTCTCATTGAAAAAGCATTTGAAGAGAAAAAAGTGTGCTCTGCAGCCTTTCTGGATGTGTCACGGGCGTTTGATAAAGTGTGGCATGAAGGGCTTATTCACAAACTTCGAAAAATTCTACCAGCATGCTATGCAGCAATTCTGGAGTCTTACCTGACCGACTGATACTTCCGAATCAAACAAGACGACGCTTTCTCGAAGCCTATGAAGATTCATGCTGGAGTGCCACAAGGCAGTGTACTAGGCCCACTACTGTACCTGCTTTACACTCGCGATCTACCAGAAACCGATGAAAATACAACTGCCACGTTTGCAGATGACACCGCAATTTTGGCGACAGGAGAAACCAACATCGAATCAGTTACAAAATTAAACCACTCCATCCTCCGCATCCATGAATGGACAAAAAGATGGAGAATTAGATTGAATGAAGCGAAGTCTGTACATGTTGATTTCACAAATAAAAGGATCAACTACGTGCCAGCCTTCCTTGACAACAAGGCGATTCCTTTTGCCAATGAGGCTAAATATCTTGGGATGACACTCGATGCCAAACTGGTGGAAATCACATGTTAAAAAGAAAAAGTCTGCACTAGTTACCAAATTCAGGAAAATGTACTGGCTTATGGGAAGACACTCAAAGCTGTCTATCTACAATAAGCTCATATTGTACAACCAAGTCCTCAAACCTGTCTGGACTTATGGTGCGCAACTGTGGGGGTGCACTGCACAAAGTAACCGCAACATTATTCAGCGCTTTCAGAATAATGTTCTGCGTACCTGCGTTGATGCATACAGATACTTCAGAAACGACAGATTACACTATGAGTTGAAAGTTGAATCTGTCAATGAGGTTATCCGCAAGCAAGCCGTCAATCACCTTTTGAGGCTCAGAGATCATGTTAACGAGGATGTCGTTCAGCTCCTTGACACCGAAGATCTACTTAGAAGACTTAAAAGAACTAAACCGCATGAACTAAGTGAAATAAAATGAACGTCAAGACTAGTGACTCAATAATCAGAACAATAAGTCTAAAGTGAAGTATATTAGATTTTAAGAAAATGTATAATAATTTATCACATGAATATTGCTTATAAGTTGTTATTACTTGGCGCAATAAAACTTGTCAAAAAAAAAAAGTTTTATTAGAAAAAGAAATCAACAATATGTAAAGAAGAGAGAAAAGTTTTGCTTTCAAAGAAATGTTGATTTTTTTTAAATTATTTTTTTGTTGATTTCATTTTTAATAAAACACTATTTTGTTTTATGTATAGGTACCTACATACTGCGTTTGGAATACCTATTGTTTTGAGCCCAGTCCCCAATCACAGACAAGGACAAGGTACTACATTTAGGGCTTGTGTGTATTTTTCGTCATTTCCCTAATAATGGTGAAAAGGTTGAATTTGACTTGGAAAAGGTTGAATTTGTTTTGGAAAAGGTTGAATTTGAGTTGGAAAAGGTTGGATTTGACTTGGAAAAGGTTGAATTTGACTTGGAAAAGGTTGAATTTGACTTGGAAAAGGTTGAATTTGAGTTAGAAAAGGTTGGATTTGACTTGGAAAAGGTTGAATTTGACTTGGAAATGCTATATATATATATATATATATATATATATATATATATATATATATATATATATATATATATATATATATATATATATATATATATATATATATATATATATATGGCCTCTTCAGAGCTCATTATTTGATTTTTGATCTGTGTGATGTTCAAGTAAAAGTTGGGATGCCTCCTTGAACATTGTGGTGAAAACCACCCCCTCTTTTCAACAGCCCTTTTCAGGGCTACCAAAAAGAGGTAGACATGGCACACAAATGTTTATAAGACGTCGAGTTATAACTCCGTCAAACAAAATATTTCACCAGAGAGAAAATACGAAATTCTCTCTCAAAAGTGAAATATTATCAAATAACATACAAGGCGACCTCCCTAAACACTTACTGGGCGAGAGAGACGCGACAAGTATCTCGAACCAAGTCGCCTTGAATGAGAAAACTCAAACAGACAATCAAATGTCCTCTAGAACTAACAAGGACGGTTCTAGCAAGCCTACACGCCAATCAGAAACTCTGATTGCGCGAGAGACAATAGACGAACCAACCAGGAGGCGGCAAGCAACCACCTCTGGTTCAGAAGCCACCCCGGGGACCCTGTCTCAGCAACGGACGCAGGGAAGACACCCCGGGGATCCCGTCTAAACAACGGACGCAGAGAAGCCACCCGAGGACCCCGTCTAAACAACGGACGCAGAGAAGCCACCCCGGGGACCCTGTCCCAGCGACGGACGCAGAGAAGCCACCTCCGGGGACCCCGTCTCAGCGACGGACGCGGGGAAGCCACCCCCGAAAGACCAACTCAGCTATCATATTCACAGATTCTGAGAAAACAATGTGCGAGCCAATAAGAAAACACATGGTGAACTAATGAAATTAAGCGGACCAATCAGGGGGCGGCAGGAGGCGGCCACCTCCCTATAATTACCCCGCACGGAGCCCTCCGAAATTCATTCCACTCACCGCTCTCGACGACTACACTCTACCAGTACGAAGTTTCTACACGCTCTACGCTGACGACCCTTCTGCTCACGAGTTCTTCTCAGAACGGCTTTCTACTGCTCACAAGGCATATCTTCTCTCCTCACAGATCTCGCTTTGGCATCTACGAGTCCAGTGATCCTTTATCCTGCTCATTGCCCAACGTAGTTCTTCTGTCAGAACGCCACCCGGTACATCTATTGATATTCTCATTAGATCGTACGCCCGCTGGGACGTTCGAGACGTGTCGCCCGGGTTTCGTAGCACTAAGCTCGTCACCGACCGCTGGGGCACGCCGATAAATTACTCAGCTCATCCGCTCTAATTTATCGTCCAAGGAAGCCTTTTTCAAGGCTACAAGGTAGGACCCTGACATCCGAGCAAAGGAAAGAAGCTCTGTCAAGCGAGTCCACCTTCCAAATCCTGCATCCTATACGGAGAGGTATTAAAAACGAGTTAATCAACTCGGGTACATCGATGGAGCGCCGCCCGTCCTACTTCCTCATGCAAGAGGAAGCAGAACACGGCGCGGCCGGGAGCTCTAGCCCGCGAAGCGCTCCCTACCCGATACTCGACTCGTCCGCTGGTCCTAGCGACGGAAAAAGGCTCGATTCTCGCGAAGAGATCGCCTTACTACCTAACGTATCCATGAAGGAAACGTTAGGCCAAGCCTCACACACACAAAAGTTCGAGGATACCTTCCAGACTCGCTCTGAAGTCAATCATCATGATTCGACAAAGATATCTGAATATCCACGATATTCTACGCAAGGCTACCCGGCCGATCCGAGTGTCAAACGCACTCCCAACTTGCTCAAAACACAGGATACTTTTCAGTACCTCAACCAAGCCCAGTATATTCCCCCTACAGATATAAATCTTAGGCCGGAATATTACACAACGGCTCAGCACCAAACAGATCGGACCCAGCACCCACTAAGCGAGCCCAGTGCTCCACGCGGCTGCTACACGAACTATCCTCAAGTTCCTCCCGCCAAGCAAGCTGACCTTGGCGATTTCGCTCACATTCCTTTCGGAAATACCACAGGAACTAACCCGCATAATCAGAATATAAATGTCCCACTTGGTCTACCTACACCAAGTCAGACATATATAAATCCACTACAAATGGTGACCCCGCCTTTGAACAGGCTTAACACGGAGCATTTCGTTCCCTCTTATGAAGCTAGTGGATTTCAGGGAACCACTGCGGGCGTGCGACCCCCGCCGGGCTTATACGCCCCACATCTCACACAACAACCCTCTACACAAAGTGGCTTTCGAGCACTTTTGGAGGAAATGGGAGATTACCAAAAACCTATCTTCCAAAAGAAGAATATCGATCGTGCACTCGCCGAGTTCGATCAATACTGCGTGCGAAAAAACCTGAGAACGCAGAACGAATGTTTCTCAGCTATCTACAAGTGGGTACCTGAAGAAATGCGGGAAGCTATTGACTCAGCTTACCTCACGGCACCCCACGCACCTTACGAAGAGGCCAAACAGCGCCTACAACGAGAATACGGGCTGTCCTTGCAGGACAGGCTCCTCGCGCTCGAGGACCCCGCATCTCTCGCCAAAAAACCCAGCACCAAGTACCATGAAATGTACTCTAAGGCTGTTGGGTACTTCTCAGAGGCTCTGATCACTCAAAAGTGGATCGAAACTCTGCCCATCGAAGCCCGAGGCATGGTCGCAGCACAGCTTACCACGAATGCCCGGCTCGACCTAGCTGATACGCTACACGCGTACAAAACAGCGAACCCCCCTCTCAACATAAGAGGAGTAGAATCTACTTCGAAACCTACCAAGACTGGTTTCAAAAAGGCCCTCTCACAAAAAGCTGAGTTCAAACCTCAGCAAGTAGAGAGTAAGCCTCACAAACCAACGGCCTACGTCTGCCGGAACCACGCCCGTTTCGGTAGCGAAACTCGCAAGTGTGCAGACCCAGAGTACTGCACTTGGAAGGCAAATACCGCCTCCAAACCTATCAAAAAGGCAGCGCCTATCAGCCAGCCTAAAACCTTGGTTTCAAGCGAAAATACTCACAGACCGATACAAGAAAGTACCGTTCCAACCTCAGACGCAGAGAGTTCGGAAAACGAATAACTGCCAGTGTATCTGAGCCTATACACCGGCAGACTAAAGAGTATAAAAGGCTTTTTTTCAAGTGCAAACTAAATGGCACTGAATTTCTCATTGACACGGGAGCAGAAGTGAACATTCTGCCCCACAATGTCACCAAAAAATTGGGCTTAAAAATTCGTAAGTCCAACGTCAAGCTCACAGCAGCTAACGGCGCCCCTATAGACACACTAGGGCGTGCTGACACGACAATTAACATCGGCCTCGGAGACATGACCACCGATTTCATGATCACTAAAGTTGATCTAGCGATCCTCGGTATACCATTCCTCGAGTCTTGGGATATCGGAATACGGGTCAAACACAAATATATCTACAAAGATAAAGTAAAGAGCTATGCCGATCAAAAAATCGCTGCAGTCATGAGCAGAAAATTTACTGACGAACAAATAGCAGCTGCTATTCCTCATCGTGACAACAGTCCTAAACCAGAGGACACACAGCTCACAGAGGACGAAAACATACGCTCTATCATTGAAAAATACAATGATAAAATGAACAAACTTCAAGGAAAGTGGAAAAACAACGGTGTTTACCACCGTATAACCACGGAAGGAACACCAGTACACTTCCGTGCAAGACCCATGGCAGGCGAAAAACGGGCTCAGGTTAAAAGTACTTTCGACAAAATGCTCACAGAGGGCATCATCGCTCCCTCCGACTCCGAATGGGCTTCTCCGCTACATTGCGTGCCCAAAAAGGATGGAACATGGAGAATCACGGGCGATTACCGATTCCTCAATGCAAAAACTAAGAAAGACGCCTACCCGCCGCCTCACATTCGCTCTTTCCAAGCGAATTTACATAATACACAAATCTATTCGACAATAGATTTAAAATCGGCATATTACCATATCCCGATGCACCCAGATGACGCTCATAAAACGGCAATTATTACCCCTTTCGGTCTCTATGAGTTTAAAAAAATGAGCATGGGTTTGGCCGGAGCGGCTCAAACATGGCAAAGGTACATGGACAGCATCATGCGGAAATTCGATTTCGCATTTGTCTACCTAGACGACATATTGGTGGCTTCTAAAAATTACAAAGAACACATGAACCACCTCAAACAAATTTTCGACAAACTAGGAGAACACGGACTTCGAGTAGGTTTTGATAAATGCATTTTTTCAAAACCTACCGTCGATTTCCTAGGTTTCACTATCTCAAAAGAAGGGATAATTCCTAAACGAGATAAAATAGAGGCCATAGAGCAATTCCCTCGGCCAATAGACGTACGAAGCCTACGCAGATTCCTAGGTATGTGTGGTTTCTACCGAGCTTGCTCAAGTAAATTCGCTCACACAGCGCAACCTCTGTATGACTCCATTCAGTCAAACAAAAAAAATGACAAAACCCCTATCGAATGGACATCAGAGAGAGAAAAAGCTTTCAACAGCTTAAAACACGCAATGATAAAAGCTACATTGCACAATATTGCTCATCCCCACCCTACAGCAGAGTGGAGAATAGTTTGCGATGCATCCGATACACACATCGGAGCGGCACTGGAGCAGGAAATTACAGACAAACACGGCTCGAAATCTTACCAACCATTGGGATTTTTCAGTAAAGAAATTCCGGAACAATGGAAGAATAAAGCCTCGTTCGACAAAGAGATGTTCGCCGCTTATCAAGCTTGCATTCATTGGCACAATGACTTGGACGGCCGCTCTTTTCATATTTGCTCAGATCACAAGCCTCTGCTAGGCACAATGCTAAAGAAAAACGCACATTTTTCTAAAATGCGATTGAGATGGCTAACATACATCTCCCAAATGACAAGTGACATACGACACATACCCGGAGAAGACAACGTCGTAGCCGACGCACTCTCCAGACCTTTCGATCCAGTTGAAATTCAAACAAAGTCAATTTCAACCCAAACTGACGAGGGTCCGTCCGTAGCCGAAATTTCACAAATTACGGCCGCAATAGAGTGCAATCTTTTACTGCACATCTCAAATGCACAGATTCATTCTCCTCCTAACGCAGAGGACAAACTAAAACTCACACGAGTTGAATTCCCTCAAGGAGAGATTTGGTGTAACCTAGACTTAGGACACCCAAGACCTTATATTCCAAACGAAATAAGGCACGAAATAATCAGCCAAATTCACAATTTGGGACACCCAGGCATACACTCTACAGTGTATAAGGTAAAACAGAGATATTTTTGGCACGGCCTTCGTGCGGATGTCTCCAACTGGGTCCGGGCATGCGAGACTTGCCAACGAGCAAAAATCACTCGCTCCGTGAAGCTCCCTTACTCCGAATTTGAAACGGCTACCAAATTCTCCCATGTACACGTTGACATTACCGGACCCTTACCTTTAGCTAAAGGAGGGAAGCGTTACATCCTAATGATGGTCGATAGAGCAACGGGTTGGCTAGAGGCAGTCCCTCTTAACAACATCGAAACGTCCACGATCACAAACGCCTTTATAAATATTTGGGTAGCCTCAAAAGGCGTACCTAAATACATTACAAGTGACCAGGGCACACAATTCGAATCAGACCTATTTCATTCCATTATGGAACGTCTCGGAGTAAAACATACTCACACGTTACCATACAAACCGTCAACAAACGGAATGGTGGAACGCAGAAATAGATCCTTGAAAGAGGCTCTCAAAGCACAGGACGAACATTGGCTCGACGCCCTTCCAAAAGTACTACTCGCCATGCGTACGGCAGTAGACCCAGCAACGGAAACTACACCCTTCCAAAAAGTTTATGGAATTGACGTGCCGCTCCCAGGCGACATATTCGTAACTTCTACGAACATTTCCGAGCCTCTCTTTTTCCGATCTACGCATATCAGGCATAATAATACGAAATATGCCGTCAACATGCCCAAAAATTTAGATACATGTACACATGTCTATATAAGAGTGCCCACACAGCTCTCCTCTTTGCAATGTCCTTACACAGGACCATTCAAAGTTGTTAAAAGAGATAAGTTTTCGGTTACAGTACAAATTGGCGAACACACAAAAAAGGTTCCCAAACAGCAAATCAAACCAGCTTACACTCTAAACACAGACGAAGCTGTGTCACTAAGCACAAATCAGGCAGAAAATAAGAAGGAGACTCCCCGAAAATCCGCCAGAGGGCGCGTCCCCTCTACCAAATTCGACGAGAAATGGGTGACTGCGCTCGAAGCAGACCACGCCCACTTTTCTCGGGTAGGAACAGTGGGAGATATAAATAAGGAGCACCCCAGGCCCGGAGCTCATACCAATCTTGACCATGGCAGCTTCCACTCAACAAGAAGACATGTTGACAGACGAAGTAGAGAATTTCCTCCTTGCGGAGGAAATTCCTACGCCCATCGGCCCGCTCCCGCCTTCACCAGAGAAGAAAGGACCGGCGGACGCCAGCGCTCCAAGAGAGGTGGTTTGGAGAACGCCGGCCGCGTTCGCAAAGCCGGCTCCACCCGCTCCGCAGCTGCCCAGGGCTCCACCCGCTCACCAGCTGCCCACGGCTCCACCCGCTCACCAGCTGCCCACGGCTCCACGCAAGTGGATCAGCTCGGGCGACGTCCCCGTGCCTCGTTGGGACGAGATGAGCGCAGCGGGGTGGACGTCGCCGGAACCAGCGCCTCCGCAACAGCCCAGCCGCGGCCGCGGGCCAAACCCTCGCGGGTTTGGTACCCGTCGGCAAAGCTCGGGCCGGCCACGGACGCCCCGCGGCGCTCGCCGAAACCGGCGAGGCCGGGGCTCACACCAGGCGCGGGACGCGAGGCCTGCACCTCCGCCTCCGCCCCAACTGGTGAGAGTTTCATACGGAGAATTCCGTATGGACCTCCCAGTTCTCCCCAACCGGCGTCGTCGTTGATAACACGACGTCTTGGGGGGGCGCCTGTGGTGAAAACCACCCCCTCTTTTCAACAGCCCTTTTCAGGGCTACCAAAAAGAGGTAGACATGGCACACAAATGTTTATAAGACGTCGAGTTATAACTCCGTCAAACAAAATATTTCACCAGAGAGAAAATACGAAATTCTCTCTCAAAAGTGAAATATTATCAAATAACATACAAGGCGACCTCCCTAAACACTTACTGGGCGAGAGAGACGCGACAAGTATCTCGAACCAAGTCGCCTTGAATGAGAAAACTCAAACAGACAATCAAATGTCCTCTAGAACTAACAAGGACGGTTCTAGCAAGCCTACACGCCAATCAGAAACTCTGATTGCGCGAGAGACAATAGACGAACCAACCAGGAGGCGGCAAGCAACCACCTCTGGTTCAGAAGCCACCCCGGGGACCCTGTCTCAGCAACGGACGCAGGGAAGACACCCCCGGGGATCCCGTCTAAACAACGGACGCAGAGAAGCCACCCGAGGACCCCGTCTAAACAACGGACGCAGAGAAGCCACCCCGGGGACCCTGTCCCAGCGACGGACGCAGAGAAGCCACCTCCGGGGACCCCGTCTCAGCGACGGACGCGGGGAAGCCACCCCCGAAAGACCAACTCAGCTATCATATTCACAGATTCTGAGAAAACAATGTGCGAGCCAATAAGAAAACACATGGTGAACTAATGAAATTAAGCGGACCAATCAGGGGGCGGCAGGAGGCGGCCACCTCCCTATAATTACCCCGCACGGAGCCCTCCGAAATTCATTCCACTCACCGCTCTCGACGACTACACTCTACCAGTACGAAGTTTCTACACGCTCTACGCTGACGACCCTTCTGCTCACGAGTTCTTCTCAGAACGGCTTTCTACTGCTCACAAGGCATATCTTCTCTCCTCACAGATCTCGCTTTGGCATCTACGAGTCCAGTGATCCTTTATCCTGCTCATTGCCCAACGTAGTTCTTCTGTCAGAACGCCACCCGGTACATCTATTGATATTCTCATTAGATCGTACGCCCGCTGGGACGTTCGAGACGTGTCGCCCGGGTTTCGTAGCACTAAGCTCGTCACCGACCGCTGGGGCACGCCGATAAATTACTCAGCTCATCCGCTCTAATTTATCGTCCAAGGAAGCCTTTTTCAAGGCTACAAGGTAGGACCCTGACATCCGAGCAAAGGAAAGAAGCTCTGTCAAGCGAGTCCACCTTCCAAATCCTGCATCCTATACGGAGAGGTATTAAAAACGAGTTAATCAACTCGGGTACATCGATGGAGCGCCGCCCGTCCTACTTCCTCATGCAAGAGGAAGCAGAACACGGCGCGGCCGGGAGCTCTAGCCCGCGAAGCGCTCCCTACCCGATACTCGACTCGTCCGCTGGTCCTAGCGACGGACAAAGGCTCGATTCTCGCGAAGAGATCGCCTTACTACCTAACGTATCCATGAAGGAAACGTTAGGCCAAGCCTCACACACACAAAAGTTCGAGGATACCTTCCAGACTCGCTCTGAAGTCAATCATCATGATTCGACAAAGATATCTGAATATCCACGATATTCTACGCAAGGCTACCCGGCCGATCCGAGTGTCAAACGCACTCCCAACTTGCTCAAAACACAGGATACTTTTCAGTACCTCAACCAAGCCCAGTATATTCCCCCTACAGATATAAATCTTAGGCCGGAATATTACACAACGGCTCAGCACCAAACAGATCGGACCCAGCACCCACTAAGCGAGCCCAGTGCTCCACGCGGCTGCTACACGAACTATCCTCAAGTTCCTCCCGCCAAGCAAGCTGACCTTGGCGATTTCGCTCACATTCCTTTCGGAAATACCACAGGAACTAACCCGCATAATCAGAATATAAATGTCCCACTTGGTCTACCTACACCAAGTCAGACATATATAAATCCACTACAGATAATTTAAGCTCTGAAGAGGCCATATATTTGAAGAAAGCGCTCAGCATATGCATTAAACCACATTATCAGAGCAGCCTGTAAATTTCTCTACTCTCAACCAACCCAACCTAACTTCAGAGTTGGGAACAGGGCTCAGACAGACCAACTACAAGTTTCACTGTTACAATTATTACAAGTTTAAAATCAGTTGCTACAATTCGCCCCTAGTCGTGTTCATTGAATTCCTATGAAACATGTCTCTGGGTGAAAGGTGAGTTCTACGTACATGCAAGTGAAGATATTTTACATTGGAAACAGTCTAGAAACCCAAAATGATCCAAATAGCCGATACAATAGTACCAAGGAAAGCATGATTTCAAAAGCCAGCGGTTTTGTACGTTTTTACAGGTCAAAAATATGTTTTTAAGGGGGGGTATTAAGTTCCTGGATGGAGCCCCAATTTTGTGCTCTTACAACATATTTTGACATTCCATGTCTTTAATTTGGCACATAAACGAAAAAAGCGTTCCAACCTAACTTCAGAGTTGGGAACAGGGCTCAGACAGACCAACTACAAGTTTCACTGTTACAATTATTACAAGTTTAAAATCAGTTGCTACAATTCGCCCCTAGTCGTGTTCATTGAATTCCTATGAAACATGTCTCTGGGTGAAAGGTGAGTTCTACGTACATGCAAGTGAAGATATTTTACATTGGAAACAGTCTAGAAACCCAAAATGATCCAAATAGCCGATACAATACTACCAAGGAAAGCATGATTTCAAAAGCCAGCGGTTTTGTACGTTTTTACAGGTCAAAAATATGTTTTTAAGGGGGGGGGGGGGGGGGTATTAAGTTCCTGGATGGAGCCCCAATTTTGGGCTCTTACAACATATTTTGACATTTCATGTCTTTACTTTGGCACATAAACGAAAAAAGCGTTCCAACCTAACTTCAGAGTTGGGAACAGGGCTCAGACAGACCAACTACAAGTTTCACTGTTACAATTATTACAAGTTTAAAATCAGTTGCTACAATTCGCCCCTAGTCGTGTTCATTGAATTCCTATGAAACATGTCTCTGGGTGAAAGGTGAGTTCTACGTACATGCAAGTGAAGATATTTTACATTGGAAACAGTCTAGAAACCCAAAATGATCCAAATAGCCGATACAATAGTACCAAGGAAAGCATGATTTCAAAAGCATTAAACCACATTATCAGAGAGCCTGTAAATTTCTCTACCCTCAACCAACCCAACCAACTAAGGACAAGGCAACAATCCATAACCAACTCTTAAGTTTTGGTCTATGGTGTTGACATTCCAGCATAGCACACCACAAAAATAAACCTACTTATAACATGATTTTGAAAGTACATAAGCATTCAAACATTACGCTCTGATTAGTTTCATGAAATAAAATAGGTAACATCTACGTAATAACATACTGCAGGCATATTTACCTTCTGACGCTGGCATATGGGTCTGCCTCCATGAATTTATCGAAAACTCCTTCGATAAAACTTTTCTTATGCAGCGTCAAAGGAATATCAACTTTCAAAAGCTCTTCTAAATCCACAGCTGGACTGCTGGAGCTGGCAGTTGCTGATTTCCTACGAGTTTTTTTAGCGGTGGTTCTCTTCGCTGCAGATTTTTTGTCAGAAAACAAACTAAATATGTCAAAATCCGCATCGGCTGACCCCGCTGGTGTTTTTGGATCTTTTGAATCGCCAATTAAAATATTCGCGTTTCTCTTTATCCTGGAAGGAGATTTAGAGGATCCTGGCCGATTTCGAGAGGAATCGGGAGAATTAGACGTAGATAGTAAAAACTGTTCAACTGGAGGGGTCGAAGCAGTTTTTACTTGTTTTTTGTCAGAAAACAAACTAAATACGTCAAAATCCGCATCGGCTGACCCCGCTGGTGTTTTTGGATCTTTTGAATTGCCATTTAAAATATTCGCGTTTCTCTTTTTCCTGGCAGGGGATTTAGAGGATCCTGGCCGATTTCGCGAGGAATCGGGAGAATTAGACGTAGATAGTTCAATTGGAGGGCTCGAAGCAGTTCTTACTTGTTTGATTGGAGCCATTAATATCAAGTTTGAAGCAGCATATGATATTATTTGATATCATAGCTTTGTCGAAAAAAAAGAGGACACCACCCTCTCCGACCAGCAAAAGTGGGACAGCGTTACGATGGCAAATAACTCTACTTATGACTACGGAAACCACACAACTCAGCACTGAAGATTGCGAATATCACCAAACGTCACGCTTCCGAACGTGGAAAAACATTTTCAAGACCCGAGAAACCAAGGAAAACAAAGAAATTTTAGGAGAAACTCAGTCGAGAAAGCAGCCCGCTGACACAAATTCACAATGAAGGGTTTGGCGGTTGGCGCATTATTTTGATCTGGGAAGTGTGTGTGACGACTATCTCACGTTTATGTGTCTTTTCTATTAACATGGAAGAGGCGAAGAGGGGAGTTGAAAGGAGCGTCTCAGGAAAACCGCTAGGGGCGCTACCGAGCGGTTGTAGCCGAAAACCTGTTCCTGCTTCGAATACCGGTTTGTCGGTTTCCCCTTTGAGTATTATTAAGTTTGTTCCAAGCACCGCGAGTTCATAAACTTTACGGAACTGGTTCTGCGCCGAACCTAATGCGCACGTGAATCGTGCTCCAAGCGTTTTGAGTTCAGGAACTCAACACTCGCTAAGGTGTTCCCAGCGTCAGGTTCATGAACTGAGTTCAGTGAGTTCATGAACTTTTCTGACCTGCTCGGGGTTGAGAACTCGAACTGAAGGAAATCTTTCTGAACCTTCCGAAAATCTCATTTCACCGCGAACTCTCACGATAAAATACTTGCTTTGTCATACTTGACGTTCCGGAGATAGCTTGTCCCCCCACCATAGGGGTCATAGTTGTTTCCGAACAGCTCCCATAGGTTTCCGTTCCCTGACCGGAACGGCTCCGAACTAGTTCTTCAGGAGCTGTTTGAACTGAGCTGGAACCTATTATCTTATCCAAATCCAAACATTGAAAAACGCTGCAAATTATTTCACAAAGGTTTATTATTTATGTATTAGACAGCCCTTCTACGTAGATCTCCGGTCCATAATTATTAAACGCCGCTTATAGTATATTTAGAATCGGAACTCGGAGCTTCGGACCTCACAAATGGGTTCAATCCATTACAGCAGCGGAATCTCACAATTTTACGCTTTTTAATATAGTTGATAAACAAAACAATTTATTACCAAGTCATCTTTCCAACACATAAAAGTGTTACCTATACTGTATATTGATATCATCTAATTGGTCAAATTTCAAAAAATGTGCTGACAAAATCACTGAAAATGGCTAAGAATTGTTAAATTGATATTTTTTTAGCATAAGATTGGTCAAATAAAGTTTATCAACTATGAAATAGAACATACAACAATTTATGTAGGTACGAAATTATGCTAAAAACTTGAACTTCATTAAATTTTGTTTTAAAAAATCTATAAAATTGCAAAAAATAGCCTAAAGTCCAAAATCTCTTTTTGAATAGAAGAGTATCATTTAGAATACTTTTTTTTTTTTCATAAAATTAATAGCTAACATTTTCTTTTCACTCATAAATCTCCAATTTCTATACAACTTGAAATATACAAAAAAAAAGACACTTTTTCACCTATTTTTGGCTCATAGCACCCATGAGAGTGGAGCGATCGAGCTGGCGAGAAGTTAGGACCAACTAGACCCCAAGTGGAGTCTATGTGCGAAAGAACAGATTTTTAAAGTCAATTCTAAGGCCTTTTATGGCCCGGACGGCGAACGGCGGACGGACATTTCAAATTTGGATTCTACGCACCTTGAAACGTTAAGTGACAAAGTTTGAGGGGGGTTATACAATTTTTTTTGCTATACGATCACATAGGCTTATTATTGGAAATAATAAACCAAAAGGTCGTCAAGTCTTCGTCATTAGCCTGCTTGATGCTTGTTGTTTTAGTGAATTCCGGATTATTATTATGTCTCACAAAACTGTCCACTGGGAGTACCAACTCCCAGCCAAGTATATGTAAATTCACCCAAAGGGGTGAATCCGCATAACCAAACAACAAATCCACTACAGTTGTGTTATTGTTTTTCACATCTCTTTTTCAATTTGCTTCACCTAATAATTATTACAACCGTCAGTTTTCTACACACAGATAGAAAAAATTTGTTTAAGGGTAGTTGCTAACTGGCAGGCAAAGTCAAACTAATGTTTTCTCGTACGCACTTGGCCCACCCTACCTTACTTGAAAAAATGTCTAGCACTTTTTTTGCCTTTTCTCAATAAAGGCTCGAGGGATTTTGATGAAATTTTCAACAGACTCCAAAATGTGGGAGCTGCTTGTCTTTGGAATATCTAACCAACTATGACGATTTACAAACTTATTTAGTCAGAATGCTAATGAACTCAATCAGAAATACTAAGCAACGATTCTGTACAATCTGGTATTTATAGGATTTTCGCACATTACATTAATTGGCCTCATGTTAATTAAAATTAATTGGTTCCAGAATGAAAGGAACGATCAGATTTTCAGTTATCTGATCTTGTTGAAGAAGAAAACAATAAATTACTGTCATATTTCTACAAATGAGTTGAGTTTTACATGGTTTTGGAAATGTACAATAATTATTTTATTAAAATAAGCTTTCCAGTTCTACTTTTTTGGAAGTCCCTCTGAAGTTACGTCTTATAGGCAAGGCATCGTTAATAAGAGGGACGCCTTTTGGAATTGATCCAGGGGGGGTAGGGGACAACCTAAGCATGAGAAAAAAATAACCGCATTCAAATCCGTTTCAGACCGAATCCGTGAAAAAACCCATAGGTGTGTGTGTTTCGATTCAAATTCTAGTCTAGTTGTGCAAAAACCTTGGAAATTTCGGATTTACAGTCGAGGTGGGGAGGTGGAAAGGATAATTACCGATTCTTTCAGGTGCTGCCCAAGCTACTTCTCTCGTCCGATTTTCGTGATTCTCTTTTTGTTCAACTATGAATTTGATCTAGTTTTTGATCGTATATCACGAATTTCAAATTTCGTTATGAAAAGGGGTGAAAGGAGGGGTTTACAGTAATATATCATTATGTTTTAACTAATAACGTCAGATTTTCGTGATTCATTTTTGTTCAACTAAGAATTTTGTCTAGTTTTGGAAGGTAGGTATATTAGGAGTTTCAAATTTCATTATGGAAGAGGAAGAACGGAGGCGGTAATAGTAATAAAATCATGATGTTTTAACTATTCAAGTCAGATTTTCGAGATCATTTTTGTGATTCGATCATTAATTCGGTCTAGATTATAAAAATATGTCAGGAGCTTCCGATTTCATACTGGAAGTTTTATTATTTAAATTTGCTGTAGGTGGAAGGAGTTAATGGGGGGGGGGGGGGGGGAGTTCGAGAAGACATGATATTTTTGTTATTTATTTTATTTTTAAAACTCTCACCAAAATTATATAAAAATTCATTCATAGGGACGTCCGTGTAATGCATGCATTACTACTTACCAATATTATTTCATGTTGTTTTGCGCAGTGGCGATATTGTACTTTTCATACCGTACTTATAATTGTTAGGGCATACGTTAGTTAGGTATTTTGAAATGAAAGATCCTTCCATTATTCAAAAGCAATTATCTCAGAACCATTCTTCCGAAGTAACAGAAGAATCGCACAGCATTTGAATATTAAGACAATATCTTGTAGATAAGACACAGTTTTACAAAACCATGGGTTCACTTGGATGAGGCAAGGAATATGATCAGAGGAGCTTAACAATTGAATAAATGAATTCTTCACTGCACTTTCATTGTTATTATATTATTTTCATCATGCATACAATTTTGTTCAATTCTGTCAATACAATTTCCCTTAATACAATTCAATTTCACCCAACAATTCAAATTAAACTAAGGGTACAATACTTACATCCACAATCAATATTTTAAAATAAAAGAAGAACTGTGTAGTGGATTTAAATATGTTTTACTTGGTGTCGGTAGACCAAGTGGGACATTTATATTCTGATTATGCGGGTTAGTCCCGTGTTATTCCTGTAAGGAATGTGAGCGAATCCGTCAAGGTCAGCTTGCTTGGCGGGATGAACTGAGAGATAGTTCGTGTCGCAGCCGCGTGGAGCACTGGGCTCGCATAGTGGGTGCTGGGTTCGATCAGTTTGGTACTGAGCCGTTTTGTAATACTCCGGCCTAAGATTTATATCTGTAGGAGGAATATGTTGAGCTTGGTTGAGGTACTGAAAAGTATCCTTCGTTTTTTGTACATTTGGAGTGTATTTGACACTCGGATCGGCCGGGTAGGCTTGTGTCGAATATCGTGGGTATTCGGACAGCTTGGTCGAATCATAATGATTGACTTCAGAGCGGGTCTGAAAGGTATCCTCGATCTTTTGTATAGGCGAGGCTTGATCTAACGTTTCCTTCGTGAATACGTTAGGTGAGAAGGCTATCTCGTCGTGAGGATCGAGCCTTGCGCCGTCGCTGGGACCGGCAGATTGGCCGGGTAGCGTGTAGGTAGCGCTACGGGGGCTAAGAGGCCCGGCTTCGCCGTCGTCTGCCTCCCCTGGCATGAGGAAATAAGACGGCCGACGTTCCATCGAAATAGCCGAGTTATTAGCTCGTTTCGATGCCTCTATGTATAGAAATAGAGGGTTTAGGAAGGTGGACTCGCTTGACAGAGCTTCTTTCCTTTGCTCGTATGTCAGGGTCCTACCTTGTAGTCTTGAAAAAGACTTCCTTGGACGGTAAATTAGAGCGGATGAGCTGAGTAATTTACCGGCGTGCCCCAGCGGTCGGTGACGAGCCTAGTGCTACGAAACCCGGGTGACACGGCTAGGAACGTCCCTCGGGCGTACGATCTAAAGAGAATATCGATAGATGTACCGGGTGGCGTCCTGACAGATGAACTACGTTGGGCAATGAGCAGGATGAATAATCACTGGACTCGTAGATGCCAATGCGAGATCTGTGTGGAGAGAAGGTAGGCCTTGTAGAAAGCAGTAGGAAGCCGTTCTTGAGATGAACTCGGGATGCAGAAGGTTCGTCAGCGTAGAGCGTGTAGAAATCTTCGTACTTCGAGGTGTCGTCGTCGAGAGCGGAGAGTAGAATGAATTTCGGAGGCTCCGAGCGGGGTATTTATAGGGAGGTGGCCGCCCCCTGCCGCCTCCTGATTGGTCCGCTTAATTTCATTAATTCGACTGTGTAATCTCATTGGCTCGCACATTGTTTTCTCAGTATCTGCGAGTATGATAGCTGAGCTGGTCCTCCGGGGTGCTTACGAGCGTCCGTCGCGGAGCGAGCCGACGACCTTGAGTTTAGACGGGGACCTCGGGTGCTTTCTCTGTGTCAGTTGTTCAGACGGGGTCCCCGGGGTGGCTGCTGGACCAGAGGTGGTTGCTTGCCGCCTCTTGGTTGGTTCGCCTATTGTCTCTCGTGTAATCAGTGTTTCTGATTGGCGAGTAGGCTTGTTTGAATTGTCCTTGTTAGTTTTAGAGGACGTTTGATTTTTCTGTTTGAGTTTTCTCGTTCAAGGCGACTTGGTTCGAGATACTTGTCGCATCTCTCTCGCCCAGTAAGTGTCTAGGGAGGTCGCCTTGTATGTTATTAGTTAATATTTCACTTTTGAGAGAGAAATTCGTATTTTTCTCTCTGGTGAAATATTTTGTTTGACGGAGTTATAACTTGACGTCTTGTAAATATTTTTGTGTGTTGTGTCTACCTCTTTTTGGTTAGCCTGAAAAGGGCTGTTGACAAGAGGGGGTGGTTTTCACCACAGGCGCCCCCCCAAGACGTCGTGTTATTAACGACGACGCCGGCTGGGGTGTTTCGAGCGCCGTCACCCACCTCTCGTCGAATTTGGTAGAGGGGACGTGCCTTCTGGCAGATTTTCGGGGAGTCTCCTCCTTATTTTCTGCCTGATTTTTGTTTAGTGACACAGCTTCGTCTGTTTTTAGAGTGTAAGCTGGTTTTATTTGCTGTTTGGGAACTTTTTTCGTATGTTCGCCAATTTGCACTGTAACCGAAAACTTATCTCTTCATCTCTTTTAACCACTTTGAATGGTCCCGTGTAAGGAACATTGCAGAGGAGGTGAGCTGTGTGGGCACTCTGATATAGACATGTGTACATGTATCCAAATTTTTTGGGCATGTTTTACGGCATATTTCGTATTATTATGTTTAATATGCGTAGGCCGGGAAGAAGAGAGGCTCCGAAAGGTTTGTAGAAGTTACGAAAATGTCTCCTGGGAGTGGTACGTCAATTCCGTAAACTTTTTGGAACGGTGTGTAGTTTCCGTTGCAGGGTCTACTGCCGTACGCATGGCGAGTAGAACTTTTGGAAGTGCGTCGAGCCAATTTTCGTTTTGTGCGTAGCTTTCAAAGATCTATTTCTGCGTTCTACCATTTCGTGTACTACCGGAAGTGAATCTTTCAAGTGTGGTGAGCCAATTTTTTGAGAGCTGGCTTTTTCAAGATCTCAATGCTGATTAACGATGGATTGAGTATTGTGTAGTTATCAGTGTGAGTGTAAGGTCTTCCTCTTCGAATGAATATTGTAAACGATATTGGTCATGAGTGTGGTATTTCGTGCTGATCGATGCTTCATATTTAAGGCGTCTGTGATGTATTTAGGTACGCCCTTTGAAGCTACCCAAATATTGATAAAGGCGTTTGTGATCGTGGCTGTTGCGATGTTGTTAAGAGGGACTGCCTCTAGCCAACCCGTTTGCTCTATCAACCATCATTAAAATGTAACGTTTCCCTCCTTTAGCTAAAGGTAAGGGTCCGGTAATATCAACGTGTACATGTGAAAATTTGTTCGCCGTTTCAAATTCGGAGTAAGGGAGCTTCACGGAGCGAGTGATTATTGCTCGTTGGCAAGTTTCGCACGCTCGGACCCAGTTGGAGACATCTGGCACGGAGTCCGTGCCAAAAATATCTTTGTTTAAACTTTATACACTGTAGAGTGTATACCTGGGTGTCCCAAATTGTGAATTTGGCTGATTATTTCTTGCCTTATTTCGTTTGGAATATAAGGTCTTGGGTGTCCTAGGTCTAGGTTACACCAAATTTCTTCCTTGAGGGAATTCAACTTGTGTGAGTTTCAATTTGTCCTCTGCGTTTAGGGGGAGAACGAATTTGTGCATTTGAAATGTGCAGTAGAAGATTGCACTCTATTGCAGCCGTAATTTGCGAAATTTCGGCTATGGGTGGATCCTCGTCAGTTTGGGTTGAAATCGATTTTGTTTGAATTTCAACTGGATCGAAGGGTCTGGAGAGTTGCGTTGGCGACGACGTTGTTCTCTCCGGGTATATGACGAATGTCACTCGTCATTTGAGAGATGTATGTTAGCCATCTTAATCTCATTTTAGAAAAATGTGCATTTTTCTTAAGCATCGTGCCTAGCAGAGGCTTGTGATCTGAACAAATATGAAAAGATCGGCACGTCCAAGTCAATGTGCCAATGAATGCAAGCTTGGTAAACGGCGAACATCTCTTTGTCGAATGATGCTTTATTCTTCCATTGTTCCGGAATTTCTTTACTGAAAAATCCCAATGGTTGGTAAGATTTCGAGCCGTGTTTGTCTGTAATTTCCTGCTCTAGTGCCGCTCCGATGTGTGTGTCGGATGCGTCGCAGACTAATCTCCACTCTGCTGTAGGGTGTGGATGAGCGATTATTATGTAATGTAGCTTTAATCATTGCTTGTTTTAAAGCTGTTGAAAGCTTTTTCTCTCTCTGATGTCCATTCGATAGGTGTTTTGTCATTTTTTTTGTTTGACTGAATGGAGTCATACAGAGGTTGTGCCGTGTGAGCGAATTTACTTGAGCATGCTCGGTAGAAACCACACATACCTAGGAATCTGCGTAGACTTCGTACGTCTATTGGCCTAGGAAATTGTTCTATGGCTTCTATTTTATCTCGTTTAGGAATTATCCCTTCTTTCGAGATAGTGAAACCTAGGAAATCGACGGTAGGTTTTGAAAAAATGCATTTATCAAAAACCTACTCGAAGTCCGTGTTCCCCTAGCTTGTCAAAAATTTGTTTGAGGTGGTTCATGTGTTCTTTATAATTTGTAGAAGCCACCAGGATGTCATCTAGGTATACAAATGCGAAATCAAATTTTCGCATGATGCTGTCCATGTATCTTTGCCATGTTTGAGCCGCTCCGGCCAAACCCATGCTCATTTTCTTAAACTCATAAAGACCGAAAGGTGTAATAATTGCAGTTTTATGAGCGTCATCTGGGTGCATCGGAATATGATAATATGCCGATTTTAAATCTATTGTCGAATAGATTCGTGTATCATGTAAATTCGCTTGGAAAGAGCGAATGTGAGGAGGAGGGTAGGCGTCTTTCTTCGTTTTCGCGTTCAGGAAACGGTAGTCGCCGGTGATTCTCCATGACCCGTCTTTTTTTGGCACACAGTGTAACGGGGATGCCCATTCGGAATCTGATGGTGCAATTATGCCTTCTGAAAGCATTTTGTCAAAAGTACTTTTGACTTGAGCCCGTTTTTCGCCCGCCATGGGTCTTGCTCGGAAGTGTACTGGTGTTCCTTCCGTGGTTATACGGTGGTAAACCCCGTTGTTTTCCACTTTCCTTGAAGTTTGCTCATTTTATCATTGTATTTGTCAATGATAGAGCGAATGTTTTCGTCCTCCGTGATTTGCACGTCCTCTGGTTGAGGGTTATTGTCACGATGAGGGATAGTAGCTGCTATTTGTTCGTCAGTGAATTTTTTGTTCATGACTGCAGCTATTTTTTGATCGGCATAGCTCTTTATTTTATCTTTATAAATGTACTTGTGTTTGACCCGTATTCCGATATCCCAAGACTCGAGGAATGGTATACCTAGGATCGCTAGATCAACTTTCGTGATCATAAAATCGGTGGTCATGTCTCCGAGGCCGATGTTAATTGTCGTGTCAGCTCGCCCTAGTGTGTCTATAGGGGCTCCGTTAGCTGCTGTGAGCTTAACGTTGGACTTACGAATTTTTAAGCGCAATTTTTTTGTGACATTGTGGGCAGAATGTTCACTTCTGCTCCCGTGTCGATGAGAAATTCAGTGCCATTTAGTTTGCACTTGAAAAAAAAGCCTTTTATACTCAGTAGACTGCCGGTGTATAGGCTCAGATACACTGGCAGTTATTCGTTTTCCGAACTCTCTACGTCGGAGGTTGGAACGGTACTTTCTGTACCGATCTCTGAGTATTTTCGTTTGAAACCCAGGTTTTAGGCTGGCTTATAGTCGCTGCCTTTTTGTTAGTTTTGGAAGCAGTGTTTGTCTTCCAAGTGCAGTGTTCTGGGTCTGCACATTTGCGAGTTTCGTTACCGAAACGTGCGTGGTTTCGACAGACATAGGCCGTCGGTTTGTGAGGCCTACTCTCTACTGGTTGGGGTTTGAACTCAGCTTGTTTTGAGAGGGCCTTTTTGAAACCAGTATTCATGGGTTTCGGAGTAGATTCTACTCCTCGTATGTTTAGAGAGGTATTCTCTGTTTTGTACGCGTGTAGCGTATCAGCTAGGTCGAGCGGGCGGTCGTGTAGGCTGAGCTGCGACCATACCTCATGCTTCGATGGGTAGAGTCTCGATCCATTTTTGAGTGATCAGAGCTTCTGAAAAGTACCCAACAGCTTTAGAGTACATTTCGTGGTACTTGGTGCTGGGTTTTTTGGCGAGAGATGCGGGGTCCTCGAGTGCGAGGAGCCTGTCCTGTAAGGACAACCCATATTCTCGCTGTAGGCGTTGTTTGGCCTCTTCGTAGGGTGGGTGGGGTGCCGTGAGGTAAGCTGAGTCGATAGCTTCCCTCATTTCTTCTGGTACCCCCTTGTATCGATCGATATTCTTCTTTTGGAAGATTGGTTTTTGATAATCTCCCATCTCCTCTAAAAGTGCTCGAAAGCCACTTTGTGTAGAGGGATGTTGCGTGAGATGTGGGGCGTAGAGGCCCGGCGGGGGTCGCACGCCCGCAGTGGTTCCCTGAAATCCACTACCTTCATAAGAGGGAACGAAATGCTCCGTGTTAAGCCTGTTCAAAGGCGGGGTCACCATTTGTAGTGGATTTAAATATGTTTTACTTGGTGTCGGTAGACCAAGTGGGACATTTATATTCTGATTATGCGGGTTAGTCCCCGTGTTATTCCTGTAAGGAATGTGAGCGAATCCGTCAAGGTCAGCTTGCTTGGCGGGATGAACTGAGAGGTAGTTTCGTGTCGCAGCCGCGTGGAGCACTGGGCTCGCATAGTGGGTGCTGGGTTCGATCAGTTTGGTACTGAGCCGTTTTGTAATACTCCGGCCTAAGATTTATATCTGTAGGAGGAATATGTTGAGCTTGGTTGAGGTACTGAAAAGTATCCTTCGTTTTTTGTACATTTGGAGTGTATTTGACACTCGGATCGGCCGGGTAGGCTTGTGTCGAATATCGTGGTATTCGGACAGCTTGGTCGAATCATAATGATTGACTTCAGAGCGGGTCTGAAAGGTATCCTCGATCTTTTGTATAGGCGAGGCTTGATCTAACGTTTCCTTCGTGAATACGTTAGGTGAGAAGGCTATCTCGTCGTGAGGATCGAGCCTTGCGCCGTCGCTGGGACCGGCAGATTGGCCGGGTAGCGTGTAGGTAGCGCTACGGGGCTAAGAGGCCGGGGCTTCGCCGTCGTCTGCCTCCCCTGGCAGGAGGAAATAAGACGGCCGACGTTCCATCGAAATAGCCGAGTTATTAGCTCGTTTCGATGCCTCTATGTATAGAAATAGAGGGTTTAGGAAGGTGGACTCGCTTGACAGAGCTTCTTTCCTTTGCTCGTATGTCAGGGTCCTACCTTGTAGTCTTGAAAAAGACTTCCTTGGACGGTAAATTAGAGCGGATGAGCTGAGTAATTTACCGGCGTGCCCCAGCGGTCGGTGACGAGCCTAGTGCTACGAAACCCGGGTGACACGGCTAGGAACGTCCCTCGGGCGTACGATCTAAAGAGAATATCGATAGATGTACCGGGTGGCGTCCTGACAGATGAACTACATTGGGCAATGAGCAGGATGAATAATCACTGGACTCGTAGATGCCAATGCGAGATCTGTGTGGAGAGAAGGTAGGCCTTGTAGAAAGCAGTAGGAAGCCGTTCTTGAGATGAACTCGGGATGCAGAAGGTTCGTCAGCGTAGAGCGTGTAGAAATCTTCGTACTTCGAGGTGTCGTCGTCGAGAGCGGAGAGTAGAATGAATTTCGGAGGCTCCGAGCGGGGTATTTATAGGGAGGTGGCCGCCCCCTGCCGCCTCCTGATTGGTCCGCTTAATTTCATTAATTCGACTGTGTAATCTCATTGGCTCGCACATTGTTTTCTCAGTATCTGCGAGTATGATAGCTGAGCTGGTCCTCCGGGGTGCTTACGAGCGTCCGTCGCGGAGCCGACGACCTTGAGTTTAGACGGGGACCTCGGGTGCTTTCTCTGCGTCAGTTGTTCAGACGGGGTCCCCGGGGTGGCTGCTGGACCAGAGGTGGTTGCTTGCCGCCTCTTGGTTGGTTCGCCTATTGTCTCTCGTGTAATCAGTGTTTCTGATTGGCGAGTAGGCTTGTTTGAATTGTCCTTGTTAGTTTTAGAGGACGTTTGATTTTCTGTTTGAGTTTTCTCATTCAAGGCGACTTGGTTCGAGATACTTGTCGCGTCTCTCTCGCCCAGTAAGTGTCTAGGGAGGTCGCCTTGTATGTTATTAGTTAATATTTCACTTTTGAGAGAGAATTTCGTATTTTCTCTCTGGTGAAATATTTTGTTTGACGGAGTTATAACTCGACGTCTTGTAAATATTTTTGTGTTGTGTCTACCTCTTTTTGGTAGCCCTGAAAAGGGCTGTTGACAAGAGGGGGTGGTTTTCACCACAAACTGCATTTAGTGACAAGAATACAATTTACAATTACTAAAATAAAATACAATTTGCTACTCATGAACAGTACTGTCTTGCTGCAATGCTGCCTTATGATGCTATCTACATTGCACATAAATAAACGATGTTGACCCCAATATGGCCTGTGGTGAACCAAGTCAAACCTACATAAATCCACTACCAGTGCGTTCCGAATCACGATCGCAACGCCACTTTTGCCCCAAAATAGACGCCATTTGCCGTTCCGTTTCCTGCCATGATCGCCCATTTCGCCACATCGATGACGTCACGGATTTCTCCCACCCTTCGCCCACCCTTAAATATGGCGTGTGAAATCTTCCATCTTCGACCCATGTCTGGAGCTGGGTCGGTGTGGTCGTTGTGATAAGACGGGTGATAAGATAACAGATATCGCAAATGAGCGTGAATTTTGACATTGACATGTCTTGATTTTGGACATTGACACGTCTTTCCTTTGGCACTTCGACATGGCCGACTACAGACCGTTCAATTTGGAACGCTACACTAGCGCTACGAGTGGGTCTAGTATAGTATTACAATGTCTTTGGGATGGGACTTCGATATCTATATTATCGAAATATCCGAAAAATACTACCAATATCCGATATTTTAATATCGATATTGGACTTCCGATAATATCGGAATATCGATATGCCCCCCCCCCCCCCTCCCTCAATATGAATAGGTACTATCCCTGAAAATTATACTTTGATCTTAGCCAAGAGGCCGAGAAGCGATGGTTGTCGCCAAGAGTGGGGGGGGGGGGGGGGATGGTTGTCGCCTCCACGCGGTACCCCCCCCCCCTCCCCCCCTCGGACTGGAGGAGGGTGGGCGTAAAAGCACCTAGCCCTTCTCTTGACAAAACGAAAACCCCCAATCCTCAATGAGCACTGTACCAGAGATTAAGCTGATAAGAACAGATTTTTTTATTGAAAAAATATTATTACAAGGTATTGGCAAGTAAGTACAAAAATATAGAAAATTTCAATTTGGGGCGGTAGGGGCTCTTACATTGCACTTTATCACTTTGATTAAATTAAAAGTTCGTCATTTTGGTCGAGGGCGGTTGTGGGGGGGGATTCACTATTGCTCCATTGCAGGGTCTTCCTCGGCGGCTTCATCCTGCCCGGTGGCGGTGTCTTCGCCCTGGGATGGCGGAACAATATCATCCTGGCTGTCTCCCCGAGATGAAGTTGGGGCTGGTCCGGTGAGACGTCGGTGGTGGTCTGCCTGGTACCTGCCAATTGGATCGGGCGCTGCTGCCTTCCACTTATATAAACTTTCCGCAAATTGAATTAAACCTTGGGCAAATGTACGAAATAAATCACTCGCGACGGAGTTGTGGAAACCAATTTCAAAACGGAAGTTAGTGAAAAAACGTTGTCTATTTCCACGAAAAATAAAGAGTTACAATGTTAGATCGATTTATACAGTTAGGCCCGTCAATAATTTTGCTACCTATTGTTTGTTACTGATGATGACCTAACCTTCCAGACAGCGAGACCAGGCAATGACGTCACAAACAGCCAGGCGAGCCATAGTCTTCAAGTACCTCCTTTGTTACGAGCTTGAGGAGGGGCTTATCATTCCGCTCATCCCAGGTGCCCAGGGATCCGATGACGATGGGGTGGATTGACGGCTCAAGACCCTGGGCACAAAGAGCTGCACGCCCTGGCTCATGTTTTGGATCCTCTCGCTCCGTGCAGCATCCAAGGCTTCGGGTCGATTCTCAAATGACACCGTCACATCCACAAGGAGGACCTTTCCGCAGTGCTACGTCCGGTCTCATTAGGGAGCCATCCACGGAAGTGTTCTCCCCTACCCTGCCAAGAACGATAAGAGGCTGCCTGTTTAATTCTTGCCACGATGGAGTTGTGGCGGTTTTGGAGGTGAGATGCCATTGGGAGGCAGTGGTTGAGGACGTGGGCCAAAGTTTCACTTTGGTACCCACTTCGCCGGCACCGCCTGTAACCCGCCCCATGCCGGACACCGTTCAGCGGGACCACATTCAGTCTCGCCTTGTGTATAAACCGCCAATCCGCGAAACTCATAAACTCTCCAGTGTATAAAAAAAGGCTGGACACCGGAGAGCTTTTTAAACAATTGGGTCCCTACCCTGGTTTTGTTTTGATCGGAGGGATATCCCACGTAGTTTTTTGGAGATGGGAGCGGAGGGATTTCAACAATTTTGATCGGGACAAGGGGGAAATGCCAGTGTCACCAAGGTGGTTGGAGGGGGTCTCAGTGTCGTTATCAGTTGTCCAAGACACATTGAGGCGCCTGGACGCAGCACGACACCGAGACCATGGTGAAGAAACACCGACATGCCGGATGGTAGTGGCTCCTGTTAGGTAGTCCATCGCATTGTGGAAGGTGTTATGACTGGGAGCGCGACTGGTGACCTCGGAATGAAGATCATGTTTGGCCAGAGTGGTCAAAGCTGTGTCCCTACTGGTCAGCACCTTATAACCATTATCAATGAGGGCCAGATCGCTCTCTTCACTCGTGGAATACCTAACAGACCCTCGAACCTAGCCCCATATAAGTAGTCATTAGATGCCTCCTGGGGGAGGTAGAGGGTGCGCTTCACCCCTGCCCTTACGACCTGGTCAAATTGGTCCTAACCCTTCTTCAGAATTTTCCCATTTCTCATGGGAAAATTCAACATTGGAAAAATGAAGGACCGGAGAGCATCCAAGCGCTGCCAGTTGGCTAAATTAGATCTAAGGATCTTAAGAGCAGAGGATGTAATATGCTCTAATGTGGCCCCAGGAGGGAGGACCCTGAAACCGACGGGTTTCCCAGGTAGGTGAAGGCCTCTCCCTCAGGCAACACTGAGATAGGGACACCCAGGGCAGAAAGTGAAGTATTGCGCATCCCCACAGGATGATATCCGCTGACATGGAGCGTCTTACATTTACGGGGATTGATTTGGAAGCCCAATTTCCCTAGGTGGGTGGATACAAAATGTAGAAGAGGTTGTGGGGTCTCTGGTTCACCGATAACTGTGAGGTCATCGACAAATGCCATGAGCCTGGTGAGAACTGGAGGGGGGAAGGCAAGAAAATAAGCTATTTATATAAATATTAAATAAAAGTCCAGACCAGGGACACCCCTGTCTGATGCCACTGAGGACTGGAATGGGATCAGTCGGTCCTGCAGGGCAGGCCACGGCAGATGTTAAATCGGACAGGAGATCCCTTGTTATGCCAACCATCTGGTCGCCCACTCCATGAGCTCCTAGTGTTTCCACCAGGGCATCATGGGGGACAGAACCAAACGCGTTGGCTAGGTCCAACCACGCAATGCATAGCTCCCCCAGGGATGTTCGAGCACCTATAATAAGGGATTCGATGACATAGTTGTGCTCCAACACACCATCAAAAGGCATGAAGCCCTTCTGATGGGGGAAATGATATTGTGGGCCATGCACCACATGGTCAGCCTATCGGATAGGAGGGCTGTATATAATTTATAAATTGTAAGGGAGAGGGAAATTGGGCACCAGTCGGAAAGAGACGCCCCAGAATTTGGGCTTTTGGGGATCAAAATTGTTGTTGATTTCTTCCAACTGGGAGGAATCTGTTGGAAGCGAAGGCAAATGGAGAATACAAGGGAAATGACTAGGCAGTCGGGGTCAAGAGTCCTCCAACCCCTGTAATCAATCTTGTCAATCCCAGGAGATGTATTATCGAACTTATTAAGTCGATACCTACACTCCTGGGGTGAGAAAGGGGCCAGGTTGACTGGGTCAGCCACCTGAGGAAGGCCCTCACGGACTGACCTGTCCCATTGTCGAGGCGCCAGGCATCCTCAAAATGGGGCGTGACCTCTTCTACAGGGGCTGGGCAAATCTCAGATGGAGGGTTGAGTATTTCCCGGACTGCACGTTGTCTATTTCTCCTGTAGAATTTTTGAAGTGCAACATGGGATAAGGGGGGCCGAGCCTGAGGGGCAGAAAGGGGTCTAGTGGGGAGGTTTTTTATTTTCAAATGGGCCTGGGAAAACGTTATAAGGTCATTATATATTTGAAGGAACATTTCCCATGTTGCTGGGTTGTGGGGTAGAGTTAAGATTGCAGAAAGTTTCTCTCTAAACCCCTGAAGGGGGTATGGAGACGGGGGCTCAAGTACTGGAGGGTTATTAATGCGGGATGGGGAGGTAGATGGCTGAGGGCCTGTGGGGGTTTGAGAAGGCTGATGTCCAGGGGGTGTCTGAGGGTCTGGGATTAGTTGATGACTAGGGGGTGGCTGATATCCAGGGGGAAGTTGCTGAGATCCAATTGGGGTGGCTGAAGGCCATTGGGAGGGAGAGTACTTCTGATGAACCCGAAGTGGAAGAGTGACTAGATTGGGCGGGGGAGGATGATAAATCAATAATAGGGGAAACCAGGGTAGCTGGAGAAGTGAAATTACTAAGGGGGAATGAATTTAATATATTATTGGGACTAGAAAGGGAGGAAGTGCGCTCCCTTGGGCCTTGATTGACATCAGGGTTGCCCCTTGGGATGACGCATCATTCGGGGGGAGCAGAGGGGATGGTGAGTTTGCGAACCAGCGAGACACTTTGATCTTAGCCAAGAGGCCGACAACCCCCAATCCAAGGTGGTACGCAGCGTACGCGTAAGAGGGGAGTCTGGTCGCTAGTATGCAGGCTCTGGGTACCAGACGACCCCCAGTAGTATTAGCCTTCTAACCCGGCTCTGCGGGGGGTGACTGTTTTTCCGGCGTTTATCAAACCTTTTTATGGATAAGGATAAAGAAATAATACAATCAAATTTCCCCATCCTGGAGTCCAAGGATGAGCTGCTGTTGAGCTCACCCCTCTTTCACCAGGAAGAGTCGCAAGACTCGCAAACCGGTGGCGAGGACGCTAGGGCCAGGGGAATGAACAAGCTGACGCTCTTGCTAGGAAGGGTGCTGCTTCTCTCCCTGTGGGCCCAGAACCCTTTCTGGCCACTACGGAGAGCTTTCTCCTCGGAGAGCTCACCAAATGGGAGAGTAAGAAGAGGACTGCCCACTGGCTCCACGTCAAGGGCCTGAGGCAGGCGAAACAATTTATTCACTTCTCTAGGAAGAGAGCTAAGGAGCTGCTCAGCCTTGGGAGAAGGGAGCTGCGTATCGTTGTGGGGCTCTTAATTGGGCACTGCCCACTTAGATACCATCTCCATAAAATGGGCAAATCAGACTCCACTCTCTGCCGCTTTTGTGGGGCATTTTATGTCTAACCAAGACATCCGGTGTGAGGCTCCACATTACTTCCACAATGTATCTATCTCATTTCACGTAGGTAATTTGATTTTAACAACACCTAATTAAAGGTGGTTTTCACTCAGGAGCACCAGATATTAGATTTATTGGCAAAAAGAACAAACTATTTTGATTGTCACTATTTTCAAAGCAGATAAAATATCCTTTTCCAAAACAAATATACCTACCTGCCTTTTGTCTGTCAAGTCACCTCATCTTTTTGACATTTTATGTCTTTACTGTGGCACATAAACGAAAAAAGCGTTAAAAAAAAGCGTTACGGTTGGTTTTCTGATGATTTCCGCTTACAACCGAGTCGTTGCTAGGGAAATGGTAGGTACTTCGTCGTTTTTCATCCCACAAAATTCGTTGACCATTCGTTCGAAAGCTCTCGATTTATCTAACCATATTATGTTAACTACTGCGTGGCCAACAAGCTGAGTTATGAGCATGGTTATATGAATATTGTTTACACACAGGTGATCATTCTCAATAATTTATTGATACCTATTGTGAACATAATTGCAACCGCTTGTTAATTTCTGATGATTTCATTGAGTTGGTGTTTCGATGATTTGATTCATAGAAAGTGATCCGAATATTGCGAGAACGGTTTGTAGCCTCTTTAGGACATTTACTTGACGATGCCCAGGCTCCGGATCAGTTGAGTGGCTCTTAGAGCTTGCATACGAGTCTGCAACTAAAGAAATACAATGTCAAAATGTGTTGCAGACTTGTATGCAAGCGTTTATTTATACACTAAATAAGCAGCAACTTTTTAGCATAATTTTGTTTCTTTTGATTTTCCCCATAACCAAGCCGTTGCTGGGGAAATGAAACTTCTTTATTTTTCACCAGACAAAAATCGTTCTCCACTCGTTGGAAAGCTCTCGATTTATCACGCATTTCTTTCGTACTTGTTCTTCTATTCATGCTGTAGTTTTATATTTATTTATTATAAAATGAAATAGTAAACAATGCAGCTTGTTTTGTTGTCACTTGGTTTAGAAGTTAATCTTGCTTATAGTAATTATAGACGCGCACCATAACAGAAAATTACCTACTTAGGTAGGTACTCTCTTCTAATTTCGATGTTTAAAACATTTATGTCGTAGTTTTAAATTTATTTACATTTACGATTTAGCGGGAAGAAAGAATGTTCCATGTTTTAGCATTTTAGCCGAATGCTCAAGGCGGAAAGTTACCGAGGGTCCAGGGGCGGAGCCTGTCCACTTTTACTTTCCCAACATCCCAACAGAGTGGAAAGTAATGTCCAATTTTACTTTCCCAACATCCCAACAGAGTGGAAAGTAATGTCCACTTTTACTTTCCCAACATCCCAACAGAGTGGAAAGTAATGTCCAATTTTACTTTCCCAACATTCCAGTGGAAAGTAATGTCATAGAAGTTTACACTTCTCCCGTGTGGTCTTTAGCACACCTGATTTTCTGAATTTTCAATTTCCACAGCTCTTTTCCGAATTTTTAATATTTTATAGGTACAGTGTTTCAGAAAAAGAAAGAGGGACTGAATGAATGTAACTTTTCGAGTTCCTAACGTCCTTCGTCCTTACGTGCCCAATAGATGCACGAGATATTTTTTTTTTCAGTGAGAACGAGATTGAAAATGATGTTCCAAATTACATTTATGTATGTAATACAACCTTACTGATATATGGACTCGTTAAGGTTGAAATGTCTTGTAATGTTTTCTTCGGAATAAAAATTTTGTGACCTACGTATAGTAAAAATATAACTATCCATGGTTCTTTTTTAATTCCTCATACCGAACTTCCTTATTTTCAGTAATCTGACACATTCAAGCCCTTGTGTGCAGATACTGAATGAAAAATACCTTAATGTGTTGTAAGTCGAGAACGTTATTTAACTTTAAAGTATACTTTAACTTTCATTGAAATACTTCACTTTTCCTTGGGTGCAGCCAGGATATACTTTATATGATCCGAAAAAATCTGGCAACCCTAATTGCATTCCCCAAACAGACCTGTTTCCTCCCGATTTCCTCCTACCGGTCATTTCACTGACATCAAAGCTCCATAATCGACGTTGAATAATAAATTCATAAATCATGAAGGCATAGACAAGAGATTTTTATGTATGTACCTACCTACATTAACTGCAAAGGCAACGTCGTTTTGAAACGAGACTGTTGGGTAATTATCAAATCAATCAAATAAACTTTATTGTACCTACGGAGAAATATTATTTCCATTAGGTATGTATGTACAAGTAATAACTTAACAACAATTACAGCCGCTCGAGATCTAATAGAAGAAAGCAAATGCAAAGTACGATGTAAAATGAAACTATGAAAAAAATAAGTAGGGGGCAGAGGAAGGCTTATTATAAGGTGGATAAAAATGTCTTGCAGGAGTTCCTAAATTTGATTATATGAGAGAGAGAGAGCGAATGCGGACAGGCAGAGAGTTCCACAGTCTCGCACCCACGACGCCAAACGATTGACCAAAAGCTCTGGTAGCATGGCCTGGGATACGAATGGCCCCTGATCTTTGGGAAAGAGAACCAACAAACATGCCTCTAAGGTAGCCAGGCAAAGCACCACTCATAATCTTATGAACAGTTAGTAACTGCCGCAATTTAAAGTAATTAAATAAGTCCAAACCTAAAAATTTGTGCTTGTGCTCAGAGATATGGTCCCTTAACTTTAATTCAAAAGCGTATCGAATGCACGAATTGAAGGCAACCTCCAATTTTCGCCTTGAGACACTGTCAAGTTTAACGGTATAAACAGAGTCACAGTAGAGGAAAATAGGGATAATTAGATCTTGTCAACAGCCCTTTTCAGGGCTACCAAAAAGAGGTAGACACGACACACAAATATTTATAAGACGTCGAGTTATAACTCCATCAAACAAAATATTTCACCAGAGAGAAAATACGAAATTCTCTCTCAAAAGTGAAATATTAACTAATAACATACAAGGCGACCTCCCTAAACACTTACTGGGCGAGAGAGACGCGACAAGTATCTCGAACCAAGTCGCCTTGAATGAGAAAACTCAAACAGACAAGCAAACGTCCTCTAAAACTAACAAGGACAGTTCTAGCAAGCCTACTCGCCAATCAGAAACAATGATTACACGAGAGACAATAGGCGAACCAACCAGGAGGCGGCAAGCAACCACCTCTGGTCCAGCAGCCACCCCGGGGATCCCGTCTGAACAACGGACGCAGGGAAACCACCCGAGGACCCCGTCTAAACGACGGACGCAGGGAAGACACCTCAAGGTCTTTCTCTCCGCAACGGACGCGCGTAAGCCACCTCTGGGGACCCCGTCGCAGCGACGGACGTGGGGAAACCACCCCGGAGGACCAGCTCAGCTATCATACTCGCAGATACTGAGAAAACAATGTGCGAGCCAATGAGATTACACAGTTGAATTAACGAAATTAAGCGGACCAATCAGGAGGCGGCAGGAGGCGGCCACCTCCCTATAATTACCCCGCTCGGAGCCCTCCGAAATTCATTCCACTCACCGCTCTCGACGACTACACTCTGAAGTACGAAGATTCTACACGCTCTACGCTGACGATCCTTCTGCTCCCGAGTTCATCTCAGAACGGCTTCCTACTGCTTTCTACAAGGCATACCTTCTCTCCACACAGATCTCGCATTGGCATCTACGAGTCCAGTGATTATTCATCCTGCTCATTGCCCAACGTAGTTCTTCTGTCAGGACGCCACCCGGTACATCTATTGATATTCTCATTAGATCGTACGCCCGCTGGGACGTTCCGAGACGTGTCGCCCGGGTTTCGTAGCACTAGGCTCGTCACCGACCGCTGTGGGCACGCCGATAAATTACTCAGCTCATCCGCTCTAATTTATCGTCCAAGGAAGTCTTTTTCAAGACTACAAGGTAGGACCCTGACATCCGAGCAAAGGAAAGAAGCTCTGTCAAGCGAGTCCACCTTCCAAACCCTCTATTTCTATACATAGAGGTATCGAAAACGAGTTAATAAACTCGGATATTTCGATGGAGCGCCGCCCGTCCTACTTCCTCATGCAAGGGGAGGCGGAACACGGCGCGGCCGGGCCTCTTAGCCCACGCAGCGCTCCCTACCCGCTGCTCGACTCGTCCGCTGTTCCTAGCGACGGCCCAAGGCTAGATCCTCGCGAAGAGATCGCCTTCCCACCTAACGTATTCATGAAGGAAACGTTAGATCAAGCCTCACACACACAAAAGTTCGAGGATACCTTTCAGACCCGCTCTGAAGTCAATCATCATGATTCGACAAAGATTTCCGAATATCCACGATATTCTACACAAGGCTACCCGGCCGATCCGAGTGTCAAATACACTCCAAATGTGCTAAAAACAAAGGATACTTTTCAGTACCTCAACCAAGTCCAACATATTCCTCCTACAGATATAAATCTTAGGCCGGAATATTACACAACGGCTCAGCACCAAACCGATCGAACCCAGCACCCACTATGCGAGCCCAGTGCTCCACGCGGCTGCGACACGAACTACCCCTCAGTTCCTCCCGCCAAGCAAGCTGACCTTGGCGATTTCGCTCACATTCCTTACAGGAATACCTCAGGGACTAACCCGCATAACCAGAATATAAATGTCCCACTTGGTCTACCTACACCAAGTAAAACATATTTAAATCCACTACAAATGGTGACCCCACCTTTGAACAGGCTTAACACGGAGCATTTCGTTCCCTCTTATGAAGCTAGTGGATTTCAGGGAACCACTGCGGGCGTGCGACCCCCGCCGGGCCTATACGCCCCACATCTCACTCAACAACCCTCTACACAAAGTGGCTTTCGAGCACTTTTGGAGGAAATGGGAGATTATCAAAGACCAATCTTCCAAAAGAAGAATATCGATCGTGCACTCGCCGAGTTCGATCAATACTGCGTGCGAAAACACCTGAGAACGCAGAACGAATGTTTCTCAGCTATATACAAGTGGGTACCGGAAGAAATGCGGGAAGCTATCGACTCAGCTTACCTCACGGCACCCCACGCACCTTATGAAGAGGCCAAACAGCGCCTACAACGAGAATACGGGTTGTCCTTACAGGAGAGGCTCTGATCACTCAAAAGTGGATCGAAACTCTGCCTATCGAAGCCCGAGGCATGGTCGCGGCACAGCCTACCACGACCGCCCGGCTCGACCTAGCTGATACGCTACACGCGTACAAAACAGAGAACCCCTCTCTCAACATACGAGGAGTAGAATCTACTCCGAAACCCACGAAGACTGGTTTCAAAAAGGCCCTCTCACAAAAAGCTGAGTTCAAACCCCAGCAAGTAGAGAGTAAGCCTCACAAACCGACGGCCTATGTCTGTCGAAACCACGCACGTTTCGGTAGCGAAACTCGCAAGTGTGCAGACCCAGAACACTGCACTTGGAAGGCAAATACTGCCTCCAAACCTAGCAAAAAGGCAGCGCCTATAAGCCAGCCTAAAACCTGGTTTTCAAGCGAAAATACTCAGAGATCGGTACAAGAAAGTACCGTTCCAACCTCCGACGCAGAGAGTTCGGAAAGGGAATAACTGCCAGTGTATCTGAGCCTATACACCGGCAGACTAATGAGTATAAAAGGCTTTTTTTCAAGTGCAAACTAAATGGCACTGAATTTTTCATTGACACGGGAGCAGAAGTGAACATTCTGCCCCACAATGTCACCAAAAAATTGGGCTTAAAAATTCGTAAGTCCAACGTCAAGCTCACAGCAGCTAACGGAGCCCCTATAGACACACTAGGGCGTGCTGACACGACAATTAACATCGGCCTCGGAGACATGACCACCGATTTTATGATCACGAAAGTTGATCTAGCGATCCTCGGTATACCATTCCTCGAGTCTTGGGATATCGGAATACGGGTCAAACACAAATACATCTATAAAGATAAAATAAAAAGCTATGCCGATCAAAAAATCGCTGCAGTCATGAACAAAAAATTCACTGACGAACAAATAGCAGCTACTATCCCTCATCTTGACAACAGTCCTCAACCAGAGGACATACAACTCACGGAGGACGAAAACATACACTCTATCATTGAAAAATACAATGATAAAATGAGCAAACTTCAAGGAAAGTGGAAAAACAACGGGGTTTACCACCGTATAACCACGGAAGGAACACCAGTACACTTCCGTGCAAGACCCATGGCAGGCGAAAAACGGGCTCAAGTCAAAAGTACTTTTGACAAAATGCTCTCCGAGGGCATAATTGCACCATCAGATTCCGAATGGGCATCCCCGTTACACTGTGTGCCAAAAAAAGACGGGTCATGGAGGATCACCGGCGACTACCGTTTCCTGAACGCGAAAACGAAGAAAGACGCCTACCCTCCTCCTCACATTCGCTCTTTCCAAGCGAATTTACATAATACACAAATCTATTCGACAATAGATTTAAAATCGGCATATTACCATATTCCGATGCACCCAGATGACGCTCATAAAACTGCAATTATTACACCTTTCCGTCTTTATGAGTTTAAGAAAATGAGCATGGGTTTGGCCGGAGCGGCTCAAACATGGCAAAGGTACATGGACAGCATCATGCGAAAATTTGATTTCGCATTTGTATACCTAGATGACATATTGGTGGCTTCTAAAAATTATAAAGAACACATGAACCACCTCAAACAAATTTTCGACAAGCTAGGAGAACACGGACTTCGAGTAGGTTTTGATAAATGCATTTTTTCAAAACCTACCGTCGATTTCCTAGGTTTCACTATCTCGAAAGAAGGGATAATTCCTAAACGAGATAAAATAGAAGCCATAGAACAATTTCCTAGGCCAATAGACGTACGAAGCCTACGCAGATTCCTAGGTATGTGTGGTTTCTACCGAGCTTGCTCAAGTAAATTCGCTCACACAGCACAACCTCTGTATGACTCCATTCAGTCAAACAAAAAAAATGACAAAACACCTATCGAATGGACATCAGAGAGGGAAAAAGCTTTCAACAGCTTAAAACAAGCAATGATAAAAGCTACATTGCATAATATTGCTCATCCACACCCTACAGCAGAGTGGAGAATAGTCTGCGACGCATCCGATACACACATCGGAGCGGCACTGGAGCAGGAAATTACAGACAAACACGGCTCAAAATCTTACCAACCATTGGGATTTTTCAGTAAAGAAATTCCGGAACAATGGAAGAATAAAGCCTCATTCGACAAAGAGATGTTCGCCGTTTACCAAGCTTGCATTCACTGGCACAATGACTTGGACGGCCGATCTTTTCATATTTGCTCAGATCACAAGCCTCTGCTAGGCACGATGCTTAAGAAAAATGCACATTTTTCTAAAATGCGATTGAGATGGCTAACATACATCTCTCAAATGACAAGTGACATTCGACATATACCCGGAGAGAACAACGTCGTCGCCGACGCACTCTCCAGACCCTTCGATCCAGTTGAAATTCAAACAAAATCAATTTCAACCCAAACTGACGAGGGTCCGCCCATAGCCGAAATTTCACAAATTACGGCTGCGATAGAGTGCAATCTTCTACTGCACATCTCAAATGCACAAATTCATTCTCCTCCTAACGCAGAGGACAAATTGAAACTCACACGAGTTGAATTCCCTCAAGGAGAGATTTGGTGTAACCTAGACCTAGGACACCCAAGACCTTATATTCCAAACGAAATAAGGCACGAGATAATCAGCCAAATTCACAATTTGGGACACCCAGGCATACACTCTACAGTGTATAAAGTAAAACAAAGATATTTTTGGCACGGACTTCGTGCAGATGTCTCCAACTGGGTCCGAGCATGCGAGACTTGCCAACGAGCAAAAATCACTCGCTCCGTGAAGCTCCCTTACTCCGAATTTGAAACGGCTAACAAATTTTCACATGTACACGTTGACATTACCGGACCCTTACCTTTAGCTAAAGGAGGGAAACGTTACATTCTAATGATGGTCGATCGAGCAACGGGTTGGCTAGAGTCAGTACTTCTCTTAACAACATCGAAACATCCACGATCACAAACGCCTTTATCAATATTTGGGTAGCTTCAAAAGGAGTACCTAAATACATCACAAGTGACCAGGGCACACAATTCGAATCAGATCTATTTAATTCCATTATGGAACGTCTCGGAGTAAAACATACTCACACGTTACCATACAAACCGTCAACAAACGGAATGGTAGAACGCAGAAATAGATCTTTGAAAGAGGCTCTCAAAGCACAAAACGAAAATTGGCTCGACGCCCTTCCAAAAGTACTACTCGCCATGCGTACGGCAGTAGACCCAGCAACGGAAACTACACCATTCCAAAAAGTTTACGGAATTGACGTACCGCTCCCAGGAGACATTTTCGTAACTTCTACAAACCTTTCTGAGCCTCTCTTCTTCCGGCCTACGCATAATAAACATAATAATACGAAGTATGCCGTCAACATGCCCAAAAATTTGGATACATGTACACATGTCTATATCAGAGTGCCCACACAGCTCTCCTCTTTGCAATGTCCTTACACGGGACCATTCAAAGTTGTTAAAAGAGATAAGTTTTCGGTTACAGTACAAATTGGCGAACACACAAAAAAAGTTCCCAAACAGCAAATAAAAGCAGCTTACACTCTAAAAACAGACGAAGCTGTGTCACTAAGCAAAAATCAGGCAGAAAATAAGGAGGAAACTCCCCGAAAATCCGCCAGAAGACACGTCCCCTCTACCAAATTCGACGAGAGGTGGGTGACTGCGCTCAAAACACCCCAACCGGCGTCGTCATTTATAACACGACGTCTTGGGGGGGCGCCTGTGGTGAAAACCACCCCCTCTTGTCAACAGCCCTTTTCAGGGCTACCAAAAAGAGGTAGACACGACACACAAATATTTATAAGACGTCGAGTTATAACTCCGTCAAACAAAATATTTCACCAGAGAGAAAATACGAAATTCTCTCTCAAAAGTGAAATATTAACTAATAACATACAAGGCGACCTCCCTAAACACTTACTGGGCGAGAGAGACGCGACAAGTATCTCGAACCAAGTCGCCTTGAATGAGAAAACTCAAACAGACAAGCAAACGTCCTCTAAAACTAACAAGGACAGTTCTAGCAAGCCTACTCGCCAATCAGAAACAATGATTACACGAGAGACAATAGGCGAACCAACCAGGAGGCGGCAAGCAACCACCTCTGGTCCAGCAGCCACCCCGGGGACCCCGTCTGAACAACGGACGCAGGGAAACCACCCGAGGACCCCGTCTAAACGACGGACGCAGGGAAGACAACTCAAGGTCGTCGTCTCCACAACGGACGCTCGTAAGCCACCTCTGGGGAACCCGTCACAGCGACGGACGTGGGGAAAACACCCCGCAGGACCAGCTCAGCTATCATACTCGCAGATACTGAGAAAACAATGTGCGAGCCAATGAGATTACACAGTTGAATTAACGAAATTAAGCGGACCAATCAGGAGGCGGCAGGAGGCGGCCACCTCCCTATAATTACCCCGCTCGGAGCCCTCCGAAATTCATTCCACTCTCCGCTCTCGACGACTACACTCTGAAGTACGAAGATTCTACACGCTCTACGCTGACGATCCTTCTGCTCCCGAGTTCATCTCAGAACGGCTTCCTACTGCTTTCTACAAGGCATACCTTCTCTCCACACAGATCTCGCATTGGCATCTACGAGTCCAGTGATTATTCATCCTGCTCATTGCCCAACGTAGTTCTTCTGTCAGGACGCCACCCGGTACATCTATTGATATTCTCATTAGATCGTACGCCCGCTGGGACGTTCCGAGACGTGTCGCCCGGGTTTCGTAGCACTAGGCTCGTCACCGACCGCTGTGGGCACGCCGATAAATTACACAGCTCATCCGCTCTAATTTATCGTCCAAGGAAGTCTTTTTCAAGACTACAAGGTAGGACCCTGACATCCGAGCAAAGGAAAGAAGCTCTGTCAAGCGAGTCCACCTTCCAAACCCTCTACTTCTATACGTAGAGGCATCGAAAACGAGTTAATAAACTCGGATATTTCGATGGAGCGCCGCCCGTCCTATTTCCTCATGCAAGGGGAGGCGGAACACGGCGCGGCCGGGCCTCTTAGCCCACGCAGCGCTCCCTACCCGCTGCTCGACTCGTCCGCTGTTCCTAGCGACGGCCCAAGGCTCGATCCTCGCGAAACCTCACACACACAAAAGTTCGAGGATACCTTTCAGACCCGCTCTGAAGTCAATCATCATGATTCGACAAAGATTTCCGAATATCCACGATATTCTACACAAGGCTACCCGGCCGATCCGAGTGTCAAATACACTCCAAATGTGCTAAAAACAAAGGATACTTTTCAGTACCTCAACCAAGCCCAACATATTCCTCCTACAGATATAAATCTTAGGCCGGAATATTACACAACGGCTCAGTACCAAACTGATCGAACCCAGCACCCACTATGCGAGCCCAGTGCTCCACGCGGCTGCGACACGAACTACCCCTCAGTTCCTCCCGCCAAGCAAGCTGACCTTGGCGATTTCGCTCACATTCCTTACAGGAATACCTCAGGGACAAACCCGCATAACCAGATTATAAATGTCCCACTTGGTCTACCTACACCAAGTAAAACATATTTAAATCCACTACAACCACATTTTCGGAATCACCGTTAAACTTTTTATAGGCATGGGGTAAATTTCTTGGTTTGATTTGGTCAATTTTACTTTTACCTTGCTATTTGGGGAAGAACATTATGAGACGGGAAGAATTTATGGGGCTGTACTGGGTAGTCGAGCCTCTTGGGGCGGTCCGAGGGGGCTCTTACGCCTTAGATTTACAAAAATAACATCCCAATACGAAGATTCGATTGTTTCATGTAACTGGAGAATCGCAGTGCGGGTTTCGAATAACAAACATAATATAGTATGGTATTTTAATAATACAAGGTGATGTAGAAAAAAAAAATATATATATACATATTGTATGTCAACTGGCTTCACCAACAACACGTACCTATGTTACTTCTCAAAAGTCTTTACATCTGACTTGGAAGATCCAGCACATCAATCATTCACATGAATAGGATCCAGCTCCTGGGTTGAAACGTTGTGATTAAACACCTAAAAAAAACTCAAGACTAGACTGCGTATGAGTAGTATCCGAATATTCATCCTGGGCCACCGACTTCAATCTCTGTTGAAAATGCTTTTCTGTTAAATCTCTGATAAAAATGATTCCGACTTCAATCTCTGTTAAAACTGATTTTGTGCTAAACCCTGTTAAAAATGATTTTCTGTTAAATCCTGTTAAAAATGCTTTTCTGTTAGACCCTTGATAAAATTTTTCATCACAAAACATCAGAACACATTTTTTATCACAAAACATCAGAACCAGTGACTTTTTGGGGGGTATGTTAAAAGAATAACTTTTATAATAAAAATGGCATCGATCGAAATTTATAAAAAAGCAGCCAAAAAAACTAACTACTCGTCGTTTAAAGATTTGGATAAGGGGGCTTACGATCTCTTATCAAATTGTATACAAAATACGGAATATGGTGAAACTGTTGTTGTTACTATTAATACTGAAAATGGTGAATTAAATTTATTTTTACCCAAGACAATTTCTGGTCGACTTCTTGAACATGTTAGAAACGATCCGGAAAATCACCCCAAAAAACTTATTTATAAAGGAATTGATAAAAAGACAAAGGCTTTTCTGATTGACTTTGAGTAAATATTATAATTTCTTTATCGTTTATATAAAGAAAATCTTTATATAAATAACCCCTTTCCCTCCAATCACCACAAATTCATTAAAAAAAAAAATCATTTTTCTATCCTAAAAAAATACCATAAAAAAAATACCATGTAAACATGGTATTTTTTCAGAAAGAGAATTGTAAAGTTTCCTTAAGAACTTTTTAATGAACACAGCTCATTAAAAATAAAATCTCCTTCATACCCCAAGCATTCTGAGCTTTAGCAAGCGTAAAAATTATCCTCAAACTGCTTCTTCAGTATAGCTTTATACACAATATAATCCAATTTTCGAAGTTGATGTTCAGTAGCATTTTTAGGAACCTTAATATTTGTTTTATTAAGGTCTGCTTCAACTTTTTCTTTTGTATCAGTGGTGGTTTACCATCGACACCAAATAAACGTTCTTTCAACAACATTTTACTAAATCTATACTCCTTCAATTCATGTAAAATATCCTCTAATGCGTAAAGGTTTTTTTCATAAAATTGAAATTCAGGTGTCTTTACAAACTTCCAGAAACCTCCATGTTCTTCACATAAATTTAATGCTTCGTCGTCTAAACCCATATCTCTTTATTTATTATAGAAAATATTTTTTTTCCGGGACCCGTCGATCTTCATTAAAACATATTGAACAAGGTTGTTCTGAGAGAATGAGTCGATCTCTCTTTAAAATAGTGCTGCATGCGCAATCTACCGTTTGAGGGGTTAGTTAATATGGGAGGCGAGAGAGAGAGAGTGTCCGGGGGGAGGCGAATTCTTATCAGAAACCGGTTACATCACCCCGAGTCAAGAGGCGAGGCGCTTCTGGTCCCCCTCACTGACCTCATTCAGCCTTGGAATTTACTATCCAAGACTGTGGAACGTGTTTCTCATTTCAACTGGTCGCTTTGGTGTAGTGGGTAACAATCCTGCTTCATAACATAGAGGTTGTGAGATCGATGCTCGCCTCAAACCGAGAAATTTTTTTTTCTAATAGTGAGGATACACTCCCGACGAGGTTTTAGACGCGTTATTAGCTGATGGGCCCTTTAAGCTAATAATTAATCTAATCCCACCTCGATGGAAGTGAGAGTCGACCTTATCGTCAAAATTTCCTTCCTTAACTGTTCTGCTCTTAATTTCTACTTAAAAACAGCAAAAACCGAAACTTCAACGTAACTGAAAAAGCCAAGTTGAAAAGACTCATGGACTTGAAACTCCATCGAAGTCGTGCAAGGTTGCGCCATTCAAAGATCCCCTCTTATAAACAGAGGTAGAGATCGTTCAGGAATGGATGCTGTGTAGAAGTTAAGAAGCCAGAGAATGTGCGGTTAAGTTGGGACATTTTGCTGAAATTTCCTTTGATTTTTTTTATGGGAATTCATTTAATAACTTAGACTTACAATAATTATACATTGTGTTTTTATAGGGAATCCCTATAAAAACTGACTTAAAACCTATTTTTTTAAAATTTCGTGAGTTGTAATTCCTCAGGTAAAAACTTCCTTGAATTTCCTCTCCGTTTAAATCTCTTATTCTGTAAGTAACTGGGTTCGTTCCTAAAATCTCAGCTATTTCAAATATCTCTTTCGTCCAATTTGTCTCGTATTTATTTGCAAAAATTTTCTTCGATTTCGTAATTCTTACACGATTTCCAATTTTAAATTTCTTTTTTCCATTTTTTCCACTCTTTTTAAATAAATATCTCAGGATTTCACTTTCATTTTTCGCGTCAACTTGAGCAGGTGTCATCCCAATAGAACGATGAACATCCTGTTTGTTATACTCATTAACTAATTCCTGTAGAATATCGATCCAATTTTTATTTCCATTCACCTCGAAACGAATTTTCATTTTCTGATTCAAAGTTCTGTTAAATCTTTCGATAATTGCGGATTTTTCTAAACTTTCCGTGTGATACATTTTTATGTTATACTCGTCTAAAAGTTCTTTGAAAACTCTATTTTCAAATTCTAAACCTTTGTCCGTGTGAAGGAGTTTAGGAGTGGAATGACCATAGAATTTCACATTTTCCAAAACGTCTTTGAAAGCTTTTGAAACTGCTATTCCGTTTTTCTTTTTCAATGGAATTGACCAAACGTACTTTGAAAACGTATCAATGATATTCAACATGTAACCGAACCCCTTGTTTTCATTCTCGTATTGTTTCATTATAATCAAGTCCGCAGCCCAAAGATCATCTTTTCCATGAGTAACAATTTTTCTTTTCTGAAATCTTTTTCTAACGGATCTATGCAACTCTTTTGCAAACTGTAACTTTTCGTTTTCAGGTAAATTTATAACTTCAGTTTCTACGTTAGTTTCCTCATTCGGATTTTTTATAAATTTACTCTTATTAGTCTTGCATTTTATACACTTAGAAGCAATTCTCCACCTTCCGTTTGCAGTTTGTACAATTTCCGAGTTTATATTTTTCGTTCTTTTCTTACACTTGTGGCAATAAATTTCATCCTCCATGTTTTATTTAAGTCTAATACGATTTTTTTTTTAATGGGACCCGTCGATTCCGGTCCGGTACCTTGCCTTCTATAGCCCAATCAAAAATGGTACGAATTGCTGCTTTTTCTCCGTTAGGATCTTGAATAAATTTACTTTTATTAGTTTTACATTTTGCACATTTAGCTGCAATTCTCCACCTTCCGTTCACAGTTTGTACAATTTCCGAGTTTATATTTTTCATTCTTTTCTTACACTTACAGCAATAAATTTCGTTGTACATTATTTATTTAAGTTTAATACGATTTTTTTTTAATGGAGATCACTCCATTAAAAATATATAGCTTATAAAATAATTATAAAATTTCCTGTTTAATCATATTTTTAGTCGGGTCGTACACAAAATTCGATCCACTTACAATAATAGCGTAACACGTAGTACCTACTGTGCTACTTGTTGCTGCTGCTACAAATGTATTGAAATCAACATTGAGAATCAAATTGCTTTTACCACTAGATAGACTCTGAGGTTGATCAGACAAATCGATGCTAAAAATTGGATATTCTTTTTTGAAAAAATGAGGCATGATGTATGGAATAGATTGTTTAGAACTTATAGTCTTTTTGAACTCTAAAAATGCATCGTAAGCCAAACCATATCTATTTTTATTGAAATCTAAATCCTGCGTTTCCTCAGGATACCTTCTACCTCCTAATTCAAGCCAATAATTTTTCACATCTTTATGATGGAATTCAGAATTGTTTTTTGTCTGATCGTTCAAAACATCAGTTTGAAATACCACGAAGCACCATAATGGGTTATTAACGTTTCTGTAAACGCTAGATAAATCGAACTGTAACGAGTTTCCAGTAACGTTCCTAACTATGCATTGCCAACTTTTAAATTGGAGTTGATACGGAGTGCTTCTCAAATCTGTGATCAAATTAACTTTTGCTTCATTCGTGTATTCAATCACCGGAACTCTCAAAACGAAAGAGGTAATTTCTACAACACCTTCATTAGGAATAGGAGATTCTCTATCTTTTTTCCATCTAAAAATAATATTATTATCGCTGTTTCTCACAAAAGTTATTTCAAAACCTCCCTTGAAAATTGGAACTGTTAAATCTTTGAAAAAACCCAAACCTAAGTCACCAAGGTAACCAACAGCATTGAAATTCCCTCCTCCGATAACTATTGAGTTGAATCCTGAATTCATACCTTGTCCGTTATAATCTTTTGGACATTCTTGAGTGACAAAACCTTCCACCAAGCCAGAAATGCCCGGATTTTCAATTTCATCTACTGTCACATTGTGTTTTTTCACTTCTATACTCGAAAACATATGACCTACGAAATTATCTACCAACTTAACAGTATCTAAACCTGAATACTCCTTGGTTGGATCTTTTGACTTTAGAACTCCCTCCACGTTATATTGTATATCTTTAGACAGAAAATCGTCGCCTAAATCTATTTTGAAAATTGTTCTTTTATTCTCTGCATTTAAATTCTGAGTTGAAGTTGGATTAATGGTACGAAATTGCTTTCGCACAATAAAGTCTTGATATTTATCAAATACCTTTTTAGTTTGATGCATACTTTATTATAGTAAATATAATTTTTTTTTTAATTTTTATTTTTATTTACTAAAATTAATTTCATGTAAAAGTTTTAAAAAAAATTTTAGACCCGGTAATTTACCGGCCCTAAATTAAGGTAAACAAATTGGCCACCCTCTTTAACGTTAAAGGCGAATACAAGTCGAGAATACTTGAAACTTTCTTTTAAAACACAATTCCTTAAAGTGGGGAGGTGATTCGCCTCCCCTATTAAAGGGGAACCGTATAATTTTTATTTACTAAAATTAATTACTTTTCAGCAACAAGTAAGCTTTAATATCGTTGAATCGAATCGGTTCGTTATTTCCCGTGGTTGTTGACAATTTTATCATTGTTATTTCTTTCAGTCCTTTTCTTAGTGGAATGAAAACTACTTTCTTTGGTTTTTCCGTGTAAATAGTATTAGGTGACAGTGGTTTCTCTATGAAAGAAACGTGTAATAACTCATGTTCAACGTGCAAATGTGGGTGTTCCTCGTGATTAGTAAAGCTGTATTCCGTAATGTTGCAATGCCATTCGATTATTTTGCTCGAAAATACGAGTTGAGTAGCATTGGTATTTGACACGTAGTTGGTGTTCTTTTTGAATGAATTATCGGAACAAGTTTTCAATTGGAATATGTCACAAAAGTTACCTTTATTTATAATTTTCATATCCATGGGGAAGTTAGCAGCAATTCTGTAAGTATCGTCAGTTAGGTGTTCAAGATTGAATTTCAAATTATTCGGATTAACTTTCTGTATATCTTTCTGTACATCTTTCTGTACATCTTTCTGTTTATCTTTTATCTTTTTGTTTATCTTTTTGTTTATCTTTTGGTATTTCTACCGTCTGGTTTTCGGGATTTTTCAAAGTATCTACTTTCGCTAACAAAATACTTTGAAAACTAGTCAAATGACTAATCAACTCGGATTTGAACGAACTCATTGTGTATTCACCATTAAGTTCATGCACATCATCGTAAGTTTCATCGGGGAAAGGAAATGTGAATGAAAACTTGAAGTTTTTTATCTCAAACGTTTTCCTAGTTGTAAACATCAATGCTGACATGCCCAACTGATACTCTTTATTCGGATCGAGTGGAATCGGTTCCTCAAACCATATTGTATCTCCTGAAATTTTTATAAACATTATTTATTTATTATATAATATATAATAAATAAAATGAGTCATGAATACAATATCGATCCTCATCCATTTGAATCAAACAAAGTTCATAATGGATTACTACCGCTTCCTCTTCGATGTTTAATAGTTGGAACAAGCGGATGTGGAAAAACCACTCTATTGTACAACCTGATTACTAAACCATGGGGAATTCCCCATGAAAATCTCTACATATGTTCCACAACTTTAGAACAAGAATTTTATAAAGGCTTGAGAAAAAATAGTGAAAAAATAGAGGCTAAAGTTGAAATGAAAATAGTGCATTTTTACGATAGTTGCGACGAACTAATTGTACTAGATGAATGCCTACCAAACAGTCTTGTAGTTTTCGATGATTGTGTTAATGTTGAACATCAACGAGTTATAAAAGATTATTACGCGAAAGGGCGTCACAGGAATATTTCTTGCATTTATCTAACTCAATCATTCACTAAAGTTGATAGACAGTTGATTAGAGGCAATCTGAATTTCCTGTGTATTTTCAAGCAAGATCCAGATTACATGAAAGTGATTTACGATAAGTATGCTGGAACGGATTTTACTTTCAAACGATTCAAAGAAATATACAACGAATGTTGGGACGATGATTTTGGATTTCTAACGATAAACCTAACAAAACAATTAAAAGACGGTCGATACATGAAAAAGTTTGAGAAAACGTTTCTCGAGTCGGTGAATAAACGGTCAAAAACACCGTTAAACGATCAAAATAACCGTTAAAATAACCGTTAAAATAACCGTTAAAATAACCGTTAAATTTGGATTTAAATATTCGACAAAAAAAAAAAAAATTTTTTTTTACTATAATAAATGTCTACTGAAAAACATTTAGAAAAATTTTTGTTGAAAAAATGTAAGGAAATTAAAAAAAAGATTGAAACTCGTGATGATTCAGAAACTAGTAATCAACCTGATGATTCAGAACCAGAAAATAGAATTTTCCTGAAAAAACCTAAAAAAGAAATAACTGTCAAGGAAGCTAACGAAATTCAAAAACAAAAACAAGAGTTGAGACGTGCTTTCCGAGAAGCTAGAGTAGATAAGTTTAACGAAAGAGAAACTCGTAATCAACCTGATGATTCAGAACCAGTAAATCGAATTTTCCTGAGAAAACCCGAAAAAGAAATGACTGTCAAGGAAGCTAACGAAATTCAAAAACAAGAACAAGAGTTGAGACGTGCTTTCCGAGAAGCTAGAGTAGATAAGTTTAACGAAAGAGAAACTCAAGAAAAGATGTTTGCACCCATCACTGAAAAAGTAGTTGAAGTAATAAATGCTGTGAAACAAGCTGATGAAGACATCATAAAGAAACTAGAAATTGTTCCCTACAAGCCAACTAGTTCTCCTAGAAAGAAAGTTGTAACTTTTGGACCAACTAATACTTTTGACATTAATCCAAACGAAGGAGCTTCTGCACTAGTTGATACTGCGTCAGATGATACCGTAGTAAACACGAGAAGTAGCTTATCAAGCATCATGGATATGGTAGATCGGAATGAAACCCCATCGAATAGCGTTGGTCCGAAAGGAATTGGTCCTATTGCGAGACTTTACATCAGACAGGATGATAAACAATTTGGTATATGGGGAAAAGAGGACAAAATTTACATCGGAGACCAACAAATTCAAGTAAATGGAGATGCAATCGTTATTCAAAATGAAACTTACAAAGGAACTCACGGATTATGGCGTTTGTTAACTGATCCTCTAGGACCTGATCCTGATAAATACACTAAAGAGGATTTGAAAGTTTACAAGAAAATTCTCATTCAAACGAACTCTCTATACCAAAAGAACGATCCAACTACCAATAAAGTAAAGTCTAGTACGGGGAAAAAATGGAAAGATTTGATCGCACCTATTTGGAAAGAAATCAAAGCAAGTAAAGTTGGTTCGGGTTTGATAGAATATTCTGAAAATCCAGTGGAATTTAAATACATCGACAACCTCCAACAGCTGCTACAGCGTTTGTTCTATTTGCACGCACAAGAACGAGCTGGTAATAACAATTTTCACAATGAAAAATTAGGAATTGTAAAGTTTATAAGCGATCAGTTGGAAAAAAACATAGATAATCCCAAAGGAATAGAATATCTGATGAAAGTTGTAAACAGTTTGCCGAAAGGAATTATTAAAAGTGGATCCGGAGTTTTAAATACTTTGCTGAATAAACTAGATGGTTTCGTACCTGAAATGCATTTACCCGGATACAACTATTGTGGCCCATTTACAAAACTAGATGAACGATTGAAAAGAGGAGATCCTGGAATTAATAAATTGGACGAAGGCTGTAAGCTACATGATATATTTTACAGAGATCACACAGACGTGAAAGAAAGACACATAGCGGATAAAGCACTGGAGGAAGTAGCAAAAGAAAGAATGTTCGCGAGTGATTCAAGTTGGAAAGAAAAAGCTGCTGCAGCTGTAGTGATGGGTGGAATGAAAGGTAAACAAGTTTTTGGTATGGGAGTTGAAGGTATGGGAGTTGAAATGAGTAAACAATCCTTTGGTGAGGAAGTTACAATGAGTAAACGGTCCTTTGGTATGAGAGTTCGTTATTAAAAAAATTTACTATAATAAATAACTATGATTACGAAAAAAATAGATTTAACCGAAAATCAACTAACCAAAATGCGAGCCGCTTACAAGAAGCGCAGAAGTGTTACAATTCTTTTGACAGCGAAACAAATTTCAGGAAACGGAAAACATAAAATCAAACTGTGGGAAACTCAATCAAAAGCATTTGAAAAAGCGAGAGGAGAAAAGAAAGGAATTACGTTAACTTTGGATTACGAACAACTACAATTGAATCACACGGGTGGATTCTTACCATTGGTGTTTGCAGGAATGGGAGCACTTGGAGCGTTATTAGGTGGAGGTGCTGCAGTAGCATCTTCAGTAATAGATTCGAAACATAAAGCTGCTGAAGAAGCGGAAATAAAACGTCATAATCTCGAGATGGAAAAACTAGCTCAAAAAGCAAAAAGTTTAAGTATTGGGTCCGGTTTAAAAAAACGAAAAAAACGGAAAACTACCAACCTTTGAGTAATTTAGATTTACATCGTTTCGCGAAAAATTTTAAAATAAAACATTTCCGAGGTATTTTCATGAAAGATGAACTTCCTGATCGATCTAAACCCGTTGAATGTGGAATAATTAATTTAGAAAATTCTTATCAAAATGGTAGTCACTGGACTTGTTATTTTAAAAAATCCGAAAAAGAAAAATATTATTTCGATTCCTATGGAAACGCACCACCTCCTAAAGAGTTGGTAAAATACTTGGAAAATAAACATATTTTTTACAATTCCGAACAAATTCAAAAGTATAACGATCCTCCAATTTGTGGTCATCTGTCTTTGATAGTGTTAAAAGAACTTTCAAACGGAAAAGATTATGAAACTGTTTTAAAAACATGTAGAGGGAAATTGAATTCTGAAAAAATCTTAGTATAATATTGTTGTTTTAATGGAAAATTTCCATTAAAACGTTTTTTATTAAACAAACTTGATGTTATACATGTCTCTCCCATTTATTGATTTGATGATTCCATGGTACACTAAGCAAACACCGTACTCAACTAGAGCTTGGAGTTCATTTTTTTCAAATTTTTCAATATATCTTTCTGGTATGAACACTCTAAATTCTCCTAGATTAGCTATAACAGCCTCCCACGAGTATTTCGTTGGCACGAATTCAAAGTTTATAATTTTGTAAGGTTTTCCGATTTCTAGTTCGGAAAGCTTGTTCGTGTTGTTTTCAAAATTAATTTTTTTCAATAGCTGCTCCCTATTCATTTCTATTTATTTATTATAGAATATATATTTTTTTAAATAGGGGCGGTGATTCACCGCCACTATTAAGGCAAACACAAGACACTTTTATTTTTAAAACCCAATTCGTAAAGGTGGTGTCTAGTAGACACCACCTTTAAAGGCAAATACAAGTCGAGAATACTTAGAAATTTCTTTTAAAACTCTTAAAGTGGGTGGCCAAATTGGCCCTCTTTAACGTTAAAGTCGAATACAAGTCGAGAACATTTATAGGGATATTTTAAAACTCTTAAAGTGGGTGGCCAAAATTTCTTTTAAAACTCTTAAAGAGGGGGAGCGATTTGCTCCCCCTGTTTAACGTAAGAAAGCTCATAATTTTAGAGCCGCGGCTGGAATTCAAGCCGCGGCTTTTTCATTTCATACGATATTAAAGGAGACAACAATAACGAAACTACCACAAACTTGATGTTATGCATGTATTTTTTCATTTTTTGATTTGGTGATTCTATAGTAAACTAAACAACCACCGTGCTAGTTAAAAGGATCTCTACTATAATAGGCAAAAGAAAAAGGTGGGGGCGAATCGCCTCCACCTTTAAGAATTCAAAAAAAAAAATGAGGGGTTAGTTAAAAGAATATATTCTATAATAAAAATGTATGATGCGAGAAGACATTGTGAAAAGTGCGATATTAGCACTACTTATAAAAATTGGGCTAGACACCTAAAGTCTAAGCGCCATGGAAAAAACGACCCGGACCGGACAATGACTATCAGAAAACCTAGGAAAGCGAAACCTGTATTTGTAAATCCGAGGAAATTGCACAAAGTATTTAATTTTAGTGAAAAAATATTTGAAAAAGTATTTGAAAAAAGCAAAGAACCTAGGAAAGCGAAACCTGTATTTGTAAATCCGAGGAAATTGCACAAAGTATTTAATTTTAGTGAAAAAATATTTGAAAAAAGCAAAGAACCGAGAACTGAAGTTGGAAAAAAGGAAACTGCATTTAAATCTAGATTAGTGACTTACGATATTAAAAATACGAAAGGATTTAAAGATGCTTCCAAATTTCTTGACAGTATTAAAAAAATCGTAACTGGTTTAATCAACATGAAACTTAGAGAAATGAAACTAAAAGTTAATGTAGTTTTAATCGCAGAATTTAAAAAAGGGACTAACGAAAATAATATGGAGTATCATGAACTCAATTTCAAAACTAAAAACGTAATAATATTGCAGTCAGCAGAAGTACCAAATTGTTACGAGGAAATGAAACAGAAAATTCTAAATGAAATGGAAACGTTCGAAATAAAAGGATCTCAATGGCAACTTCACAAAATCAAACATTTAGAACTGAACGTTAACAAGTACACTCCTTTGAGAGGATCGTCTTACATCCCACTCCCTAATTTTCTACAATATAGGAAAGCAATTATAAATGTGAAAAATGACGATAATAAATGTTTCCTTTGGTCTGTTCTGTCTGCACTTCATCCAGCTGACCAACATTCGTATAGAATAGGAAATTACATAACATGGGAACATGAGTTTGATGAAGCGTTGAAAGATATCAGTTTTCCTATGAAACTTACGAGTATAAAATTGTTTGAGAAAAGAACTGGGATTTCCATAAATGTTTACTGTCTGGATGAAAAAAATATTATAATACCCTTGGAAATAACGAAAGAGGAAAAGGAAAGGCACATTGACTTGTTTTACTTGAAAAACGAGGAAACTGAACATTATTGTTGGATCAAGGACTTATGGAAACTTGTTGGTCATAGTCAGCTAACAAAGGATGGCCACAAACGATTTTTATGTAAAATGTGCTTGAATAGCTTTGGAACTCAGTTCAAATTAAACGAACATAAAGAATATTGTGGAGCTCATAAAGCTGTTAAAGTAGAACTACCAGAACCTTACGATAATGTTTTACAATTTGAAAATTATAAACGCTCCATGAAAGTACCATTCGTTATCTACTCGGACTTTGAAAGTTTTCTAAGCAAACTTCAAACTTGTCAACCTGATGAAACTAATGCGTTCACTAATAAAATTCAAAAACACGAAGCTAGCAGTTTTTCATATTACATAAAGTATTCCAACGGATATTATAAACCTCCAGTCGAATATTCTGGTCCAGATTCTCCAAAAGTATTTTATCAGAAACTGAAAGAGGAAGTTTTACACATTGCTAAGGAATATTACGATAAAATTGTACCCATGAAACCATTGACAAACGAACAGGAACAGGAATTCAAAAATGCTAAATCTTGTCACATTTGTGAGAGAGGTTTTAACGAATTGCCTCCAATGTTAGAAAAGAAACTTGATGTAATGAGAAAAACAATTCAACACTTTATTGATAAAAAGAATGACAATCAAGCAGATATATATATTGAAGAATTAGAAGTTTTTAAGTCAAATATACCTGATAATTGTATAAAAGTAAAAGATCATGACCATTTGTCAGGAGAATTTAGAGGTACCGCCCATTCTCTGTGTAATTTGGAGTATCAATGTCCGAGATTCGTACCTGTATTTTTCCACAACCTGGCTGGGTACGATGCCCACTTATTTATAAAACAACTCGGAGAGGATGAAGGGGAAATACGATTGATTCCAAATACTGAGGAAAAGTACATTTCGTTTTCAAAGATTCTTAGGTACGACTCTGGAAAATTGAATGAGAAAGGAAACAAAGTAATGAATAAAATTGAAATAAGGTTCGTGGATTCGTACAAATTTCTAGCAAGCTCTTTGGAAAAACTAGTGGGAAATTTAACGAAAGATCAATTTAAGGAACTGGTAAAACATTTTGGAACAGAGAACTTGGAGTTGATGACAAGGAAACTAGCTTACCCATATGAGTACATGGATAGTTCGGAAAGGTACGATGAAACCTGTTTGCCACCTATAGAGAAATTTTACAGCCATCTAAATAAACAAAATGTAAAAGAAAACGAATATAAAAATGCACAAGAAGTTTGGGAAAAATTCGGTATTAAAAACATGTGGGAATTCACCGCGCTTTACAACAAAAGTGATATTTTACTGCTTGCAGATGTGATGGAAAATTTCAGAGATATTTCCCTGAAAACGTACAAACTAGATCCTGCATGGTACTACACAACACCTGGATTCTCATGGGATTGTATGTTGAAAATGACAAAAGTTAAATTGGAACTGTTGACCGATTATGATAAAATTTTAATGATAGAAAAAGGAATTCGCGGTGGAATATCTCAATGTAGTAACAGGCATGCAAAAGCAAACAATAAGTACATGGGTGAACAATATGACCCATCTAAACCTTCGAGTTACATAGCGTACGTAGACGCTAACAACCTTTATGGATGGGCAATGTCCAAATACTTACCATATGGTGGTTTTAAATGGATAGAGAACTTATACAATTTAGATATGGATAATTTAGATGTTGAAAATATAAGTGATGAGTCTCCCAAAGGTTATTTTCTGGAAGTTGACTTGGAATATCCTAAAGAACTACACGATTTACACTCGGATCTACCACTTGCACCGGAAAACAGGATTGGAAATACAAAATTACCTAAACTGATGACAACTTTGTACAACAAAGATAGATACGTTTTGCACTACAGGAATTTGAAACAGTGTCTGAGCATGGGGATGAAACTAAAGAAAATACACAAAGTTCTGAAGTTTGATCAATCGGATTGGTTGAAAGTGTACATTGACTTCAACACGGAACTGAGAACGAAAGCGAAAAATGATTTTGAAAAGGAATTTTTCAAATTGATGAACAACAGTGTATTCGGAAAAACGATGGAAAATATCAGGCAAAGAATCGATATCAAATTATGTTCAAACGGAAAGAAACTGGAATTATTGATAGCAAAACCAACTTTTGATCGTAGAACGATATTCACTGAAAATTTAGCAGCAGTTCACATGAAAAAGACCAAAATTCTTTTCAATAAACCAATCTACATCGGAATGAGTATTTTGGACATTTCAAAAACTCTAATGTACGATTTTTATTACAACACGATAAAGAAACAATACGGAGAAAATGTCAAATTGATGTACTGTGACACGGACAGTCTGATCATGGATATAAAGACTGAAGACTTTTACTCGAATATTAAAAACAACATGATTGATCAGTTTGATACATCCGATTATCCGAAAGAAAATGTCTACGGTATACCTCAAGTGAACAAGAAAGTACTTGGAAAATTCAAAGATGAAATGAGCGGAAAAGTAATGGAGGAATTTGTCGGACTAAGATCGAAACTTTACGCACACAAAACGTTCGAGAATCAAAAAGAAACAAAGAAAGCGAAAGGGATCAAGAAAAACGTTATTGAACAGGACATTAAATTCAATGATTTCAAAGAATGTCTGTTGACCAAGAAACCGATCTACAAAACGCAAATGATGTTCAGAACAAACAAGCACGATATTTATACCATTAAACAGAACAAGAAAGCGCTCAGTGCCTACGATGATAAAAGGCATATTCTGGAAAATGGTATGGATACTCTTGCTTGGGGACATCATAAAATTGGAATAGGAAAAGAAAATTTCGTAGATCATCTGAAGGAGCTTATGAAAACACAAAACGAGAAAGAAAATGGAATTATAGGTAGGATTAAAGTAAATACTAAATTATAATTTTTATAAGAATCCCTTATAAAAACCTAATATTTTTACATCTCCTCTTCCATCTCTCCTCTTACTACAGATTCTCTTACAAATGTAAATATACTGTGCACACTCTTTAGCATATTTTGATTATCCTCTTCGATGCATTCAAAACAAATATTACCATTTAGTACTCTAACACCACAATTTTTGCAAACGTTAATATTTTTGAAAGGAGTAAAATTTAGAATGTTTTCAGTTAGTTTATTTTTTCCATTGAGAAAGTTACGTTTCACAGTTGGTAAATCCAAAAACTTATGATACTTCCTCACGAAATAATCAGTCAGTTCTCCAGATTTAGATACTTCCTGCCACTCGCTCTTGGAAAGACAATTTCCATCTTCGAGTTCTCTTAACGCTTTAAAGTATTCCATTTTATTTATAGTAGAGATCCTTTTAACATACCCCCCCAGATACGAACTGACGGAGTTGCAAAAGACGATGAAATTTCAGATAAGCGCGAATACGAAATCAAGGTAATATTATATCGATAATATTACCATCGTCCACAATTATATTTTTATCTGGGATCATCTTTAAAAAAATCTTTACGTTCAACTCTTGTAGAAATTTCTTATCTCGATTATTACGAATAACGTAATTCTCCAACATATTTTCTTTGATATTTTTACTTTTATATTTCACGCCTTTTTTCGGAGATACTGGTATTGTTTTCTTAACGGTATTTACAAAATTTTCAACTCCCACGTTTTTAAGTAACGATTTAAAATTTAGTATTTTATCGTTTGGAATTTCTCCGTATACTAGTTGCTCAATAAACCTGTATACTTTCATATCTCTATCTCTATCGATATACGCGAAACATTCAATGAATTCGATATGCTTAAGTGAAAATTGTAAAAATGGATGAGACATGTTTATTTTTATTGGAGAGATCCTTTTAACATACCCCCCAAAAAAGTCACTGGTTCTGATGTTTTGTGATAAAAAATGTGTTCTGATGTTTTGTGATGAAAAATTTTATCAAGGGTCTAACAGAAAAGCATTTTTAACAGGATTTAACAGAAAATCATTTTTAACAGGGTTTAGCACAAAATCAGTTTTAACAGAGATTGAAGTCGGAATCATTTTTATCAGAGATTTAACAGAAAAGATTTTTAACAGAGATTGAAGTCGGTGGCCATTTATCAACAGAGATTGAAGTCGGTGGCCCAGGATTGGTATTCGGATACTACTGGAGTAAAATGCCGCAAATCCTTCTTATCCCAATTCGTCCTCAAGATATGATTTTTGGGCTTTTTCTGTAGGAAACTGTGTTGTTCCCCCAGAGAAAACATGGGAGGGGGAAGCCAGGTCGCTCGAAGACAAGCGACTGATCCCATCCGGATGGGATCAGTCGCTCGTCGCCTCAAAATACGCGAAGTCGCGTCGCTCAGGTCGCTTGCAGTGGAGGAGCTCTAATATGTTTCAAGCTTATGGGATTAGTCGCTTATATAGTCGCTTAGTCGCATAGTCGCTTCCAGTGGAGGACCACCCTTAGAGCAACAACTAGGTTTCTTTTCAAAATGGATGGGGTGAAAAAGATACGTATCAGGGAGTGGAGCGCTCCATAAACCCTACTACAGACAACGAGAATGTGCCTCCAATGTGAGAGTAGAGTTAAATGTCACACCGAGGATTATTAATTATTAATCCTATTAAGGATTATTAATAATTAACAATTATTCGGCCCTTTCATTAACTACTTATCCCAAGATAACATTATAGGTATTTCTACCCGAAAAGGCAATCAGAAGGCTGAACGCATTGCCGGATTGCAACATTTTTCGCAATTCCGGATGGATATGTAACCTCCTTGAAGTGGAGTGGGGATCAGAGCGGGAGTGGGGATCAAGCAGAAGTTGACCCTCTCCTGAATAGACAGGGATGCCTAGTTGTAAAGAAACAGTCAAGCGGTCCAGGCGGTAAGTCACTCCTTCACCCTTTATATACCATTGTTCTTTGGGTCAGTTAAGTATGAATAATTTCAGCATTATATCAGTGTAGCCCCTATTGGACGACCAAGATCAACTTATCATAGAGTAATACTCTCCTTGCTAAGAGTAATATCAATTAAATCTGAACAATAATACATTTCAGTACAACTGTCATTGAACACACACACACACACACTATGTCATGTCGCATTTCAGAACGACTATGACATTATGAATTATATAGTGAAAATATCGTCTTCACTAAAGGTGGTGCCAACTTCCTTCCAGTCCAGGATGGAACAGGTGCTTAAAAGATCATCAGGAAGCAAAGCCATATTCCGAATTCCGAGAAGTTGGATTTGAAGTTTTAGAATGCCTAACCCTGAGTTCATGCACAGTGTTCTGTGTCCCACAGTGAAGCCTTACTTTTTTTTTCAAATTTGAATACTTTTATTGGCAATGTACATTGTAGGACTTATGGTGAACATAAATCAGGAATCAAAGCCATATTCCGAGAAGTTGGATTTGAAGGTTTAGAATGCCTAACCCTGAGTTCATGCACAGTGTTCTGTGTCCCACAGTCAAGCCTTCTTTTTTTTCAAATTTGAATACTTTTATTGGCAATGTACATTGTAGGACTTATGGTGTACTTAAATCAGGAATCAAAGCCATATTCCGAATTCCGAGAAGTTGGATTTGAAGTTTTAGAATGCCTAACCCTGAGCTCTTGCACAGTGTTCTGTGTCCAACAGTCAAGCCTTACTTTTTTTTCAAATTTGAATACTTTTATTGGCAATGTACATGTAGGACTTATGGTGTACTTAAATCAGGAATCAAAGCCATATTCCGAATTCCGAGAAGTTGGATTTGAACTTTTAGAATGCCTAACCCTGAGTTCATGCACAGTGTTCTGTGTCCCACAGTCAAGCCTTACTTTTTTTTTTCAAATTTGAATACTTTTATTGGCAATGTACATTGTAGGACTTAGGGTGTACTTAAATCAGGAATCAAAGCCATATTCCGAATTCCGAGAAGTTGGATTTGAAGTTTTAGAATGCCTAACCCTGAGTTCATGCACAGTGTTCTGTGTCCCACAGTCAAGCCTTACTTTTTTTTCAAATTTGAATACTTTTATTGGCAATGTACATTGTAGGACTTATGGTGAACTTAAATCAGGAATCAAAGCCATATTCCGAGAAGTTGGATTTGAAGGTTTAGAATGCCTAACCCTGAGTTCATGCACAGTGTTCTGTGTCCCACAGTCAAGCCTTACATTTTTTTCCAAATTTGAATACTTTTATTGGCAATGTACATTGTAGGACTTATGGTGTACTTAAATCAGGAATCAAAGCCATATTCCGAATTCCGAGAAGTTGGATTTGAAGTTTTAGAATGCCTAACCCTGAGCTCTTGCACAGTGTTCTGTGTCCAACAGTCAAGCCTTACTTTTTTTTCAAATTTGAATACTTTTATTGGCAATGTACATGTAGGACTTATGGTGAACTTAAATCAGGAATCAAAGCCATATTCCGAATTCCGAGAAGTTGGATTTGAAGTTAGAATGCCTAACCCTGAGTTCATGCACAGCGTTCTGTGTCCCACAGTCAAGCCTTACTTTTTTTTCAAATTTGAATACATTTATTGGCAATGTACATTGTAGGATTTATGTTGTACTTGAATCAGGAATCAAAGCCATATTCCGAATTCCGAGAAGTTGGATTTGAAGTTTTAGAATGCCTAACCCTGAGCTCTTGCACAGTGTTCTGTGTCCAACAGTCAAGCCTTACTTTTTTTTTTTCAAATTTGAATACTTTTATTGGCAATGTACATTGTAGGACTTATGGTGTACTTAAATCAGGAATCAAAGCCATATTCCGAATTCCGAGAAGTTGGATTTGAAGTTTTAGAATGCCTAACCCTGAGCTCTTGCACAGTGTTCTGTGTCCAACAGTCAAGCCTTACTTTTTTTTCAAATTTGAATACTTTTAATGGCAATGTACATTGTAGGACTTATGGTGAACATAAATCAGGAATCAAAGCCATATTCCGAGAAGTTGGATTTGAAGGTTTAGAATGCCTAACCCTGAGTTCATGCACAGTGTTCTGTGTCCCACAGTCAAGCCTTCTTTTTTTTCAAATTTGAATACTTTTATTGGCAATGTACATTGTAGGACTTATGGTGTACTTAAATCAGGAATGAAAGCCATATTCTGAATTCCGAGAAGTTCGATTTGAAGTTTTAGAATGCCTAACCCTGAGTTCATGCACAGCGTTCTGTGTCCCACAGTCAAGCCTTACTTTTTTTTCAAATTTGAATACATTTATTGGCAATGTACATTGTAGGACTTATGGTGTACTTAAATAAGGAATCAAAGCCGAATTCCGAGAAGTTGGATTTGAAGTTTTAGAATGCCTAACCCTGAGTTAGGTGGCATGCACAGTTTTCTGTGTCCCACAGTCTAGCCTTACTTTTTTTCAAATTCGAATTCTTTTATTGGCAATGTACATTGTAGGACTAGTGCCTCTTCTTATATGTACTTAAATCAGGAATCAAAGCCATATTCCGAATTCCTGTGGAACAATCCGCATTTTGCCAGTACACAAACGTGTACTTGTGTGTGTGTACTTGTACACACAAGTGCACACGTGTACTCGTGATCGTGATGTTAAATCAGGAATCAAAGCCATATTCCGAATTCCTGTGGAACAATCCGCATTTATATGTATATATGTATATATGTATATATGTATATATGTATATATGTATATATGTATATATGTATATATGTATATATATATATATATATATATATATATATATATATATATATATATATATATATATATAGCTATATAGACACAGACTTACGGCGTCGTTATAAGGTGAGGCGCAGGCTTACGGCGTCACCTCCCAGTGCTACAAAACGATGCCACAATCCTGTAATTCACTTGACAAACAGGTATACGGCACCACTTGTCTTGAAGGCGAGGTATAACCAAAACCAATGAAGGGGCTCAAGTGAGTAACGTGAAACGCAGGATTGTGGCACACATACCGTGTTTTTTCTCTCTCTCTCTCTCTTTTTTCTTTCTTTTCGGCCGCACCTCAACCAGAAGGGTCATTAGCGGCACAGCTATCCTCTTGTCGTGGGGCTCACCATGGGTTATGTTTTGAGATTGAAAGATTGGTACAAACGATTATTTTAGATCCGCACCTCTGGGGTGGAGACAAACCTTCCTATGGGTTGGGGATTCAAATAAAATATGTGCATCGGCGATTGATGATATAAAATTGGAGGGTTGGTATAAAAATTTTGTTGTTGTTTTTTTTTTTTTTGTTTCGTGATGAATTCATTTTTCATGGTCCCGAGGACCTGGGCGGTCAGGGAGGGGATAATGTGACGATTGTTATGTTTCAGCTTTTTTAAATCGGAAAAAAGTTTTTCACTTGTAAAATTTGTGATGAATTCATTTTTCATGGTCCTGAGGACCTGGGCTGTCAGGGAGGGGGTAAATGTGAATATTGTTATATTTCAGCTTTTTTAAATCGGAAAAAAGTTTTTCACTTGTAAAATTCGTGATGAATTCATTTTTCATGGTCCCGAGGACCTGGGCGGTCAGGAAGGGGGTAAATGTGAAGATTGTTATATTTCAGCTTTTTGAAATCGGAAAAAAAGTTTTTCACTAGTAAAATTCGTGTAAATTCATTTTTCATGGGCCGAGGACCTGGGCGGTCAGGAAGGGGGTAAATATCAAGTTTGTTATATTTCAGATTTTTACAATCGAAAAAAAAGTTTTTCACTAGTAAAATTTGTGATGAATTCATTTTTCATGGTCCTGAGGACCTGGGCTGTCAGGGAGGGGGTAAATGTGAAGATTGTTATATTTCAGCTTTTTAAAATCGGAAAAAAAGTTTTTCACTAGTGAAATTCGTGATGAATTCATTTTTCATTTTCCCGAGGACCTGGGCAGTCAGGGAGGGGGCAAATGTGAAGATTGTTATATTTCAGCGTTTTAAAATCGGAATAAAAGTTTTTCACTAGTAAAATTAGTGATGAATGCATTTTTCATGGTCCGAAGGACCTGGGCTGTCAGGGAGGGGGTAAATGTGAAGATTGTTATATTTCAGATTTAAAATCGGAAAAAAAGTTTTTCACAAGTAAAATTCGCGATGAGTTCATTTTTCATGGTCCCGAGGACCTGGGCGGTCAGGGAGGGGGTAAATGTGAATATTGTTATATTTCAGATTTTTAAAATCGGAAAAAAAGTTTTTCACAAGTAAAATTTGCGATGAATTCATTTTTCATGGTCCCGAGGACCTGGGCTGTCAGGGAGGGGGCAAATGTGAAGATTGTTATATTTCAGCTTTTTAAAATCGGAAAAAAAGTTTTTCACTAGTAAAATTCGCGATGAATTCATTTTTCATGGTCCCGAGGACCTGGGCGGTCAGGGAGGGGGTAAATGTGAAGATTGTTTTATTTCAGCTTTTTAAAATCGGAAAAAAAGTTTTTCACTAGTAAAATTCGCGATGAATTCATTTTTCATGGTCCCTAGGACCTGGTCGGGCAGGGAAGGGGTAAATGTGAAGATTGTTATATATCAGCTTTTTAAAATCGGAAAAAAAGTTTTTCAGTAGTAAAATTCGTGATGAATTCATTTCAATATTACGTATACCCACCTACCGCCAGAGTTTGATCAAAATCGTACCACTAGATGATAAGAAGTCGAGGTTATATAGTAAATCAGGAGTAGTTGCATCTCGTTTCTGACTCAATACTTCACTCTGCTCATGCGAAAACGTAAATTCTACCAAGCATCATTTCCCACACCCTAGTCATCCGATCTCGCTCAAATTTGAATGATAGTTGGGGGATGACAATTTGATCATCCCATATCAATTTAAACATTATTGTATCACTAATAGCTACTGCGCATGCGCCTATGTGAAATACTTGCAACGACCTTAATTTCCACAGTTTTCTTCCGATTTTGATGAAATTGTCATTGAATGCGCGGGTAGGTTGTAGGTGGTCCCGTACCTACTTCATCGTTCTTAACTCATCAGTTCATTCTGCGCATGAGCAAATGTGAATAACATTGAGTATCATTTTTTCGTTTCTTAATTGACCAGTTATGACGTTTTACGCTACTTCTTGATTTAATCTTTTCCGCTATGGGATTTTTCAAGGTCATTTAAAACTTTTCAATGATCTATACATTCATGATACGCAAACGAGGAAGCTATGTGCCACACCCAAATTAGCAGACTTTTTTTTTTGGGAGGGGGGGGGGGGGAGAGATATTTTATAAGGATGTGTTATTAACTTTGACGACTGGTTAGGCCAATAGTTAACGTTGAAGATGAACTATGGGTGGATAATTTTTTAATTGATTAGGTAGGGTTGCCTTCACGGGCTTTTTATATATGGTATTTTTGCACAAAATTTCGAAAAAATATAGTTGGTATGTTGGAAAAATATATTTATATCGGTGTAAATAAGTTGTGGATTTATTGGGATCGGAAGAAGAAAGGCAAAAAGACCTGACTTTTTCATGTTCGAAGTTTAACTGCTGATAAATTCGTCTCAGCCTGGCCGAACACTCGAGTATTCGTAACGGAAAACTTGACCCCACTGAGAGCAGATATACTACGGATGATCAAGAAGAAAGCAGAGAAAAGAAGCATCAAATATGTCTGGATTAAGAACTTTCTAGTCCATACGAGGAAAAATGAAAATTAGCCAGTGAAGGTAATTCGTACCCTCGACGACCTAGATAACATTCGAAACGTGATATTTGCTTTTGAAAATTGGTTGATCCACATGTAGACAATTTCAGTGATGGATATAATGAATTTTGCTTCCTCACTACCGAAGTTAGGAAAGCTATGTGTTCGTGATTGAAGTCGAAAAAAAGTTTTGTCCTCCAAAATCAAAATGTTCTGTTGCTTTTTGCGTTTCAGAGCTTGCTGATCAATTTTGGTTACGTGTCCGTCTGTCTGTCTGCCTGTTTGAGGAATGTCGTATGAATTACATCAAGATTGGTGGAGTAATAACTATAGCGCATGCGCAAAACTAAAATTGATCGAGACAGAAATAACTACGATACTAATGGACCGATATTTATGAAATTTTCAAGGATTATGGAATTTAGCTCCTAGACGTTCCCTCATGAATTTCATTACTGTTGGATTAATGGTAGTTTGTGCGCATGCGCAAACGTTTATTTCTTATAACGACGATTTATCGATCATTTTGACTCGTACTTTGTTCTTCAACTAATTCTATACGTCCGTGTTATAATATTTGAGGAAGCTATACTGCCCACCCAACTCGGCAGACGTTTTTGTAATTTGGTAGTGAGTCTAATTGAATGTCTTACCAATCTTTCAATGATTACATGAGTTAAAATGAACTTGCTATTGGGAACAAAAAATTATTTTTCATATGCACTTTAGGAGCTACAATTGTAATTTTGATGAAATGAGAGTATTGTTGGAAACTGTTACTTTTAAGCCAGATTTTATTATTCTTAATGAAGTCTATGGTAGACTTTGCGTTCTATTGCAACTTATGAATGGGTACAGGGCCTCAAAATCATCGAATAATAGAAATAATAATGACAGGGTTTTTTTTATGGCAATGATAAATATGATTACAGTATTGAAGAATCAACATTGTGTGATGCAACAGTAGCTACTTAAAATTAGATTTGTGTGTGACAAGGTCTATGGAATTTATAGATCCCCTACAACCAATCCTTATCAAGTTTATTCGAGATTTGAGGTCGGAACTTGAAAATGTTGATCGAGATTGTTTTACTTACATTGTAAGAGATATCAATATCGTTTTATTGCAAGAAGATAATAGTAATGATCATCTGAATATGATTTCTTCCATGGGGTTTCTTTCTCTAATTACTGAGCCCACCCGAGTTCAAGGGTTGTCAACTAGTTGCTTAGATCATATAATTGCCCGATCAAAGCACTCACAGCTCAACCATGCTGAAATAAAGAGAGCGATTACCGACCACTTTAGCACGGTGGTGACTGTTGTTGATTCACACAATGAAATCTTGAATGATAACAAAAACGCCTTAAAATTTAAGAAAAAAATTGGCTTTGAGGCAGTAGGAGTTTCTTTTTCTAACATGGATCGGTCTTCGGTGTATGAAGAAGATTTGAATCAGTCGGCAAATGCATTTATTAATTTATTGAAAAATGTTATTGAGTATCATACTACAGTTGAAACTTTCAAACCCACCTTCAATAGACATACTCCGTGGATTACGAATGGTCTAACGATTTCTATTACAAGACGCGATAAACACAAGTTTAGCAAATTAGTTAAACAACCCTACAGTAAACGATTAAAAGATTACTATAAAAATATTGAAATAAGTTGAAATACATTATTAGGAAAACTAGAGACACAGTAACATTTCCAACAGAAAAAGAGTTTGCCAAGTTGGGTGGGCAGTATAACTTCCTCACATATTGTAACATGGACGGATTAGTAGAAGAACAATTATTTAACCTCCCACATTTAACCCCTCTACAGCCCCTGGAATTTGATTAAAATTCATCAAAATGTGTACTCGTAGATAAATTATGTCTTTGAATCCGAATTTGAAATCCGTTTTTTTCTACGACTTTTAGTTCTTCGGATTTATTAAATTTCATGAATTTCATGAAAAACTCCCAAAATTCATCTTGGAAATTGTTCAAAATTCATCAACTTGTGTTACATTATGGAAATCAGGGCACTGAATCCGAATTTGTAATCTGTTTTGCTGAAGGACGCTCCTTTTACCGCATTTCTGAAATTTCATGAAAATCTCCCCAAAATGCCCCTGGAAATTGTTTTAAATTCATCAGAATGTGTTCTTGTAGGTAAATTGAGGCGCTGGATCTGAATTTGGAACCCGTTTTGTTCTACGCCGTTCCATTCACCGGCAAGTGACAAAAACCACAATTTCATGAAATTTCCCAAATTTCCTTCTTATTATATTTCTTTGGTATATTTAAGATGGGAAAAACTAAATTTCATATCCCCATCACAAGCAGTTGCTTCATAGGCATTAACTAAAAACATCAAACATTTCAGGTCTTCCCCCAACCCCACCCACTGATTGACCCCTGTATGGTGATGAAAATGCACTAGAAATATTCAATAATATATGCAGATAACCTACCTAAAAGGTGAAAATTAAAAAAAAAAATTTACGAAACCGAATTTTCCAAAAAAGCCGAGCGGGCACTTACTGGAACCACCCGGGCTTCATTCTGAAGAAACTTTTTGTTTTAAAAATGTATTTTTTATCTTAAATTCGCAATTTCTCCATTAAAACACACAGGAAATTCGACGGAAATGTTTTCCAGTATGTAATTTGAGTGGCTGAATCCGATTTTGAAATCCGTTTTGCGCTAAGACACTTCGTTCACGGGATATACAAAATTTCATGAATTTCATAAAAATCTCCCCAAAACGCCCTTGGAAATTGTCCAAAATTCACCAAAATTAGTACCCTTGTATTTTTCGATGCGCTGAGTCCAAATTTGAAGTCCATTTTGCTTTCAGAAGCTGCGTTCGCTAGATTCCACAATTTCATGAAAATTCGAAAAATAATTCTTTACGCCATTTCTACAGAGTTTTTGAAGGGTACATACAAAATTTGGAGGTCCCTGCTTACATAGGTGCTTCGGAATAGTATAAAAAAGAATCCGACCATTTTGTATGAGACCCCTCTACAGCCCCTGGAATTTGATTAAAATTCATCAAAATGTGTTCTCGTAGATAAATTATGTCTTTGAATCCGAATTTGAAATCCGTTTTTTTCTACGACTTTTAGTTCTTCGGATTTATTAAATTTCATGAATTTCATGAAAAACTCCCAAAATTCATCTTGGAAATTGTTCAAAATTCATCAACTTGTGTTACATTATGGAAATCAGGGCACTGAATCCGAATTTGTAATCTGTTTTGCTGAAGGACGCTCCTTTTACCGCATTTCTGAAATTTCATGAAAATCTCCCCAAAATGCCCCTGGAAATTGTTTTAAATTCATCAGAATGTGTTCTTGTAGGTAAATTGAGGCGCTGGATCTGAATTTGGAACCCGTTTTGTTCTACGCCGTTCCATTCACCGGCAAGTGACAAAAACCACAATTTCATGAAATTTCCCAAATTTCCTTCTTATTATATTTCTTTGGTATATTTAAGATGGGAAAAACTAAATTTCATATCCCCATCACAAGCAGTTGCTTCATAGGCATTAACTAAAAACATCAAACATTTCAGGTCTTCCCCCAACCCCACCCACTGATTGACCCCTGTATGGTGATGAAAATGCACTAGAAATATTCAATAATATATGCAGATAACCTACCTAAAAGGTGAAAATTAAAAAAAAAATTTACGAAACCGAATTTTCCAAAAAAGCCGAGCGGGCACTTACTGGAACCACCCGGGCTTCATTCTGAAGAAACTTTTTGTTTTAAAAATGTATTTTTTATCTTAAATTCGCAATTTCTCCATTAAAACACACAGGAAATTCGACGGAAATGTTTTCCAGTATGTAATTTGAGTGGCTGAATCCGATTTTGAAATCCGTTTTGCGCTAAGACACTTCGTTCACGGGATATACAAAATTTCATGAATTTCATAAAAATCTCCCCAAAACGCCCTTGGAAATTGTCCAAAATTCACCAAAATTAGTACCCTTGTATTTTTCGATGCGCTGAGTCCAAATTTGAAGTCCATTTTGCTTTCAGAAGCTGCGTTCGCTAGATTCCACAATTTCATGAAAATTCGAAAAATAATTCTTTACGCCATTTCTACAGAGTTTTTGAAGGGTACATACAAAATTTGGAGGTCCCTGCTTACATAGGTGCTTCGGAATAGTATAAAAAAGAATCCGACCATTTTGTATGAGACCCCTCTACAGCCCCTGGAATTTGATTAAAATTCATCAAAATGTGTTCTCGTAGATAAATTATGTCTTTGAATCCGAATTTGAAATCCGTTTTTTTCTACGACTTTTAGTTCTTCGGATTTATTAAATTTCATGAATTTCATGAAAAACTCCCAAAATTCATCTTGGAAATTGTTCAAAATTCATCAACTTGTGTTACATTATGGAAATCAGGGCACTGAATCCGAATTTGTAATCTGTTTTGCTGAAGGACGCTCCTTTTACCGCATTTCTGAAATTTCATGAAAATCTCCCCAAAATGCCCCTGGAAATTGTTTTAAATTCATCAGAATGTGTTCTTGTAGGTAAATTGAGGCGCTGGATCTGAATTTGGAACCCGTTTTGTTCTACGCCGTTCCATTCACCGGCAAGTGACAAAAACCACAATTTCATGAAATTTCCCAAATTTCCTTCTTATTATATTTCTTTGGTATATTTAAGATGGGAAAAACTAAATTTCATATCCCCATCACAAGCAGTTGCTTCATAGGCATTAACTAAAAACATCAAACATTTCAGGTCTTCCCCCAACCCCACCCACTGATTGACCCCTGTATGGTGATGAAAATGCACTAGAAATATTCAATAATATATGCAGATAACCTACCTAAAAGGTGAAAATTAAAAAAAAAATTTACGAAACCGAATTTTCCAAAAAAGCCGAGCGGGCACTTACTGGAACCACCCGGGCTTCATTCTGAAGAAACTTTTTGTTTTAAAAATGTATTTTTTATCTTAAATTCGCAATTTCTCCATTAAAACACACAGGAAATTCGACGGAAATGTTTTCCAGTATGTAATTTGAGTGGCTGAATCCGATTTTGAAATCCGTTTTGCGCTAAGACACTTCGTTCACGGGATATACAAAATTTCATGAATTTCATAAAAATCTCCCCAAAACGCCCTTGGAAATTGTCCAAAATTCACCAAAATTAGTACCCTTGTATTTTTCGATGCGCTGAGTCCAAATTTGAAGTCCATTTTGCTTTCAGAAGCTGCGTTCGCTAGATTCCACAATTTCATGAAAATTCGAAAAATAATTCTTTACGCCATTTCTACAGAGTTTTTGAAGGGTACATACAAAATTTGGAGGTCCCTGCTTACATAGGTGCTTCGGAATAGTATAAAAAAGAATCCGACCATTTTGTATGAGACCCCTCTACAGCCCCTGGAATTTGATTAAAATTCATCAAAATGTGTTCTCGTAGATAAATTATGTCTTTGAATCCGAATTTGAAATCCGTTTTTTTCTACGACTTTTAGTTCTTCGGATTTATTAAATTTCATGAATTTCATGAAAAACTCCCAAAATTCATCTTGGAAATTGTTCAAAATTCATCAACTTGTGTTACATTATGGAAATCAGGGCACTGAATCCGAATTTGTAATCTGTTTTGCTGAAGGACGCTCCTTTTACCGCATTTCTGAAATTTCATGAAAATCTCCCCAAAATGCCCCTGGAAATTGTTTTAAATTCATCAGAATGTGTTCTTGTAGGTAAATTGAGGCGCTGGATCTGAATTTGGAACCCGTTTTGTTCTACGCCGTTCCATTCACCGGCAAGTGACAAAAACCACAATTTCATGAAATTTCCCAAATTTCCTTCTTATTATATTTCTTTGGTATATTTAAGATGGGAAAAACTAAATTTCATATCCCCATCACAAGCAGTTGCTTCATAGGCATTAACTAAAAACATCAAACATTTCAGGTCTTCCCCCAACCCCACCCACTGATTGACCCCTGTATGGTGATGAAAATGCACTAGAAATATTCAATAATATATGCAGATAACCTACCTAAAAGGTGAAAATTAAAAAAAAAAATTTACGAAACTGAATTTTCCAAAAAAGCCGAGCGGGCACTTACTGGAACCACCCGGGCTTCATTCTGAAGAAACTTTTTGTTTTAAAAATGTATTTTTTATCTTAAATTCGCAATTTCTCCATTAAAACACACAGGAAATTCGACGGAAATGTTTTCCAGTATGTAATTTGAGTGGCTGAATCCGATTTTGAAATCCGTTTTGCGCTAAGACACTTCGTTCACGGGATATACAAAATTTCATGAATTTCATAAAAATCTCCCCAAAACGCCCTTGGAAATTGTCCAAAATTCACCAAAATTAGTACCCTTGTATTTTTCGATGCGCTGAGTCCAAATTTGAAGTCCATTTTGCTTTCAGAAGCTGCGTTCGCTAGATTCCACAATTTCATGAAAATTCGAAAAATAATTCTTTACGCCATTTCTACAGAGTTTTTGAAGGGTACATACAAAATTTGGAGGTCCCTGCTTACATAGGTGCTTCGGAATAGTATAAAAAAGAATCCGACCATTTTGTATGAGACCCCTCTACAGCCCCTGGAATTTGATTAAAATTCATCAAAATGTGTTCTATGTAGAATCCGAATTTGAAATTTTTTTCTACGATGTTCTCGGATTGAATCCGAATTTGAAAAACTCCCAAAATTCATCTTTTTGTTTCATCAACTTGTGTTACATTACAGGTTTAATCCGAATTCTTTTGCTCGGACGCTCCTTTTATTAAATTTCATGAATTTCATGAAAAACTCCCAAAATTCATCTTGGAAATTGTTCAAAATTCATCAACTTGTGTTACATTATGGAAATCAGGGCGCTGAATCCGAATTTGGAATCCGTTTTGTTCTACGCCGTTCCATTCACCGGCAAGTGACAAAAAACACAATTTCATGAAATTTCCCAAATTTCCTTCATATTGTGTTTCTTTGTTCGATTTCACATGGGAAAAACTAAATTTTATATCCCCATCACAAGCAGGTGCTCCATAAGCAACAACTAAAAATATCAAACATTTCAGGTCTTCCCCCAACCCCACCCACTGATTGACCCCTGTATGGTGGGTGAAAATTAAAAAAAAAAATTTACGAAAATGAATTTGCCAAAAAAGCCGAGCGGGCACTTACTGGAACTACTTGGGCTTCATTCTGAAGAAACTGTTTGTTTTAAAAAATTATTCTTTATCTTAAATTCGCAATTTCTCCATTAAAACACACAGGAAATTCGACGAAAATGCTTGACGGTATGTATTTTGAGTCGCTGAATCCGATTTTGAAATCCGTCTTGCGCTAGGACGCTTCGTTCACGGGATATACGAAATTTCATGAATTTCATAAAAATCTCCCCAAAACGCCCTTGGAAATTGTCTAAAATTCACCAAAATTAGTATCCTTATATTTTTCGATGCTCGATCTTCTATCCGTTGCCACATTAAAATTTGATCGAGAGCACTTCGTACGTCAGCGAGAAAATTGCGTTTCTGGATCAGTAGAACGCGATGGTGCCGTCAAAATTGCCGAAATATGATGTCTTGCTGGATAAATCAGCGACAGTAGGCGGGAAACGACAAAAAAAAAAAAAAAAAAAAAAAAAAAAAAGTGTTCCCCGCTATGTTTTTTCCCGCCATAGACACAGTAAATGTTTGACGGTCTTGGTTCGGGTTGGTCCTTAAATGTTCGTTGAAGTTCCAATTTGGTCACATGCGAGTTCAGATACATGAAATATTCTTTTCCGATTGTAGTGAACAAAAAGTAGACAAGCTACATTTTGAGCTAACGCGCTCTTCCTGTTTCGTCGAAAGTTATGTAGGTCTGAAGTTTGATTTCGAACCTGACTCTTGATTTAAAAGACACATCCAACAGAAAAATAGACGGTAAAAACGATAACCCTTCTACGCAGATGAAATAATGACATATCTTTATTAAACCTAATAAACTTTTTGTGGTTCCACATAGTTTTATAAGATTTAATTTGTTTGAAAGTAATTTCCTACTGAAAAAAACGTTTGCCAAGTTGGGTGGGCAGTATAACTTCCTCACATATTGTAACATGTACGAATAGAAAGGGAAAGGGATAGCCCTTCTACGCAGATTAAATTATGGCCTACCTTTACAAAAATAGACGAAGAAAACAAATACGAGCAAACATTTAATATCCGACAGTTCTGTTAGTAAATGATCTTATAACTAAAATTTTGGTGGTTCCACATAAGGTACCGCATTTGATAGTCATTTCCAACAGAAAAAAAAGTCTGCCAAGTTGGGTGGGAGGTATAACTTCCTCACATAGAGAACGCACCGAATTATTATACAGCAGTCTGCAGTAAAAATAGTACTGATATGTTCTTAAAACTAAACTTTTCTTAGTTCCACATAATCTTTCGTGGTCTCTCTTGAAAAACATCAATGGAGGTGACGGGTGTGAAAGTAATTTCAAAAACAAAAAAAGTCTGTCATGTTGGGTGGGCAGTTTTGTAGCATAATACTAAAATGTTCTCTCTTGTGGTTCCACGTGATCTCTATGGCCTTCTACGCAGATAAATGGCCTATCTTAATTAAACCTAATAAACTTTTCGTGGCCCCACATATAAAATGCAGCAAATTATTACACAGCAATTTATTATTTTCGTTTTGCCCTTTTATAAACTTTATTTACGTATTTTATTTTCATTATTTTAACATGGATATGTTTTTGGGCTGGGGTTCATTCTAAAATTTGCGTAACGACACCAAAATTTGTGATGACCTGGCACTTTAGATTATTATTAACTCGAAAAGTGAAGGCTAGGAAAATCGTAGTCGTCGGGTTTCATAGTAGGAAAATCGTTCGCCACTTCTTGGAATGCTCCCATTTTATTACAACATCTCATGACCTCTAGGACATTGTAGTGTAAAGGAATGCTAATTTATTACTCCAAGTTATAAACTAATATTGTTTTGTAACCATAATGGAATAATCTTGTGAAAAGAAGGCCCTACATGGTTGGTATACAATTGAGTAGTAGGTACCTACTGGTAAGCAGTAGGTACTAGACATATCCATGATCTTTTGTTTTTCCCATCAAGGGAGAAATTATGGATATGTTATGAGGATATTTTTTATTTCATTCCCTTGGGATTGTCTATAGAAAGGGATTGTAAGTAATTTTCAAATGTTCCACCCCCACCTGAACCATGGGCTGTTGGTCTCGATGGTATGGGGACTAACTATATCCAATCGCATCTATGCATCCCACTGAGAGCGAGCGAAGCGAGCAACATTCCCCACACATTTCAAATCACCCTTAGTGATACACCGTTTCCAATGATTCTACATGTCCCACTCAACAGTAAAGACCATGGGATCTATACTGCCATACCGAGCGAGTGTAGCGAGCGAGAGAACTAGGCTAGTATAATAATTTACCTCTTCACGTGCAGGACGCTAAAACATATCTCTTGGCTTATGATACGTCGACATTGGTTTCTGGTTAGTCCTGGAATGAAGGTATACACTAAAGCTCATGACGCTCTGGATTCATTGAATAACTGGTTTTCGGACAGTTACCTCACGCTAAATGCAAACAAAACTAAATACATTTAAGTAGGGAGTAAAAATTAAATCGTAGAAAATATGAGTCATAATATGATATTAGTTTAGAAAAATCCGTTTGAAAAATTAGTTTATCCATCATGGATAACTGTTTAGAAAAATCGTGTTGTACATGTGCGACTTTGGAGAGAGCATTTACCTATCGTTATCTGGGTGTACATATTGATAATAAGTTAACGTGGTAATCACATTTAGACATTATACATGAAAAACTAAGGAGATTTTCGTTTTTGTTTTCTAATGTGAGGAATGTATTCAGGAATGATAAGCTTAGTCTTTCATATATTATTCTTTGGTACAATCAGTCTTACAATTAAACCGTTAAATATAATTCAAAGGTCCATTATGAAAATAATAATGAGAAAGCCACACCGATATCCGAACATCCAACTTTATGAAGAATTTAAAATACCTATTTACCCCTCGTCAGTTATTTGTAAAATCACTTCTATCAGTGTTCCATCGGAATCCAGGCATGATAAATAGGAATGCTTGTGACCATGATTATGAAACAAGATTTAGATGGGAGGGAAATGTAGTTAACCCAAAGCCATCTATGACGCTAACCACGAGGAGCCCATCCTTTATTTTGTATATTTTGTACCGGTCTATCGACGGAAATTTGAGATCTCCGCAACTTCACTCCCGCGCTGCCTATGAAAAAATAATATAATAAAGGTGGGTCAAGCTTGGACACAGCAAACGTGAAGCTGTATTCAGTAGTACCTACACTGTATAAATTTAATCAGTATTAATTATTATCTATGTACATGATGATAGAGATTAATTTTAAAAGTATTTTAATTTTTGTAATTCTCCCAAGTATAAGATGTGAATAGTTAGGAAACTCAGCTCGGAACGAAGCTTGCTTGATACTTACGGGCTATTGCCTTTCATCTAGCATTAGGTATATTGAGATATATTCCTTGTAATTAATTGAAAGTGTTCTTTGTAAGTATTCAATAAAATAAATAAATTAAAAAAAATATCATTCGAAAATTTAATTTTTGTCACTCGTATTACCAAATTACTAAACAAATTTAAATAAATGGTATATAAATTGAAATAAATATAACATATTGAAATGAATATAATCATGCAATATTGTTTTCCATGATTTATCGTGAAAATAGGAACTGGAAATATAGGGATCCTTGATAAATTTTGAACTACCTACTTTTTTAAACAGCTCGAAAGGGATTCTGTAGAACATACCTACCTCAATTTTTGCTTGAAAAATATGACAATTCAAGGTACATGCCCATAGGCGGGTAACTGAGAATAACAAATTAATCACAATGGGCCAGCAAATTGGGGCATAATATTCCACAGGTACCTACTTACTTCTACTATAAAAACTTGGTAATATCACTACCGAATTTAGATTATTCAAAAGCTCAAAAAATAGTATTTTTGTTACAAAATAACAAAATATATATAGTTTTTTTTTTTTTTTTTAATAAAAAATATAGAATGATACTATGAATTATATATGTCTGGCAACCCTAGGCTTAGGAGGCGCAGAGCCGATGTTGTCTACTTCCTCCATTGTCCAAGGTATATGAGTATATAGGCAGCTTACAGGCACTGCCCTCTGTTTTTCCAGTCATCCGCGTGGAGCGCATGTGTGTCAAATTTTTCGAGTCTGTCTACTAAGACCGAGAGCTTGTTCAAGTCCGATTTCTCCAAGATTAATGCTTGCTGGGTGGATAGCAGAAGTTATTTCAACTTTTAGCGTTGTGATTATGACTGATGGGGTTAAATTCCCCGTGATGTAGCGCATTTTATTTAGAGCGAGTAAAGGTTTTTGGAATCCGATTGTTGTGTCATCAAGAAGTGTTTTGGGATTTTTCTACTAAGGTAAATGGCTCTCTCGGCCGAATTGCAATTCTGATTTGGAATAAGCACTAGGTACTTGAAACGTAGCAGAAACAGTATATTGAGCAAAATAATTGTTTTCTCAAGTTGCAAAAACGGAAGTGCATTATTCAAGGATCAATACCAGAACATTTGAGACGCGGCTTAAAAAAAAAAAAAAAAAAAAAAAAAAAAAAAAAAAAAAAAAAAAAAAAAAAAACTCGGCTCTTCGGACCTTGCCAGGGGACAAGCCCCCTCTGGACCCCATAATGGTTACTGATTAGACCCTTCGTCTAAAATTCAAGAAACATGGAACATGCTTTAGCCGTGATTTTAAAAATGGACATTACTTTCCACTCTGTTGGGATGTTAGGAAAGTAAAAATGGACATTACTTCCACTCTGTTGGGATGTTGGGAAAGTAAAAATGGATATTACTTTCCAATCTATTGGGATGTTGGGTAAGTAAAAGTGGACATTACTTTCCAATCTGTTGGGATGTTGGAAAAGTAAAAATGCACAATACTTTCCACTCTGTTGGGATGTTGGGAAAGTAAAGGTGGACATAACTTTCCACTCTGTTGGGATGTTGGGAAAGTAAAAATGGACATTACTTTCCACTCTGTTGGGATGTTGGGAAAGTAAAAATGAACATTACTTTCCACTCTGTTGAGATGTTGGGAAAGTAAAAGTGGACATAACTTTCCACTCTGTTGGGATGTTGGGAAAGTAAAAGTGGGCATTACTTTCCACTCTGTTGGGATGTTGGGAAAGTAAAAATGGACATTACTTTCCACTCTGTTGGGATGTTGGGAAAGTAAAAGTGGACAATACTCCGCCCCTTCACCCCGCCAGGGGGCTTCACCCCCCTGGACTCCCGGTAACTTTCCGCCTTGAGCCTTCGGCAAAAATGCTAAAACATGGAACATGCTTTCTTCACTCTAATTCGTAAATGTAAATAAATTTAAAACTACGACATGTTTTACTAATCGAAATTGAATAGAGTACCTAAGTAGGTAATTTTCTGTTATGGTGCGCTTCTACAATTACTATAACCAAGATTAACTTCCAACCAAGTGACAACAAAACAAGCGGCATTGTTTACTATATCCATCTATAACACAAATGAATATAAATACAACCTGAATAGAGGAACAAGTACGCAAGAAATGCGTGATAATTCGAGAGCTTTCCAACGAGTGGAGAACGATTTTTGTCCGGTGAAAAATAAAGAAATTTCTTTTCCCCAGCAACGGCTTGGTTGTACGTGAAAACCAAAAGAAAAGACAAAATCGATGTTGGTTAATGTTTAAACATTTTTAAATTTTCAACTTTACACTCTGTTGGGATGTTGGGAAAGTAAAAATGGACATTACTTTCCACTCTGTTGGGATGTTGGGAAAGTAAAAATGGACATTACTTTCCACTCTGTTGGGATGTTGGGAAAGTAAAGGTGGACATTACTTTCCACTCTGTTGGGATGTTGGGAAAGTAAAAATGGACAATACTTTCCACTCTGTTGGGATGTTGGGAAAGTAAAGGTGGACATTACTTTCCACTCTGTTGGGATGTTGGAAAAGTAAAAATGGACAATACTTTCCACTCTGTTGGGATGTTGGGAAAGTAAAAGTGGACATTACTTTCCACTCTGTTGGGATGTTGGGAAAGTAAAAATGGACAATACTTTCCACTCTGTTGGGGTGTTGGGAAAGTAAAAGTGGACATTACTTTCCACTCTGTTGGGATGTTGGGAAAGTAAAAGTGGACATTACTTTCCACTCTGTTGGGATGTTGGGAAAGTAAAAGTGGACATTACTTTCCACTCTGTTCGGATGTTGGGAAAGTAAAAATGGACATTACTTTCACCTCTGTTGGGATGTTGGGAAAGTAAAAAATCCCGAGCTACTCTCGTTCTGGCTACACGAGGGACGATCATGTTGATTTAGATGAATACGAAAGCGCAAGACAAAGAGGGACAACGTTGACGCCGCAATCCTGTAATCTGTGTTATATATAAAAAGACGGATGTTACAGAAGCGGTATTACGGCACCTGTGCCCTAATACTGGATCTGGTCACCTGTGCCGTAAGACTGTAAAAGTAAATATATATATATATATATATATATATATATATATATATATATATATATATATATATATATATATATATATATCGGCCTAATTCCTCTGAGCGTTCCCTCTTTAAAGCGTAGATTTTAGTGGATTTTCCTTCGAATCTGAAGCATTTACCATTTTCAAGCATATTTTAATAGTTAAAATGTTTCGGGTTTCTTCAGGGTTGGTAAATGAAAAGTCTATATTTTAGGCCGACGTTTCGAAATATTTAAATATTTCTTCTTCAGGGCTGGTAACAGAGGAGGGGCATACAACAATTAGAATCTTCCCAATGTGGATACGAGTAAATATGAACAGATAAGATGAAAAACCATGGTTTTTGTATATAACTAACTTTTAGTACTAAATATATATATTGTTAATTTACCTTGGAAACTGTATTGCTTATTTCAGATCCTCGTCATAATAGAGCTTTATGATAGATAGCTATCAATTTAACACATCTTTGGGTATACTGGGAAGAACTTTAGGGTATACCGAGAAAACATTAGAAATTATTGAAGTTATAGGAGGTATGTGACAGCAACGTGGGCGAAAATACTATCACAAGTCAATGACTGATCCACGTCAAATGACGTTTCGTCCACGTTGCTGTCACATACCTTCTATAACTTCAATAATTTCTAATGTTTTCTCAGTATACCCAAAGATGTGTTTAAATAGATAGCTATCTATCATAAAGCTCTATTATGACGAGGATCTGAAATAAGCAATACAGTTTCCAAGGTAAATTAACAATATATATATTTAGTACTAAGAGTTAGTTATATACAAAAACCATAGTTTTTCATCTTATATGTTCATATTTACTCGTATCCACATTAGGAAGATTCTAATTGTTGTACGCCCCTCCTCTGTTACCAGCCCTGAAGAAGAAATATAAATATTTCGAAACGTCGGCCTGAAATATAGACTTTTCATTGACCAACCCATTTTAAATTTAACTCAGTGGTCGAGATAACCCAGCCTGATTTTAATATTTAGTTAATAGTTAACAAGTTTTAGTAAGTAGTTAGTTTAATAGTTAACATTTATCGTTTTCAAGCATGTAATAATTTGCTGCTTTTTGGCGAATTTTCTTAGAAAATGATGCTATTGCAATGGCTCCAAATATTAAATATTGCCAAAATTATACCACGACAAACTCGTTTCAGCCGTTTTTATGTTTCCCACAGTGCACAGAATTCTTCACGATTTTCATCGACGAAATCATTACAATAATAATTTTAAATTAAATCAGAATCAAAACTGTCGCCAAGAATTTTAAAATTATTATTCTACTGAGTTCGTCGATGAAAATCGTGTTGAATTCTGTGCACCTTGGTAAACCCGAATGCCGAATAGACGTGCTCAGATGTGCTCCGGCCAGTGTCGGTTTTATCCCCGCTTCAAACATCTGTTCTTGGCGCAAAAACAGTTTTCATCTGGAAAGACATATAAATATATGCAGGGTGTCCCAAAAACGTTCCCCTCCCTGCTAAAATCGTTATTAATGGGCCAAAAAAATAATTTTTCTTTTCAACATTTTCGTAAACATCTCAAAAATGACAAAGTTGAGCATTGCGCACGTGCGCAAACGTCCGCAATCTACATCAACTTCGTTATTTTAAATGCGAACCCCCATTTCCAAAAGCACACAAAAGCTCCTTAAGCGCAATAAATGTGAAATACTGAGTTTTTAAACATACTCAACTGCCACATGTAATACATGGTTTTGGAGTATTTTGTCATGCTGAACCTCGAAATGATGTTCATTTATTGATATTTGCAACATCAACTTGGGAAGACACCGAAAAATCTTCATTTAGTACGTTTTGTGCTTTGTGGAAATGTGTAAGAAAAAGTGCAATTTTGGTCAATTTTTAAGTGCGAATTTCACTAAGGTTTTTCTCCTAAATCGTAAAAAGGAAAATCGGTGCGAACCGTTGGAAAAACCTTCAGATTTTCAGCTTTCCAACGATACAGTCAATACATACATACAATACATTTATTTAACTAATTAGGAGAGAAAATTATGCTTTAATGTCGAAAAACATGGGATTTTCAATGAAATCGAGGGTTTTCGTGAAAATGACGATGAAAATACGATTTTGGTGCCGGCTTTAATGTCGAAAAACATGGGATTTTCAATGAAATCGAGGGTTTTCGTTAAAATGACTATGAGAATACGAGTTTGGTGCCGGTTTCTACGTATTTTTTGAGGCTGAATCGAATGGAGACACTTGCGCACCTTCCAAACTTAGTTATAACTCAGTTATAACAAGAACGTAGGACACAAAACTAATTTTTATATTTCGGCTAATGCCTTTTTCAAAACTATAAAGAAGAATCATTTTGGGCATTTTGACGTTGTTACGGAGATATATAGTATTTTACCTTTTAGTTAAACCTTTTTCGCAATGATTTAAACCTTTTTTACTTTAAATTAAACCTTTTTAACTTTTATTTAAACCTTTTTTACTTTAAATTAAACCTTTTTCACTTTCATTTAAACTTTTTTTACTTTCAATTAAACCTTTTTCACTTTTATTTAAACCTTTTTTACTTTAAATTAAACCTTTTTCACTTTCATTTAAACTTTTTTTACTTTCATTTAAACCTTTTTCACTTTCATTTAAACATTTTTTACATTGAATTAAACCTTCTTCTATTCCCAAGTAGGAAAGTCAATTTTTGAACAAAATGAATGATGAAAACTTTATTTACAAAGAATAAATAACAATAATTTATTGTATAACAATACAACAATTGTATACAATAATTTATTATATAACAATATATAGCATTTGCCGATTTATTTTAACCTTTCACCAAATGAATCAAACCTTTTTCCAAATTAGTTAAACCTTTTTCCAAAATAATTCACACTTTCCCCAAAATAATTAAACCTTTTCCAATACAATTAAACTTTTTTCCAAAATAATTAAACCTTTTCCCGAAACAATTAAACCTCTTGCGAAAAAGTATATGACAAATGTATATATACGAATTTCGAAAAAGTTTAATCAATTAGGTACTACAGAAAAACTTGAAGGAAGTTTTCTTTTCTCGCAAGAGGTTTAATTTTTTCGGGAAAAGGTTTGATCATTTTGGGAAAAAGTTTAATTGTATTGGGAAAAGGTAAAATTATTTTGGGAAAAGGGTGAATCATTATGGAAAAAGGTTTAACTCATTTGGAAAAAGGTTTGATTAATTTGGTCAAAGGTTTAATTAAACCGGCAAATGCTATAACAATAAATAAGACACCAAATTGACATGACAATAAACTGACATAACAATAAATATGACGGACAAACTGACACAGAAACAACGCAGTCAATGGCCAACCTCTACATTGACACCATAAAACTTCTGCAAGACCCCATTGATTGCGTTGTTTCTGTGTCAGTTTGTCAGTCATATTTATTGTTATGTCAGTTTATTGTCATGTCAGTTTGGTGTCATATTTATTGTTATATTGTTTATTTATTCTTTGTAAATAAAATTTTCATCATTCATTTTGTTCGAAAATTGACTTTCCTACTTCGGAATAGAAGAAGGTTTAAGTCAATTTAAAAAATGTTTAAATGAAAGTGAAAAAGGTTTAAATGAAAGTAAAAAAAAAGTTTAAATGAAAGTGAAAAAGGTTTAATTTGAAGTAAAAAAGGTTTAAATCGTCGGGAAAAAGGTTTAACTAAAAGGTAAAATACATACTTGCCAAGGAGAGACAGTTTACCAGGTTAACACCTAATATTCAGGCCTGGATAATGCGCTCGTTCTGAATGAAGCAGCATTATTTTATTTGCATTTGGTTTCATCTTTTTTAGAACTTTGATGCCAAAACAATCGTTGAATATTTCATTATGTGCCGTGGCGTGTTGGCTCACTGGTAACTCGTCATCTCTTCTAACAACAGTTGTCCTGTGGTTGTTTACTCTTAAATTTTGTGTCTGCGGCTGATCGGGACATCTTGCAGAGAGCCATCATCAATCTTGAATCTTGGTGTGAGAGTAACTGCCTCTTGTTAAACCCGTCAAAGTGCTCAGTCATCTCCTTTCATCGGTCGGCGTTGCCCCTTCGGTTCGAATACTTTCTCAGCAGAGGTCCATTAGCGAGGAACGATGATTCTTTGGACCTCGGGGTGAGATGCGATTGCCAACTTGATTTCTCTAAGCATATAAGTAGGTATAGTTGCTAGTAGTGCGATGCGTTCACTTGGATTTCTCAAAAGGCACACTCGCGAGCTCGACAGCGTGGGAGCCTTAGTCATGCTCTACAAAGCTCTTATTTTACCCAGGTTGGAGTATGCGTCATCAGTTTGGTCCCCGCTTTACGCTGTTCATAGGTATCAGCTGGAGAGAGTGCAAAACAAGTTTCTGCGTTATGTCTTGCGCCTTTAAGCTCGGGATTCCTTCAGATGACGTCAACTACCCTTCGCTGCTGAAGATATGCAAGCTCCAGTCACTTCTGAACATCCATCCTGATTTTGATTTTTTCACGAACTCCATAAGTTCTCTCAAGTCACTTATTATCAAGTCCCCGGTATTGTTTTGATATTGGACACTAAATCTCTCTTGCTGATTGAATTTTTTTTCTTGTTGTTATCTGATATTTTCATTAAGATATGTAAGCTGTTGTTAATTGGGCTTGCCCCGTATTCAAATAAATAAATAAATTGAGGGATGTTTTGGCTTTTCCAACGTAAAATGCGGGGCAATTTTTGCACAACAACTGATAAACACACATCGGTGTTTGGCATTCTGCCGAGCCTTTGCACTTGTAAGAGTTGGGGTGGGGTTGTTTGCCGACGAGAACTCTTCTTCTTCCAGTACAATTGGACAAACTGGAAGAACAACCCCACGACCCAACAAACAACCCAAACTCTTACAAGTGCAAAGGGTCGGCAGAATGCCAAACACCAAAGTGTGTTTATCAGTTATTGTGCAAAAATTGCCCTGCATTTTACGTTGGAAAAGCCGAAAGATCCCTTAATTTAAGAGTAAACAACCACAGAGCAACTGTTGTTAGAAGAGATGAAGAATTATCAGTGAGCCAACACGCCACGGTACATACCTAATGAAATATTCAACGATTGTTTTGGCATCAAAGTTCTAAAAAAGATGAAACCAAATGCAAATAGAATAATGCTGCTTCATTCAGAACGAGCGCATTATCCAGGCCTGAATATTAGGCGTTAACCTGGTAAACTGTCTCTCCTTGGCAAGTATATCTCCGTACCAACGTCAAAATTCCCAAAATTGATTCTTCTTTGTAGTTTTGAAAAAGGCACTATTAGCCGAAATATAAAAATTAGTTTTGTGTCCTACATTCTTGTTATCATTTAATAACAAGAACATCATAATAATTAATGATTAACAGGACGTTTCCATTTGTTTTCGTCACGTCGAGGTCACCAATTTATGATGATTTCCGCTTACAACCGAGTCGTTGCTAGAGAAATGGTACTTCGTCATTTTTCATCCCACAAAATTGGTTCACCATTCGTTCGAAAGCTTTCGATTTATTCAACCATATTATGTTAACTACTGCGAAGTGCGTGGCCAAAAAGCTGAGTTACGAGCATGGTTATTTGAACAATTGTTTACACACAGGTGATCATTCTCAATAGGTAATTGATATTGTAAAGATGATCGCAACTCTTGTAAAATTAATGTGCAAAATTAATCATTATTAAATGATCTGACTGTAGAACCGTAGGTCTACCATCCGTTTTTTTCTAAAAATTGTGTAAAAAAAAATGTCATTCCAGACGATAACTCCTCCTTGGGATTGAGATAAAATTCCGTTCTTACGCCACAAATCAAGCTTTCCAAACAAAGGGGCGAGTTCGTTGGCGAGCACTTTTTGAGCACATTAAATTGGCCAAATTTCAAAAAATGTGCTGAATATACAACTAAAAATGGCTAAAAATCGTTAAAATGACATTTTTTCGCAGAATATTGCTCAAATAAAGTATGTCAACTATCAAACAGAATATGAAAAAAATTATGTAAAGCCAAAAAATTTATCAAATTTCGATAGAATTAGCTAAAAAATTGATAAAAACTGCAAAAAGCTAAATATTCAAAACTTGTTATTGAATTGCAGATTATTATTTAGAATACCTACGCTGTTTGCCACAAAACTATTAGTTGATATTTTCCTTGCACTGAAAAAGCTCAAATTTCAAAACTATTCAACATTATACTACCTATACGATAATTTACGAAAATTCGCTCATAAAATTATGCTACATGATAATAACAATAATAATGTTTATTGTAATCATCAACAGTGCAAATGAAGTACATATTCAGAGAAGATAAAAATAAATAAATGAATTGTATCTTGTATATACATAATACTTAGTACTTAAAATCAGTAGGTGAGGTAATTTCTAGTGAATGTGATCACCGTGCTGGAAAGTAAAAAAGTTTCAGTCATGCAGCATGATTGTGTGAGCGAATTTTCGTAAGTTACCGTTGTTACAAGTTATGTTATATTGTTTTAAAGTTTGAGCACTTTGAGTGCAAAGAAATTGTACACATTTTATGACTACATATTTTCTAAGCCACAGTCAGTATTAAAGCTACATCAAGTCCTAAAACAGTTGAGCGTAAAACATTAAAGAGAGCGACCGAGAGAATCGGAGGACGGAATATTTCACAGAGTAAACTCATCAGTTGTGATTACAATTTTTTTTTTTTTTTTTTTTTTTTTTTTTAAACAAGCACCTACTACCTACGTTTTAGCCTGGTCCTCCACTGGAAGCGACTAAGCGACAAGGCGACTTCCGCGAGGCAACTGGGACGCAACTGAGCTCCTCCATTGGAGGCGACTTAGTCGCGCGAAGTCTGTGGTGGTGTGTAGTAGACTGCATTTATTTTTGGTAAAATGGACGACATAGATAGTTACAGTGGAACCTGGATAATTCGAACTCCTTTAATTATAAATCTTCTTTAATTCGAATGTTCCTCTTGGTCCCTAATTGCAATCAGTCCGGGCCCCTTCCCCTCTTTTGTGGAGTTCCTCAGGGTGCTGTGCTGGGGGCCACTTTTGTTTTCGGTCTTTATTAACGACCTGCCTGGCGTCCTCAAGTTCTGCAACTACCACCTTTTTGCAGGCGATTTTCAAATCTACATTACCAGTGAACATGGGGATGCGATGATTGACTTCATCAGGAAACTTAACCGGGACCTCTATAGCGTCTCCACGTGGGCCAGGAAAACCGGAATTCTGATTAATCCTTCTAAATCTCAGGTGATCGTGGTTTTTAGTCAGGACATTCCCACTGATTCCCTGCCTCCTGTTCTGATCGATGGGATTGTGGTTCCCTTTTCCCAGCATGTCAGGAATCTCGGTCTTATCTTGGACAAGACACTATCCTGGGACTCCCACATAACTAGGGTATGTCAAAGGGTCTATGGATCTCTCCACTCCCTGCGACGCCTTTCAAAAATTCACCCCACAGTACCTCAAGCGCCGATTGGTGACAGCTTTGGTTCTCCCCCATCTGTTTTATTGCTGTTCCATTTTTTCTTACTCTTTATCTGGCTCTCGAAATAAAAAACTCCAAGTAGCCTACGATGCATGCCTACGTTATGTTTTTAATGTTAAGGCACGAAATTCTGTTTTTGGGCTTCAGATACTTTGCTTACCCTTGAGGAAATATTTTATTTTTCGCCACCTGAAAACGCTGTATTTAATCTTGAGCGGTTCTATGCCTGACTACTTGGACAACCTGACCACGAGAGCTGCCTCTTCGAGGTCTAATATCCTGATGATCTCCCGCCATTTTAGTCAAACCATGGCCAGGTCCTTTGTGGTGGCTGGGGCTAGGGTTTGGAACGCCCTCCCATTGTCTGTTCGTGCGTCCCTTCCATTGGTCGGTTTTTAAGCTATCTTAAGCAGCACCTGAATACCGACAATTGAATAACCTAATATTATGTGCCCCCCCCCCCCCTTTTTTTTCTTCCCCTTACGATGGATGCTTAATTTTCTTCCTCTCAAATTCTTCTCCTTTTTTTCTCTCAATTAAGTAACCATAATTTTTGTTTCGTTTTTTTCCCCCTCTAACTTTTTCTTAGCCATAATTATTCTACGTTTTGCCGTCTTATACAGTTTATTGTACCTTCACCATACGTGGTTCATGTGACCCGCTATGGACAATATTTACATGTCTTTGGGTTAATAAATGTTTTATTATTACTATTATTTTTTTTTTTTTGTATTTAAACAATGCTAAAAAATCGTGGATAATTCGAATTTTCGGCGTGCTTATTAAGGTATAAATTTTAAGCTGCGACTCAAAATAATTGTAAATTTATCGGGAAATACGTTTTAGTAACGATATTCGGCAAAAGGTTTGCGTTAGACCAAGTGCATGCAAGTCAGTGCCATCATACAGTGTGATAACTCTCCTTCCTCTCCCGCCCACCGACCGTCCCAAAACAGGACCAGACCAAGTCTGAGCGATTCGCCAAAGAATTGGGAAAGCGAAATTTCAAAGCTATCACTGGGTGTATGACACAAGTGTGCACTGTGAATATAAGTAATTCTTACTCCAACTCTTTGAATGCGTTGGAATCTTTTATAATGGCTGAGAGACTTAATTCAAGGAAACAGGCCAAAATACCATCCTTTTTTGAAAAACAATAGATTGTTTTTTTATGGTTGCAGTTAAATACAGTACCATTCCAGGTGTCTTTATATTTATTGTTCAATACTCTGTTGGTCGATAGAGTATTAAATGTTACTATATGTACTTTACTTCGTACTGTAGTTTGTTAAAATATAATTTATTAAAACTTCTTTAATTCGAATTTTCGGTTAATTCGAAGTTTTTGACTGGTCCCTTGAGGTTCGAATTATCCAAGTTTCACTGCATTGTTTGCTGGATAATGCTCTCGTAAATTTCTTTTGGATGAGAAGGAAACGACGAATGTTCTGGATGAACCCAATATTGAAAAGGAGGCAAAGTTTGGGTGAATTCAACCACCTCCACGACGAGCTGAAGGGAGATTCAGAGAAGTTTCGAAATTATTATAGATGGACCTACAAACGTACGATTACATCTTGAATGCTATACAAGCTTCGATCACCAAATCGTCCAACTTCAGGGACACGATCTCACCAGCAGAACGCCTCAGTGTGGCTCTCAGGTAGTAAAGTATTAAAACCAGATAATTATTACGTTTTTACTTGTAATTATTGTAGATGTTGAGGTTTGCCGTTCACAGTCGAAGGGTGCGCCGAGAAAACATGGGAGGGGGAAGCCAGGTCGCTCGAAGACAAGCGACTGATCCCATCCGGATGGGATCAGTCGCTCGTCGCCTCAAAATACGCGAAGTCGCGTCGCTCAGGTCGCTTGCAGTGGAGGAGCTCTAATACGTTTCAAGCTTATGGAATTAGTCGCTTATATAGTCCCATAGTCGCTTAGTCGCATAGTCCCTTAGTCGCTTAGTCGCATAGTCGTTTCCAGTAGAGGACCACCCTTAAACAGCATAGTTCTAGGATTGGTTATACAGGGATACTTCGATAAGAGTAGTTCAATCTGAATTTGGACAATGTTTCAAGCAAACATTACCGATTTTTACAATTAGCGAACGGCATTATTTCCTTTTTTGACTGATTTTTCAACTTCGAAATTTTTGAAAACTTGATACATATTCTTATAGGAAATTTTACGCTGATTCTGAATATACCACACGTTGGTATGCTGAAAGAATTATTTCGCACAACAAATCGCAAAAAAACAGGCTATTTTGAAATGGGATCAGTCACTCGTCGCCTCAAAATACGCGAAGTCGCGTTGCTCATGTCGCTTGCAGTGGAGGAGCTCTAATACGTTTCAAGCTTATGGGATTAGTCGCTTATATAGTCCCATAGTCGCTTAGTCGCTTAGTCACATAGTTGCTTAGTCGCATAGTCGCATAGTCGCATAGTCGCATAGTCGCTTAGTCGCATAGTCGCTTAGTCGCATAGCCGCTTAGTCGCTTAGTCCCATAGTCGCTTAGTCCCATAGTCGCTTAGTCGCATAGTCACAGTCCCATAGTCGCTTAGTCACATAGTTGCTTAGTCGCTTAGTCGCTTAGTCGCATAGTCGCTTAGTCGCTTAGTCGCATAGTCGCTTAGTAGCATAGTCGCTTAGTCGCATAGTCGCTTAGTCGCATAGTCGCTTAGTCACATAGTCGCATAGTCGCTTAGTCGCATAGTCGCTTAGTCGCATAGTCGCTTAGTCGCATAGCCGCTTAGTCGCTTAGTCCCATAGTCGCTTAGTCCCATAGTCGCATAGTCGCATAGTCGCATAGTCGCATAGTCGCTTAGTCGCATAGTTGCTTAGTCGCTTAGTCGCTTAGTCGCATAGTCGCTTAGTCGCTTAGTCGCATAGTCCCATAGTCCCATAGTCGCTTAGTCGCATAGTCGCTTAGTCGCTTAGTCGCATAGTCGCTTAGTCGCATAGTCGCTTAGTCGCTTAGTCGCTTAGTCGCATAGTCGCTTAGTCGCTTAGTCGCATAGTCGCTTAGTCGCTTAGTCGCATAGTCGCTTAGTCGCATAGTCGTTTAGTCGCATAGTCGCTTAGTCGCATAGTCGCTTAGTCGCTTAGTCGCATAGTCGCTTAGTCGCTTAGTCGCATAGTCGCTTAGTCGCTTAGTCGCATAGTAGCTTAGTCGCATAGTCGCTTAGTCACATAGTTGCTTAGTCGCATAGTCGCATAGTCGCTTAGTCGCATAGTCGCTTAGTCGCATAGTCGCTTAGTCCCATAGTCGCTTAGTCGCATAGTCGCTTAGTCGCATAGTCGCTTAGTCGCATAGTTGCTTAGTCCCATAGTCGCTTAGTCGCTTAGTCCCATAGTCGCATAGTCGCTTAGTCGCATAGTCGCTTAGTCCCATAGTCGCATAGTCGCATAGTCGCCTAGTCACATAGTCGCATAGTCGCTTAGTCACATAGTCGCATAGTCGCATAGTCGCTTAGTCGCATAGTCGCATAGTCGCATAGTCGCTTAGTCGCATAGTCGCTTAGTCGCTTAGTCGCTTCGTCGCATAGTCGCTTAGTCGCTTAGTCGCTTAGTCACATAGTTGCTTAGTCGCATAGTCGCTTAGTCGCATAGTCGCTTAGTTGCTTTGTCGCATAGTCGCTTAGTCGCATAGTCGCTTAGTCCCATAGTCGCTTAGTCGCTTAGTCCCATAGTCGCATAGTCGCTTAGTCGCATAGTCGCTTAGTCCCATAGTCGCATAGTCGCATAGTCGCTTAGTCGCATAGTCGTTTAGTCGCATAGTCGCTTAGTCGCATAGTCGCTTAATTGCATAGTCGCTTAGTCGCATAGTCGCTTAGTCGCATAGTCGCTTCGTCGCATAGTCGCTTAGTCGCATAGTCGCAAAGTCGCTTAGTCGCATAGTCGCTTAGTCGCAAAGTCGCTTAGTCGCATAGTCACTTAGTCGCATAGTCGCTTAGTCGCATAGTCGCTTAGTCGCATAGTCGCATAGTCGCTTTGTCGTTTTGTCGCATAGTCGCTTAGTCCCATAGTTGCTTAGTCGCATAGTCGCATAGTCGCTTAGTCCCATAGTCGCATAGTCGCTTAGTCGCATAGTCGCTTAGTCGCATAGTCGTTTAGTCGCATAGTCGCTTAGTCGCTTGGTCGCATAGTCGCTTAGTCCCATAGTCGCTTAGTCCCATAGTCGCTTAGTCCCATAGTCGCTTAGTCGCATAGTCGCTTAGTCGCATAGTCGCTTAGTCACATAGGCGCATAGTCGCTTTGTCGCTTTGTCGCATAGTCGCTTAGTCCCATAGTTGCTTAGTCGCATAGTCGCTTAGTCGCATAGTCGCTTAGTCCCATAGTCGCTTAGTCGCATAGCCGCTTAGTCGCTTAGTCGCTTAGTCGCATAGTCGCTTAGTCTCATAGTCGCTTAGTCCCATAGTCGCATAGTCGCATAGTCGCCTAGTCGCATAGTCGCTTAGTCGCATAGCCGCTTAGTCGCTTAGTCCCATAGTCGCTTAGTCCCATAGTCGCTTAGTCGCATAGTCACTTAGTCCCATAGTCGCTTAGTCGCATAGTTGCTTAGTCGCATAGTCGCTTAGTCGCTTCCAGTAGAGGACCACCCTTAAACAGCATGGTTATACAGGGATACTTCGATAAGAGTAGTTCAATCTGAATTTGGACAATGTTTCATGCAAATATTACCGATTTTTACAATTAGCGAACGGCATTATTTCCTTTTTTGACTGATTTTTCAACTTCGAAATTTTTGAAAACTTGATACATATTCTTATAGGAAATTTTACGCTGATTCTGAATATACCACATGTTGGTATGCTGAAAGAATTATTCCGCACAACAAATCGCAAAAAATAGGCTATTTTGAAAATTTTGACTACATTTTTGAAAATTTCAACCCAAAGAGGTAATCCGATCATGCTGGCCAACGAACTTGAACTTTCGTTTTGTCTCCTTAACATTTTAAAATTTGTTTGAAGTTTCTAGCACAATTCTACGAACAGTTATCGTCTGTGATGACACATACATACATACATACATAAAAAAATGCGTTAAACTTCAGAATATGATTCAGAATAGCCTGAAACGGATTTATGCGCAAAATTGAAAAGTTCAACGTAACTCCTCTGGAAAATTAAAATAATAGTCCTGTAGATGTTGAGGTTCGCTGTTCACAGTCGAAGGGTGCGCCGAGAAAACATGGGAGGGGGAAGCCAGGTCGATCCGGATGGGATCAGTCACTCGTCGCCTCAAAATACGCAAAGTCGCGTCGCTCATGTAGCTTGCAGTGGAGGAGCTCTAATACGTTTCATGCTTATGGGATTAGTCGCTTATATAGTCCCATAGTCGCTTAGTCACATAGTCGCATAGTCGCTTAGTCGCTTAGTCGCTTAGTCGCATAGTCGCTTAGTCCCATAGTCGCTTAGTAGCATAGTCGCTTAGTCGCATAGTCGCTTTGTCGCATAGTCGCTTAGTCCCATAGTCGCTTAGTCGCATAGTGTCGCATAGTCGCTTAGTCGCATAGTCGCTTAGTCCCATAGTCGCTTAGTCGCATAGTCGCTTAGTCGCATAGTCGCTTTGTCGCATAGTCGCTTTGTCGCATAGTCGCTTAGTCCCATAGTCGCATAGTCGCATAGTCGCCTAGTCGCATAGTCGCTTAGTCGCATAGCCGCTTAGTCGCTTAGTCCCATAGTCGCTTTGTCGCATAGTCGCTTAGTCCCATAGTCGCTTAGTCGCATAGTCGCTTAGTCGCTTAGTGGCATAGTCGCTTAGTCGCATAGTCGCTTAGCCGCATAGTCGCTTAGTCGCTTTGTCGCATAGTCGCTTAGCCCCATAGTCACTTAGTCGCATAGTCACTTAGTCGCATAGTCGCATAGTCGCTTAGTCCCATAGTCGCTTAGTCGCATAGTCACTTAGTCGCATAGTCGCATAGTCGCTTTGTCGCATAGTCGCTTTGTCGCATAGTCGCTTAGTCCCATAGTCGCATAGTCGCTTAGTCGCATAGTCGCATAGTCGCTTAGTTGCATAGTCGCTTAGTCGCATAGTCGCATAGTCCCATAGTCGCTTAGTCGCATAGTCGCTTAGTCGCATAGTCGCAAAGTCGCATAGTCGCTTAGTCCCATAGTCGCTTAGTCGCATAGTCGCATAGTCGCATAGTCGCATAGTATCTTAGTTGCATAGTCGCTTAGTCCCATAGTCGCTTAGTCCCATAGTCGCTTAGTCCCATAGTCGCTTAGTCCCATAGTCGCTTAGTCGCATAGTCACTTAGTCCCATAGTCGCTTAGTCACATAGTTGCTTAGTCGCATAGTCGCATAGTCGCTTAGTCGCATAGTCGCTTAGTCGCATAGTCGCTTAGTCGCTTAGTCGCATAGTTGCTTTGTCGCTTAGTCCCATAGTCGCTTAGTAGCATAGTCGCTTAGTCGCTTAGTGGCTTAGTCGCATAGTCGCTTAGTCGCATAGTCGCATAGTGGCTTAGTCGCATAGTCGCTTAGTCGCATAGTCGCATAGTTGCTTTGTCGCATAGTCGCATAGTCGCTTAGTCGCATAGTCGCATAGTCGCTTAGTCCCATAGTCGCTTAGTCGCATAGTCGCTTAGTCGCTTAGTCGCATAGTTGCATAGTCGCATAGTCGCATAGTCGTTTAGTCGCATAGTCGCTTAGTCGCATAGTCGCATAGTCGCTTAGTCGCATAGTCGCTTAGTTGCATAGTCGCATAGTTGCTTTGTCGCTTAGTCCCATAGTCGCATAGTCGCTTAGTCGCATAGTCGCATAGTTGCTTTGTCGCTTAGTCCCATAGTCGCATAGTCGCTTAGTCGCATAGTCGCTTTGTCGCTTAGTCCCATAGTCGCTTAGTCGCATAGTCGCTTAGTCCCATAGTCGCATAGTCGCATAGTCGCCTAGTCGCATAGTCGCTTAGTCGCATAGCCGCTTAGTCGCTTAGTCCCATAGTCGCTTAGTCCCATAGTCGCTTAGTCGCATAGTCACTTAGTCCCATAGTCGCTTAGTCCCATAGTCGCTTAGTCGCATAGTCGCTTAGTCGCATAGTCGCTTAGTGGCTTAGTCGCATAGTCGCTTAGTCGCATAGTCGCATAGTCGCTTAGTCGCTTAGTCGCATAGTCGCTTAGTCGCATAGTCGCATAGTTGCTTTGTCGCTTAGTCCCATAGTCGCTTAGTAGCATAGTCGCTTAGTCGCTTAGTGGCTTAGTCGCATAGTCGCTTAGTCGCATAGTCGCATAGTCGCTTAGTCGCATAGTCGCTTAGTCGCATAGTCGCATAGTTGCTTTGTCGCTTAGTCGCATAGTCGCATAGTCGCTTAGTCGCATAGTCGCTTAGTCCCATAGTCGCATAGTCGCTTAGTCGCATAGTCGCTTAGTCGCTTAGTCGCATAGTTGCATAGTCGCATAGTCGCATAGTCGTTTAGTCGCATAGTCGCATAGTCGCTTAGTCGCATAGTCGCTTAGTTGCATAGTCGCATAGTTGCTTTGTCGCTTAGTCCCATAGTCGCATAGTCGCATAGTTGCTTTGTCGCTTAGTCCCATAGTCGCATAGTCGCTTTGTCGCATAGTCGCCTAGTCGCATAGTCGCTTAGTCGCATAGCCGCTTAGTCGCTTAGTCCCATAGTCGCTTAGTCCCATAGTCGCTTAGTCGCATAGTCACTTAGTCCCATAGTCGCTTAGTCGCATAGTCGCTTAGTCGCATAGTCGCATAGTCCCATAGTCGCTTAGTCGCATAGTCGCTTAGTCGCATAGTCGCTTAGTCGCATAGTTGCTTAGTCGCTTAGTCGTTTCCAGTAGAGGACCACCCTTAAACAGCATAGTTCTAGGATTGGTTATACAGGGATACTTCGATAAGAGTAGTTCAATCTGAATTTGGACAATGTTTCAAGCAAACATTACCGATTTTTACAATTAGGCATTATTTCCTTTTTTGACTGATTTTTCAACTTCGAAATTTTTGAAAACTTGATACATATTCTTATAGGAAATTTTACGCTGATTCTGAATATACCACATGTTGGTATGCTGAAAGAATTATTCCGCACAACAAATCGCAAAAAATAGGCTATTTTGAAAATTTTGACTACATTTTTGAAAATTTCAACCCAAAGAGGTAATCCGATCATGCTGGCCAACGAACTTGAACTTTCGTTTTGTCTCCTTAACATTTTAAAATTTGTTTGAAGTTTCTAGCACAATTCTACGAACAGTTAATGTCTGGAATGACACATACATATATACATACATACATTAAAAAATGCGTTAAACTTCAGAATATGATTCAGAATAGCCTGAAACGGATTTATGCATAAATTTTTTTCAAAAATTCACATTCTACAAATTTCGAGGCGAGAGCAATAGCTTAATTTTCTTCAAAAATTCGCTAAAACTGTGTCCCAGCACGGAGAGTTGATCAGACCCGATGTTATAAAATTATTTCTTATCGATTTTTTCTTTTTTTGTATGTATGAATCGTATGTATGTATAAACGTATCAGTGCTACTCGTGTTTGAAAACAAATGAGAAAATAAATTGAGGAAATAAAAACTATCTTGTAAACTGATTTGATTCCATCTTCTGTTTATTATTCTTCTGTTAATTATTCTAATTATTAGGAAACATGTTTTCTTTTAGTTTTCAATTTATCATGAAGTATTCAATTTTGTTTTCAGATATGAGTTAATCAATTTCTCTTCTCAATAAATTTTCGTTATTAACACTGAATATTTCAGTAATTTTTTCGTATTTTTTATCAATTACTTGCATTCCTTGATATTCAATTGTCATTTGAGCATATTTATTGATTACTTTAGGCAGCTTGAGTCTGTGTATTGTTTATTATTCCTTTTCCTAACGTCTATAAAGAAAGAGCTTTTTTCTTTTTTGATAAATTTGATCATATTTTTAACGTACAGATGATGAATCGTGTCTATTTAAAGGTCTTTGAATAGCTGACCAATTGGGTATCGCTTAGGTTTATTAAACATAGCTTTTAGTGTCATTTTAGCGAATTTTTGAAGAAAATTAAGCTATTGCTCTCGCCTCAAAATTTGTAGAATGTGAATTTTTGAAAACATTTTATGCAGAAATCCGTTTCAAGCTATTCTGTGTCATATTCTGAAGTTTAACGCATTTTTTAATGTACCATGTATGTATGTATGTGTCATTCCAGACGATAAACTCTCCGTAGAATTGTGCTAGAAACTTCAAACAAATTTTAAAATGTTAAGGACACAAAACGAAAGTTCAAGTTCGTTGGCCAGCATGATCGGATTACATCTTCGGGTTGAAATTTTCAAAAATGTAGTCAAAAATTTCAAAATAGCCTGTTTTTTGCGATTTGTTGTGCGAAATTATTTTTTCAGCATACTAACATGTGGTATATTCGGAATCAGCGTAAAATTTCCTATAAGAATATGTATCAAGTTTTCAAAAATTTCAAAGTTGAAAAATCAGTCAAAAATCGAAATAATGCCGTTCGCTAGTTGTAAAAATCGGTAATATTTCCATGAAACATTGTCCAAATTCAGATTCAAATCAGATTATCTGTGAAATATTCCGTCCTTCCATTCTCTCGGTCGCTCTCTTTAATGTTTTACGCTCAACTGTTTCAGGACTTGATGTAGCTTTAATACTGACTGTGGCTTAGAAAATATCAGCCATGAAATTATGAAGAAGTTCTATTTATGTACGTACTAGCACGCAGACCCAAGGCCTCGTTTTATGTCAAGATTTGATGATGTTATGATAGGATACTGTTAAGGTTTCAACTGCCTTCAATACTGACCACATCGGACATCGAAATCTATGAATATTTACCTACATTTGTCTTTAAATCTACAAGATTAGTTTAATAATAATAAAGTATGAGTACCTCCTAATTATTTTTAATAATTTGATTCCATGTTTGTCTATCAAAATCATAAACTAAAATTTCTCTACACGATCAATATCGACTGAAATGTCGAAGATTTCTTCAAAAATTCGCTCATGGGGTCATGCTGCTTGACTGGACTTTTTTTGGATTTTAAATATCTTTTCAGTCAGGTATTTGAACCCTCCACCCCAAATCGCAATTGAATATTGCATTACGGATTGAAATTATTGGTAAATGTTTAAATACATAACTGGAACTTTTAATTAGTTCCAACATTGCTTCATTTCACTAATGAACTGGTTCTAATTTGAAGTACCTACTAGGTGGTACTTGATGTTGGCTATAAATTGCATTGGAAGTTGAAGTAGTTCGTGGAGAAGTGAAGAGAAAGTTTGCGGAGATGCGAGCGGGGAAGGTCGATATATCGAATCGATTCTCAAGTAATCGATAGCGGGAGCCAGCTGTTCGAGTGGGAGGAGGAAGGCGACTTGATTAGAGCGAGAGGGGGAACGATGAAACGAGAGGGGACTATTGACCGAGTGAGAGGGGAAGTTGCGGCGCCGGCGGTGCCCTCCGCCTCCCGCGGCGTCGCAGTACCGTAATTACCGTAACTCCAACCTTGGACGTTCGGGAGCAACCGGCCCGACCCTACCGTCAGCGACTGTAATTACAAATTACGCTAAGCCCGCCTAACCTTACAGTCGGGGGTAACCCCTTTGTTGTCCCAGGTACCGTAACTTCGTCTGTAACCTTCCGGCCTGTACAGGGCCCCCCCTCCTCTGTAACTCTGTAGCCTGTCAGCCTACCGTAAGTTTCCGTAACTTTTCTGTAACTGCGGGCGGAGCTGGCCGGCCCCTCCAACGATCCAACATGGCTGTCGAGGACAGAACTCCGTTCCGGCTCCCCCAGTGTTACATCAAAACCTTCGAATTGTGTTGTTACGTCCGGACTCCGTCGTTTTCCAGGCATTTTGGACACTTGAAGATGTAATTCTCAATTCCCTCATCACTGTCATTACGGTAAGAATTGTAATTTATCACTTATTTCACCACAATTCGCCATGAAACCCTCCTAAAACCGATAAAAACGCTCACAAACTCAAGTTTGAACCCAGAAACTAATCTTGGCGTCTGAAAATAAACCATTTCCTCCTCGACCAAACACCAAAATTCCACCTAAAACCCCACAAAAACATTCTATCAACATCAACCCTTCCTTTTATTAATCCCTACACCCTAAAACAACCACCCAAAAAGCCTAATTCCACCCAATTCGTCACCCAAAACGTTATCTTTTGACATCTCATTTCCCTGTGTACGAGTGAGGTCACCTTGGGATCGATTTTCTGTTCCCACTGTACATTCAGACCCCAAGTTACAATTCATTTGTCTGTAATAAATCGTAATGTTATTCCGTTTGTTTTTAATTACACGCGTGACCCGATTCTTTTATCCCCCTGTAAATTAATTACATTACGTTTCCATAACAACGTATTGTATAAAATGATTGATAGATCGTCAATCGCAACTTTTTAGAATCCGATAACTCATTTCTCATCATCAATAATTACAGTCGACCATTACTCCAAATAATAATTAGTTACTTATTAGTACTACTATTAGTTCCAAATTAGTTATTTAATCCTATAATAATTTTTTCTCTATCTTATTTGCTGAGATTATCCGAGTTTATTTTAGACCCTAGATAACTTCCGTATTTATTGGTTAAATTTTTCAGGATCATGATGTCAATTTTTATGCTTTGCGTTTTTGATAGAATTCCCTATCTGATTTGCTGAGATTATCCGAGTTTATTTTAGACCCTAGATAACTTTCGTATCTATTTGCTACATTTTTCAGGATCATAAAATCATGAATTTACTAGATATTTGAATTCATTTGAGTAGGAATAAACTTAATTAAGGAAATATTTTCATAAATAGCCTAATAATGATAAGTAAATTTCACTGATTGAAATTGCGCTAAAAAATTATGTTATTAATTTTATGTATACATTTAGGTACTGTATTTCTGTATTTAGGTACATGTAGGCATTTAGGCAATCTAAGAATTATTTGGAAATGGTGTTTGCTGAATGAGTTTACCTACAAATCGATCGTCAACTAATGATTCCATCATCAGTTGATAAAATAACATTACAATTTACATTGAATGTACATACATATATATATATATATATGTTCAATGATTATTATTTAAAATTATACATTACATTTCCATAACAACGTATTGTATAAAATGATTGATAGATCGTCAATCGTAACTTTTTAGAAACCAATAACTCAATTCTCATCATCAATTACAGTCCACCATTACTCCAAATATTAATTAGTTACTTATGAGTACTAATTAGTTCCAAATTATTAATTAACTAACTTATTCCTATAATAATTTATACGCTTTGCATTTTTGATAGAATTCTCTATCTTATTTGCTGAGATTATCCGAGTTTATTTTAGACCCTAGATAACTTCCGTATCTATTTGCTAAATTTTTCAGGATCATAATGTCATGAATTTACTAGATATTTGAATTCATTTGCGTAGGAATAAACTTAATTACGGAAATATTTTCATAAATAATCAAATAATGATAAGATAAGTAAATTTGCACTGATTGAAATTGCGCTAAAAAATTATGTTATTAATTTTATGTATAAATTTAGGTACTTAGGGCATTTTAAGAATTATTTGGAATGTGTTTGCTGAATGTGTTTACCTACAAATCGATCGTCAACTAATGAACTTGAAATTTATTGATTATTATTTAAAATTATACATTACATTTCCATAACAACGTATTGTATAAAATGATTGATAGATCGTCAATCGTAACTTTTTAGAAACCGATAACTCAATTCTCATCATCAATTACAGTCCACCATTACTCCAAATATTAATTAGTTACTTATTATTACTAATTAGTTCCAAATTAGTTATTTATTCCTATAATAATTTTTACGCTTTGCATTTTTGATAGAATTCTCTATCGTATTTGCTGAGATTATCCAAGTTTATTTTAGACCCTAGATAACTTCCGTATATATTTGCTAAATTTTTCAGGATCATAATGTCGTGAATTTACCAGATATTTGAATTCATTTGCGTAGGAATAAACTTAATTACGGAAATATTTTCATAAATAATCAAATAATGATAAGTAAATTTTCACTAATTGAATTTGCGCTGAAAAATTAGGTTATTAATTTGGTGTATAAATTTAGGTACTTACGCAATTTAAGAATTATTTGGAAATGGTGTTTGCTGAATGTGTTTACCACCTACAAATCGATCGTCAACTAATGATTCCATCGTCAGTCGATAAAATAACGTTACAATTTATTTTGAATGTACATTAGGGTGTCTGCTATTTTGAGAAAGGTGGAATTTTGATGATGACCTCCACGCGAAATTTGGTTTAAAATGTCAAAAAAATGACCCCTGAATTTTTTGCATAGCAAAACCCTACGCCGGTAGCTCGATTTTGGTTTTTGAAATACTCTTCTTTTGCCAATATCAGACTTTTGAATAAAACTTTTACAAACTTCTTTGTAAAATTGTGAAACTTCGTATACTTAGTTTTTGGGGTCGCTGAACTCGAATATGCTGTCAAAATAAGTCGACGGCAATAACTTTTCATAGTTTGGAATCTCAAAATCATGTAAAAAGAATGGTCAACGAATTTTGTGGGATGACAAAACGACGAAGTACCATTTCCGTAGCAACGACCCGGTTGTAAGTGGAAATCATCAGAAAAGTATTCTTTGAAACGTATGTACTCTGAACTTTGTATTAGAACCTCTTGAAACTCATACGGTGGATACAGCTTTCGTACAAGTACGCAACCACGAGAGACATTTTATGTCTTTGCGCCCCCTTTCCCCTTCCTATAAAACCCCGTATTGTATTCTAGAGCCACTCAGCTGATCTGGGATCGGTCAGTTGTGTTCAGAAGTCCCTCAAGGGCCACATACCAAATCTCAGAATCGTGGGATCATTAAAGAAAAAATTGGATTCTAGAGCCACTCAGCTGATCTGGGATCGGTCAGTTGTGTTCAGAAGTCCCTCAAGGGCCCACATACCAAATCTCAGAATCGTGGGATCATTAAAGAAAAAATTGGATTCTAGAGCCACTCATCTGATCTGGGATCGGTCAGTTGAGTTCAGAAGTCCCTCAAGGGCCCACATACCAAATCTCAGAATCGTGGGATCATTAGGGAAAAAACTGGATTCTAGAGCCACTCAGCTGATCTGGGATCGGTCAGTTGTGTTCAGAAGTCCCTCAAGGGCCCGCATACCAAATCTCAGAATCGTGGGATCATTAGGGAAAAAAACTGGATTCTAGAGCCACGTAGCTGATCTGGGATCGGTCAGTTGTGTTCAGAAGTCCCTCAAGGGCCCACATACCAAATCTCAGAATCGTGGGATCATTAGGGAAAAAAACTGGATTCTAGAGCCACTCAGCTGATCTGGGATCGGTCAGTTGTGTTCAGAAGTCCCTCAAGGGCCACATACCAAATCTCAGAATTGTGGGATCATTAAAGAAAAAATTGGATTCTAGAGCCACTAAGCTGATCTGGGATCGGTCAGTTGAGTTCAGAAGTCCCTCAAGGGCCCACATACCAAATCTCAGAATCGTGGGATAATTAGGGAAAAAACTGGATTCTAGAGCCACTCAGCTGATCTGGGATCGGTCAGTTGTGTTCAGAAGTCCCTCAAGGGCCCGCATACCAAATCTCAGAATCGTGGGATCATTAGGGAAAAAACTGGATTCTAGAGCCACTCAGCTGATCTGGGATCGGTCAGTTGTGTTCAGAAGTCCCTCAAGGGCCCACATACCAAATCTCAGAATCGTGGGATCATTAGGGAAAAAACTGGATTCTAGAGCCACTCAGCTGATCTGGGATCGGTCAGTTGTGTTCAGAAGTCCCTCAAGGGCTCACATACCAAATCTCAGAATCGTGGGATCATTAGGGAAAAAACTGGATTCTAGAGCCACTCAGCTGATCTGGGATCGGTCAGTTGTGTTCAGAAGTCCCTCAAGGGCCCACATACCAAATCTCAGAATCGTGGGATCATTAGGGAAAAAACTGGATTCTAGAGCCACTCAGCTGATCTGGGATCGGTCAGTTGTGTTCAGAAGTCCCTCAAGGGCCCACATACCAAATCTCAGAATCGGGGGATCATTAGGGAAAAAACTGGATTCTAGAGCCACTCAGCTGATCTGGGATCGGTCAGTTGTGTTCAGAAGTCCCTCAAGGGCCCACATACCAAATCTCAGAATCGTGGGATCATTTGGGAATCTCCATGTAACGCTCTCCGCGTGACGTTCCCCCGCGTCTCGCTCCCCCGCGTGACGCTTTTTCATTTATGTGCCATAGTAAAGACATAAAATGTCAAAAATTCAATTTTTCAGAATTCAATGTAAAATTATGAAAATTCTTATTTTTCTATACTTATTACAAGGCTCAAGTACATGAGACCTGTCTCCTGGAGTGTTCAGTACCAAGAAAGGTAATAGTTCACGTTATATTTATTACAGGACCCAAATACCTGGGTCAGATCTTCTACGTGCATAGTACCAAGAAAGGTACGAGTTCACGTTTATATTTATTAAATATGAGATTCAAATACATGGATCATCCCAAAATCATATTATCTATAACACTAAGATCAATGTGGGCAACGATATACGCTACTAATAATAATTATACATGAAACATAATACAAAGACTCGATAATAAGGAGTAATAATTTTGCGTGGCATGGGAGCGGCTAAAGGGGAGGTATGAGGCCATCTTGGGGCTATTTTTGAAGAACTGAGATCATGTGAAACACATATGATTGAGAAACATGGTATGATGCTTTAGCGACCTTAAGACATACTAGAAAACACATTTCAATAAAGTTCATTACCTATGTACTATCACCTAGGATATTGATAAAGAAAATCATGAATATCCTATGGTTTCGTCACAATTCATTATTCACGTAATTTACCCACCTAATGATGATTACTCATGATTTAACAATTTTACGACATTGTGGAGATGCTGGGATGGCTCATGATCACTATTTGCAAAAATGTATTTCTACTTGATTAGGAGAATAGTTGGAAATTATGTTGGAGAATTGCTGAAACATTATGTGTGTGTAGGGAGCTAAGAAGGCTATCAACTTACATATATCTACAGAAGCTATGAGAGTAGTTACAGAATGTTTTTTTCGGTTTAAGAAACTCCTTGGATAGATGGGTAGGTAAATGTAACTCTTTCCTTGCCTGCCGGACTTGAACCCCTGAAGTCCAAAGTTCATTAGCTTTCTCTCATAGCGACCCTTTTTTACCTGTTCGACCCATTTGCAGTAGACCAAATGATATTATTTACAGCTTAGAAATATTATGTTTACAAACACGGACAGCATTCTTGAATAAACTATTTCAAATAAACAGAAATAATCTTAATATAATTGAATAATTTTGGGCGTTGACGGAAAACTTGAATTTTTTTAAATCGGTTAAAGATGTAAAAATTGCAGCAAATTATTTCACAAAGGTTTATTATTTTTTCAATATTGAGTATGATCGTAGTTTTAGTTGGATTGCGTACGTCATAAGGCCCGTCCAGACTCCTCGGCGTGTCCTATTTCGAGTTGCCACAACCTATATTTCTATAATTATATACGCATGTTTATATTTCTCGATTGGAGCTCCTATCTATTCCAATAGTTATAGGAGTACGTACGAAAAGTCGAGAGGATATGTTATTAAATATGCGTAGGAAAAGCATTGGTATTAACACACAAATATGACCTAGAAAAAAACATATTCATGCCTCGAAGGAACGCCGTACCCACCTCATGGTGCCGCGGTGTATTATATGGGTATAACACGTAAAAGTAATAAATATCCATTCTCCTACACCCCTCTGCTACACCCCTGGTCACCCATACACCACAAGGTGCCGCGGCGCCTCCTCTCACTCCATCCCCCGCTCATCCCCCTCACCAACCACCGTCTACGCACCTTGAAACGTAAAATGACGAAGTTTGAGGAGGGGTTATAAAAATTTTTTGCTACACGATCACATAGGCTTATTATTGGAAATAATAAACTAAAAGTAGTTTATTATGCAGCATGACTAATAGAGCGAATTTTCAAGGAAAAGTTGTGGATAACATTAAATTTGGCGCTTATATTCTGATCATTGAGGCCAATCATGTCCTGAATAAAACTGAGGGGGCAGCTGTGTGACGAGATCCCAAAGAAAATTTTAGAACACCCACCGAATTCGAAAATGTCGTCAATTATAGGCATTTTTTAACCAAAAAATCGGTTTTTCTCACTTATGAATCTTGGAGATCTGGGAGTGGTTGCAATCGACTCAGCACTGACAAATACTTCGACTGTGACACCCCACATGCACTTTTGTAAAAAAAAAAAAAATCGGGCTGGCCAACGAACTTGACCTGTCTATTGCCAAGAAGGATTTTTCTGCGTTGGAACGAATTTTTTACGTCGTATTTTAAGGGAGTTATCGTCCAGAAATACACCCTATAAATGAATAAATTATATATTTAGAAATTCGCTAAAATGAACTTGAAAAGGGAAATTTAAATAATCTAAAAATTCTCTACTTTTTTCAAACCCTTATAGGTTTCTGCAATCTAAAATCATTTTTGCGAGAATGCTATAAATTGGGTAATTATGTACAATACATGGTGCCACCTCCAATCATTTTCATATCAACATAGTACATTTGTTATGGGTTTACAATAGCAAATAACAATATTTTAAGTACCGGATGATAAGAAAGCATAGTGCATTTACCTTAAATGTCGTTATCGGATGATCTACATGCCCAACTAATCTGCATTTTTACTAAGGGATTGACTACTTGATGTCATGTCTTTTTGAGATGCGAGCTTGATGAAGAATGATGTGTATAGTTTGGTGGTCTGGATGCTCACAAGCTCGCATCTCAAAAAGACATAACAAGTAGTCAATCCCTTAGTAAAAATGCAGATTAGTTGGGCATCCGATATCATCCAGATCATCCGATAGTAAATGCACTATGCTTTCTTATCATCCGGTACTTAAAATATTGTTATTTGCTATTGTAAACCCATAACAAATGTACTATGTTAATATGAAAATGATTGGAGGTGGCGCCATGTATTGTACATAATTACCATAAATTAAATTTAAAGTAGGTAACAAATTTGAAATGATGAAATCCCTAACAATATTTTCTTTATTTTGTCGAGAAGAATCAAATTTGATTCGTACAAGAGACCAATTTTATGTTTGTTCTTCATCGACAACATTAAGAATATATTGTTGGAGATTTTATACTTTTCAAATTTGTCATTCTAAATGTAATTTCTGGCCAAAGAGAAGAGGAACCAAAAGCCGAACAAGTAAGGGACTGTACATGGGATAATTCGTAACCAAATATTGTTTTTCACAATTTCATGGACAATAGAAGTGGGGTTCTGGCCAGCAACATCAATGGTCAATCATACAGATTGACCAAAATGCATGTAGCTCGTAAAAAATTACTTAGCAAAGAGAAGCTGAATGAGCGTAGAAGATCCAAGAAAGCTGGCGCCAGCTGGCTCAGTCAGATGCAGCAGCTAAAATGTTAACAGGCCCAACAGTATATAGCATTTCCAAGTCAAATTCAACCTTTTCCAAGTCAAATCCAACCTTTTCCAAGTCAAGTTCAACCTTTTCTAAGTCAAATTCAACTTTTTCCAACTCAAATCAAACTTTTCCAAAGCAAATTCAACTTTTTCCAAACCAAATTCAACTTTTTCCAAGTCAAATTCAACCTTTTCACCATTATTAGGGAAATGACGAAAAATACGCACAAGCCCTAAATGTAGTACCAAATCCTTGTCTGTGATTGGGGACTGGGCTGAAAACAATACTCCAAACGCAGTATGTAGGTACCTATACATAAAACAAAATCATGTTTTATTAAAAAAGAAATCAACAAAAAAAATTTTAAAAAATCAACATTTCTTTGAAAGAAAAACTCTTCTCTCTTCTTTACATATTGTTGATTTATTTTTTAATAAAACATGATTTTGTTTTATGTATAGGTACCTACCTACTGCGTTTGGAGTATTGTTTTCAGCCCAGTCCCCAATCACAGACAAGCATTTGGTACTACATTTAGGGCTGTGCGTATTTTTCGTCATTTCCCTAATGATGAAGAAAACGTTGAATTTGACTTGGAAAAGGTTGAATTTGACTTGGAAAAGGTTGAATTTGTTTTGGAAAAGGTTGGATTTGACTTGGAAAAGGTTGGATTTGACTTGGAAAAGGTTGAATTTGACTTGGAAAAGGTTGAATTTGTTTTGGAAAAGGTTGAATTTGTTTTGGAAAAGGTTGGATTTGACTTGGAAAAGGTTGAATTTGACTTGGAAAAGGTTGAATTTGTTTTGGAAAAGGTTGAATTTGTTTTGGAAAAGGTTGGATTTGACTTGGAAAAGGTTGAATTTGACTTGGAAAAGGTTGGATTTGAGTTGGAAAAGGTTGGATTTGACTTGGAAAAGGTTGAATTTGACTTGGAAATGCTATATACGGTTTCAGAGTGAACAACTGTCTATACATATACTACAGTATACTGTCTAACAGATCCTAGGAAGCTTTGTGCCACACCCAACTTGGCATTTTTGTTTTTGACATTTTATGTCTTTGCTATGGCACATAAACTAAAAAAAACGTCACGGAAAATTGCTCACGAAAATATTTTGATGATTTCCGCTTACAACCTCTTAGTACTTCGTCGTTTTCATCCCACAAAATTCGTTGACCATTCGTTCGAAAGCTCTCGATTTATCCAACAATATTATGTTAACTACTGCGAAGTGCGTGTCCAACAAACTGAGTTATGAGCATGGTTATATAAATAATTCGCACCTTGGGAGTGATACTGGTATAAATCCAAAAACATGAATTCTGGGAAATCGACTTTTATGACTTTGTTGGCGTACTACAGACACACCATTCATATTTTCTCGGTTCTTTGTGGTCTGTGTCATGCATATACCATCTACCTATACTGCCCTACTTCTAATTAGCTTATCCACCTTTCTGTTTTTGATTAACATGATTATAATTATAAAAATCTAATGATGTTCCACTAACACGACAAAACACCACAAACCTTTGATTTTTTCCTTCGTTCAATATTGGTACATCGCGAGTTAACCACCAGGTTGCCTCAGTATGACTACTAATCATTTGGGCGAATAGTGGTGCATTGCAAAATATGTACCGGTACAACAGTGAAAAACACGAAGAAACTTGATATTCCTTGGTTCAATAGCGGTACTTCTTGAAATAGACCAGTATTGCTGTAAAAATAAAGGATAAATACCTGGTTTGTCGCATCGATAGTGATTTATGTCGGGATGAACCACTATTAACACCGAATTTTCCATCTTCGTTCGTTGACAGCTGGAACATGACTGACATAGACCGACCTTTCCCCGACGCCAGATGAAGACTTTGACCAGAATCATACTGGTTTATCCTGCTCTCTACCGGTCACTTTTTGTCCTATGATTAAACCGATACTAGCCGCATGTAGAGCTCGTCAAAATGTACACAGTAGTATATATAACTCAAAACTGCCAATTTTGGACTTATACCAGTATCACTCCCAGGGTGCGAATTGTTTACACACAGGTGATCATTCTCAATCATTGATATTGTGAACATGATTGCAACCGCTTGTTAATTTCTGATGATTTCATTGAGCTTGTGTTTCGATGATTTTTGATTCATAGCAGGTGATCCAAATATTGCGAGAACGGTTTGATCTGTGAAGCGGTGGTTGAATCGTTGTAATAGGTAATTTCTATGCTTTACACTCTAGGAAGCTGTAATTTCGTATGTAGCCTCTTTAGGACATTTACTTGACGATACCCTGGGTCCGGATCAGATGAGTGGCTCTTAAAGCTAATTTCTATGTTTTACACTCTAGGAAGCTGTAATTTCGTATGTAGTCTCTTTAGCACATTTACGTGACGATGCCCAGGGTCCGGATCAGCTGAGTGGCTCTTAGAGCTTGCATACGAGTCTGCAACACATACTTGTCTTCAACTAAAGACATAAAATGTCCCAATGTGTTGCAGACTTGTATGCAAGCCTTTCTTTTTATACATTTTTTTTATTAGACGACTTTTGTTTTTGAAGCATCAAAGGTGTCACGTTATACATTCAAATGACGAGCAAAAATAATATTTGAGTTTAAAACATCTGCTTTGTGTCAAGGAAATGTGAAATTCGTTCAGGGAAAAATTAGAGAAAGGTCAGTGATTCCCATTAGGGGACCACCCTGGCAAACGCGACCTCTATCGAGCATATTTTTCTCATTGCCCAATTGATCGATTTTGCTCAAACATTGAAAGAACCCTCTGTGACATCTTTAAGATTATTTGATACATTCTAGTGATTGTAATATTATTGGTGGATGTAGGTCGCTGCTTACTCGCACACTCCACTTGTTAACCTCTTAATCAGCTGTTCATATTATAATTACCATATGTTATAAACATCCCAGGCTCCGGCGCCATTTGTCCATTCTCATATCGTGGGGTTGGTGGACTTGGTGGTAAAAGTGATCAAGTCCATTTGGCAAAAGTGTTCAGGAGAGCCTGTTGAAGTTCTCCAACACACGGACTGATGGAAAAATGCGGATTGTGAGCTTAAAATCAAGTCAAACCTAATAACTTCATGTTATGTGAGCTCAGTAATACCTTCGTTATGTGAAAGTAGTACCGAACCTTATACAAAATAAACTTACTTTTAATTGTCCCCGATTTTTAGTGCAAATCGTAAGTTGAATACTTTTACCTGAATAAAAACTGTTATGACTTGGACATGATCACTATAATAAAACTTCAAATTCACAGTAAATTTTACCAGTATTATCATTTTCAGGTGTTCAACCCTTCAATATCAATCCCTCGGGATACTAACAATCAAGAAATAACTCATTTTCATTAGATTATCCCTTTCAACTGTCATTTGACTGACTTTACTTGTATGCTAAAGTATTTCTACAACCACATTATGTAGGAGTAATGACGATCAAATGACAGTTGACATTTTTTACTTGTAATGTGTTGGTACTTACAATCAGTTGCTGTACATGTAAATCAAGTTAAATGCCATTTGATCATATGTGATCCACTGGGTCATTCAGGTAAAAATAAATCTTTTTGGTTTTTGACATTTGTCGTCATAAGTTGTTTTGTTTTTCAATTCTCAGCTGAAGTTATTGTTTTATAGTATCCGGAGAGACCAAAACCTCATTTTCTAAGAAAAATGCACTTGATCACTTTTACCACCAACCCCACGATATAATACATCACATACATAATAAATCGCTCAAGTCTTTCTTATTCTTATATTCTATAATAATATTACAGTGATCTAAGTATACATTCATACGTATACATGTACGGATACATGTATGTACACATACTAAGACGTTACCAGGCAGACGTTTTAGATTTCTGAACATGATTTTCTGTTAGGGAAACTGCAATTTATTTAACACCATACTTGGTCATTTCGTGGTAATTAGGTAAGATGGTGGAGATTATCTACGTAATATTCCCTATTATGGGTATAAATAGGGGTGAGTTTTCCTTAGAGGAGTTACATAGTATCCAGTTCATTGCTCTCTTTCACCTCCTCCCCAGGCGTCTTAAAAGCTTTAGGAAAAAGCGGGTTTAAATTCTCTCTGTAAGATTACGTCGTGAGGGAGAAAAAACAAAGTTAGGTAGAGCATCTAGCAGGAAACCAGCAAAAGCGGGAGCTCATTTATAGCCAAATATTTATAGCTCTAAAAAGACATTTTCGAAGAAACATCGTCGATTGTGCTTGAGTACTTATTTGCTTATTTGAATAGTTACGGTCGAAGCCCAATTACAATGTACATAACAAGAAATAGATACGCTGGGTGTCCCAAAAATCACAATTTTTGAAAAATCGAAGTGAAACTTGGAGAGTGTTTTCGGGGTGCCTGATACTAAGTTTCAAGCAAATAAAAATCACGAAAAAATCCAAGTTTTTGGACCAAGTACCCAAAAGGGGGAAGTATTGGGGGGTACATACTTCGAAGAAAAAAAATTATTCCATTTTTTTCTGAATGACACCGTTTTAATTTTGGTTTATGATTTCCAATAATAAGCTTATGTGATCGTGTAGCAAACAATTTTTATAACCCCCCCTCAAACTTTGTCACTTTACGTTTCAAGGTGCGTAGAATCCAAATTTGAAATGTCCGTTCGCCGTCCGGGCCATAAAAGGCCTAAGAATTGACATTAAAAAACCCATTCTTTCGCACATAGACTCAATCTGGGGTCTAGTTGGTCCTAACGTTTAACCGTCCCGAGTAAAGCACTCGCATAGATGTTATGGGCGAAAAACGGGCGAAAAAGTGTCTTTTTCGAGGCTTTGAGTGTTAGACGCACGCTTGGTCACGGTGGGTGGTGAGGGGGGTGAGCGGGGGGTGGAGTGAGAGGAGACGCCGCGGCCCCTTGTGGTGTCTGGGGTGACCAGGGGCGTAGCGGAGGGGTGTAGGAGAATGGATATTTATTACTTTTACGTGTTATACCCACATAATACACCGCAGCACGATGAGGTGGGTGTGGCGTTCCTTCGAGGCATGAATATATGTTTTTTTTTCTAGGTCATATTTGTGTGTTAATAATACCAATGCTTTTCTACGCATATTTAATAACATATCATCTCGACTTTTCGTACGTACTTAGATAATGATATTATAAAGGCAATAACTATTTGAATAGATAGGAGCTCAAATCGAGAAATATAAACATGCGTATATAAAAGTATAGGTTGTGGCAACTCGAAATAGGACACGCCGAGGAGTCTGGACAGGCCTTATGACGTACGCAAGCCAACTAAAACTACGATCATACTCAATTGAAAAAATAATAAACCTTTGTGAATTAATTTGCAGCGTTTTCAATGATGAACAAGATGGTGAATTCAGAATTGCGATGTCTTATTCCGTTTTAGAATTGGAGCTGATGAAACAAGAAGTGTAATTTTTTCTGAAAATACCTAAAATTAAAATCTTTAAAATGGGTTGTCACTCGGCAAAGAATGGAAACATTTTTTTCGAAGTACCTTCAACGAAAAGATACCGCCCTTCAGGTTGTCCAAAATCGTTTGGATTTTTTTCTTGATTTTAGCGAATTTTCGAAGAAAATTAATCTATTGCTCTCGCCTCAAAATTTGTAGAATGTGGATTTTTGGAAAACTTTTATGCAGAAATCCGTTTCAGGCTATTCTGAATCATATTCTGAAGTTTAACGCATTTTTTAATGTATGAATGTATGTGTCATTCCAGACGATAACTGTCCGTAGAATTGTGCTAGAAACTTCAAACAAATTTTAAAATGTTAAGGACACAAAACGAAAGTTCAAGTTCGTTGGCCAGCATGATCGGATTACATCTTCGGGTTGAAATTTTCAAAAATGTAGTCAAAAATTTCAAAATAGCCTGTTTTTTGCGATTTGTTGTGCGAAATAATTTTTTCAGCATACTAACATGTGGTATATTCGGAATCAGCGTAAAATTTCCTATAAGAATATGTATCAAGTTTTCAAAAATTTCAAAGTTGAAAAATCAGTCAAAAATCGAAATAATTGCATGAAACATTGTCCAAATTCAGATTGAACTACTCTTATGGAAGTATCCCTGTATAACCAATCCTAGAACCATGCTATTTAAAACGTAGGTAGTAGGTGCTTGTTAAAAAATAAATAAATAAATAAATAAATAAAATTAAAATAAAAAAATGTAATCACAACTGATGAGTTTACTCTGTGAAATATTCCGTCCTCCGATTCTCTCGGTCGCTCTCTTTAATGTTTTACGCTCAACTGTTTTAGGACTTGATGTTGCTTTAATACTGACTGTGGCTTAGAAAATATCAACTATGAAATTATGAAAAAGTTCTATTTATGTACGTACTAGCACGCTGACCCAAGGCCTTGCTCCGCTCGGCCGTCAAAAGCGACTGAAATGTCGAAGATTTCTTCAAAAATTCGCTCATGGGGTCATGACTGGACTCTCCAAGTTCAACTTCGGTATCTCGAAAATTGAGGGAAAAAGTTATGGGGAGCCTTACTTTTGGAATACCCTGTATATGTAACAAAACAGAAAAGTTCGTGACATGGATCGGATCCCTATAAAACAAGAATTTTTCTAATCTTGACTAAAACAACTAAAATTGGAAGGGAAAGTAAAAATTGATCAATCATAATTTGGTAAAAATTTCAATCAGATAGATCACAGAACAAGGAAAAGCTAATCCAAGCTAATTACCTACTAAATTGCTGGCAAAACCTGCTTCTTCTATTTAACTCAAACTGGAGGAAAAAAGTTCTAAATCATCGGACGCTATCATCAGAAGCTAAATATGTCTTTGAATTCTGGTAATATAGGTCTATTTAATAAATAATTAGTGTGGGTATGGGGAATTGAGAAATGGTGGTGCGTGTTATAGTTGGGGACATTTGAATTAAACAAGGATTAAGGTGGAGACAATTGACTGCACCATTGAACAGCTTGGCAACTCGCTGCATCCATCCACCTTCGTCTAGTCCACAGAATAGAAGTGCGGTGTGTAGAAAAGTCAGGTCCGTGACTAGAGAGTTTCTAAAGCGGTAGGGAGATAATGATGAGGCGCCTTATCGTGAATGGAAAGCGCTACTGCGCATGTGCTGGGAGATGAGGCCCTTATCTCCAATAAGGCAGATTCGTCCATCCCTATACTTAAGATGCCTTATCCAGAACCTACCTATCTCATCTCTTCCTCCTTATTGCAAAGTAACCTCACGCAGCGATAACAGTGAAAGCCAAAATCAACCCATTCTAAGACAGGTTAAATAAGTTTTCAAAATCTGCTATTACAAAACTTTTTCGTGAATTTTTTTTCTCGTGATTTATTTATTGCAACTGAAAATTATACATTTCATCTAGAAATACTTCATTGTACATGTGTAAGTTAGGTTTACATTTAAACCTAACCCTTATGCTCAAGCAGAAGAATTCACACTGAGTTTCATTGCACTACTGATATAGCACAACAAGGTCCAGAGGTTTGTTCCGCTTGAGTCACCGGAGTTCACCTTGGTTGTCCAGGATGTTCAGCATCTCCAAGTTTTCATGTTTATGGATGCGTTGTTCGTGCTTCCATGTGTATTTTACAATGGTTTGATTGACGGTATCCATCCAGCCTAAATCTCAATACATATCATCGTTTCACAAGTAACATGGGGCACCAACAATGCTTCTCAGTATTTTATTCTGAGAAGTTTGGATTTTTTAAATATTTGATTTCTTGGCACAACCCCAGAGCTGTATCCAGTTAGTTCTTTTTCGTGAATAAGATAAGAACTAGGAAACTTAGAAATGCTGGATACTGAACACACGATGTAGGCGGGGAAATCCCCTTGGTTGTTCAGCGTTACTTGAAGATAAGTAGCGTCACTCTAAGATACAATGCTTATCCGACCCTCTTGTCTTTATCAGGTTACCTACGCTGTGGCTCGCCCCAGATTATAAAATCTCCAAGCACCTCTTCCAAATGACTTATCGTTTAGGAACTCTCTATTGTCCGTGCAGTTGGACTAGTAAGCGTTCTAAGGTGTTTAAATTCTATCTCATAAATTTCCATTTGGTACCTACCTACTAAAATGTCGTTATACTTAAATCAGGGAGGCTAGTTAAGGCTAAAGGGGACGGGTGTTTAGTGCGATTCTCAGATAACAGATGGCGCTAGCGTCGGATGAAACTTTATTGGGCAAATCTCCACTTGAGTGCACATTTTTTTGAATCTGGCTTCAGAATCATTATCAGGACGAGTAAACCTATCGAGCGATCATATAACATTGTTTAAAAAAAAATTTTGTTGTTGAACTTTTGACTTATAATTTCAATTGCTAATTTAATTTTTGTTATTTAAATTAAATTAATTTATTTTATTAATTTAATTAAATTTTAATTTTAATTCATTATTGACTATCATCAATTACTCATTCATCATCATAAATAGAATGGAAAGAAAAACTAACCAATAACACACACGAATCTGGGCGCCGGTACCTAACCGCGTTATAGGTAAGAAACGAGCGTTGGTCTGCGGGTAAACAATTTAAACAAGAAATCAAGAAGGTAAATAAACCCGAATGCGAAACCCCCCTCACCACGCCTTTCTGCAGCGGTAGCAAAACCGACCCGTCCGGCAAACGCATAGCAACCGCCACAGCAACAAGTATTATTACAGTTTCTAGAGGACACTATCACCATCAATTCACTCTATCACTGATAGATCACTATCACTCCAGGTCTGATTCCCACTACAATTATTTATGAAAATATTTCTAGTAGGTCGTTGAGATATGTAAAAATAAGGGATGCTAGCGTTTTACAGGAAAAAATTGTTCAAAATAATATTTATGAGCAAAATGCAAAAAAATTGAAAAACAAAATTTTTGTTAGCTATTTTTTGGAAACTTTGTTATGTTCGCTCGATAGCCTAAGATGAGACAAACTCAAATATATATTTGGATTTGAAAACTGATTGACTGGTGTGTAGATAATCAAGATTATCTATTTGTATCTTCCCTCTCTCTAACACAACTGTCGTCCCCTTTAGCCTTAAGTGTAGATGTGTGAATTAATTGCATTAATTTTCCCTCTGTAGGTGCCTACATCTACGCTGGCATACTGATTACAAATGGAGCTCCTTTGGTACATCTAGAATACAATTACAAAGTACGGAGAGACTCTGATCAGCTTTGGAACCTCTGAGGCTAATTTATTTTCTAATCGACTTACGGCTCTGACATTTAGATGGAAAGTTCCTTCGGGACACTGAATACAATTACGAGCTACGGATGCATACTGCTCAGCCACTGAGGCTAATTTCTTTCGTTACCTCTCGATTTTTTTTCGACATTTTTTCTAACTTATTTGACATTTATTAAAAAGCGTAAAATTGTGGGGTCCTGGAGCCCCACAAAGGTTTGAATCGATTTGGGAGGCGCGAGGCGCCAAGTTTTGGTGGTACTATTTACGGAGTTTAAAAATATTATAGACTAATGATTTGCGTTGAAGGGCTATTACAGAAATAATTAACTTGTGTAGTACGTCGCTGTGAGATTTACAGGGTGCGGCAGAGAGGACGGACGGTTTTAAAAAAATCATAAAATAGTTAATTTTTACTCAAAAACAAATTTATTGATGCAATCAGGTTCGCAAGGAAATAGCATTTGAGACAGTCAAGTGTGAAAAATCACATCAGGCATGTGGTGGCTGAAATTTTTGATGCAGTGCTGGAGGCGTTCTTGGAAGTTCGCCTAGACTCTCTCCAACATAACGGTACGTCGTAATGAAAACCAACTTCTTTTTCCCTGAATTACGACGGCGACGTGTTCCAACCCGACGTGTGTGGTTCCAGCAGGATGGGGCGACCGCCCACACAGCCAGAGCATCAATGGACGATATTCGCCCTCTCTTCCCTGGTCGCCTTATTTCCAGGTTTGGCGATGTTCATTGGCCTCCTCGGTCCCCAGATTTATCCATATGCGATTTTTTCTTATGGGGACACCTCAAGGTTTAGAGTATACGAGAACAAGCCCCGAACTCTGGACGAATTGAAGGACGCAATTCGCGTGGAAGTCGCCCAAGTTGAGAGAGTATGTTGGAGATAACGCCCAAGAACGCCTCCAGCACTGCATCAACAATTTCGGCCACCACATGCTGATGTGATTTTTCACACTTGACTGTCTCAAATGCTATTTCCTTGCGAACCTGATTGCATCAATAAATTTGTTTTTGAGTAAAAATGAACTATTTTATGATTTTTTTAAAACCGTCCGTCCTCTCTGCCGCACCCTATACATACCTATACATATATAATGTGACTTGGTTCTTGACCGCTATGTAAGACAAAATTTGGACGAAAAAAAATACACAAAATTTCATGCCAACGTTTCGTTCTATTTGTAGAACTTCTTCAAGGTTTGAAAACTGGGATTTAATGCAATTATTGCTCATAGATATGCGACTCATAGGGTTGAGATTGACCTCAATCCGCTGACCTCAAATCTTAATCCTCTGATACGCATATCTATGTGCAATAATTGCATATAATCCCCGTTTTCAAGCCCTGAAGAAGTTCTACAAATAGAACGAAACGTTGGCATGAAATTTTGAGTATTTTAACACAGAATGTGTTTTAGCCATGGACTAACTAGCCGAAAATGGAACGCGGGATGGTAACGAAATGTGTGACGGATGATTTTCACGTACAACCGAGTCGTTGCTAGGGATATGGTACTTCGTCGTTTTTCATCCCACAAAATTCGTTGACCATTCGTTCGAAAGCTCTCGATTTATCCAACAATATTATGTTAACTACTGCGAAGTGCGTGTCCAACAAACTGAGTTATGAGCATGGTTATATAAATAATTGTTTACACACAGGTGATCATTCTCAATAATTTATATTGTGAACATGATTGCAACCGCTTGTTAATTTCTGATGATTTCATTGAGCTTGTGTTTCGATGATTTGATTCATAGCAGGTGATCTGAGTATTACGAAAACGGTTTGATTTGTGAAGCGGAGGTTAAATAATTTGAATAGGTAATTTCTATACTTTACACTCTAGGAAGCTGTAATTTCGTTTGTAGCCTCTTTAGGACATTTACTTGACGATGCTCAGGGTCCGGATCAGATGTGTGGCTCTTAAAGCTAATTTCTATGCTTTACACTCTAGGAAGCTGTAATTTCGTATGTAGCCTCTTTAGGACATTTACTTGACGATGTCCAGGGTCCGGATCAGATGAGTGGCTTTTAAAGCTAATTTCTATACTTTACACTCTAGGAAGCTGTAATTTCGTATGTAGCCTCTTTAGGACATTAACTTGATAAATCGCTCTTGATTTATCACGAATTTATTTCGTATTTTTTTTCGTAGTTTCATACTATAACTATATAAATTGATTTTATAAATGAATAGTAAACAATGACGCTTGTTTGGTTGTCACTTGGTTGCGCGACAACGCAAACACATTCTGTGTTTCAATAATTTCGTCCGAAGTATGTAAATAGAGGTAACCGGGGGTCCAGGGGGCTTGCCCCCTGGCGAGGCGCGGAGCGCCGAGTTTCCCAAGACCGACTCTCAAGAGCCCTGCACCAAATTTCATCTATATATTTATATATATATATATATATATATATATATATATATATATATATATATATATATATATATATATATATACTCGGCCCTTCGGGCCTCGCAAGGGGCTCCGCCCCTTGACCCCGCCAGGGGGGCTTCGCCCTCCAGGACCCCCCTAATCTATACTCGGCGCTTCGCGCCTCGCCGGATCTTTTCTCTTTTCTACTGCGTAGAAAACCACGATAATTTGCGATGCAATTCGTCTCACGAGAAGAAAAAAAAAAAAAATTTTTTTCAGGCCTGGCCGGGATTCGAACCCACAACCTCCGTCTCACGAGAAAAAAAAAAAAAAAAAATTTCAGGCCTGGCCGGGATTTGAACCCACGACCTCTCGCTTCCCATCTCGGGACAAAAAACGTTACACAAAAAGTGGACATTTAAAAAATAATTGGGGGTCGGCCTAAGAATTGCATTGTTGTTGTTATTATATTTGCTATTATGGTTGACGGAAATTCGTGGCAAGTGGAGAAGCCTTGACGGCTTGCTACAGGCGTCCCGATTGAAGCACTGGTTGCATTATTGGTGGGTGGTGGACGGGAATTCGATATTTCGTGAGAAGCACGGGACGGAAAACCGATTTTTTTGGCTCCCTAAATTTTTTTGTGGTTGTCACCCCCCAGTTCGGGGGTTGTTTGGTTTTGACGATTTCGATCAGCTGAGTGAGCTAAATTCTCTCCTGTTAACCCTAGGAAGTTGAAATTTGACAGGGAGACTCTCTGGGTCATTAAGAGACGATTGAAATGATGGGGTCTTTCGTAATCAGCTGAGTGAGCTAAATTCCTCCTGTTAACCCTAGGAAGATGAAATTTGCTAGGGAGACTCTCTGGGTCATTAAGAGATAATTGAAATGATGGTCTCTTTCCTGATCTGTTGAGTGAGCCAAATTATCTCCTAGGAATTTTGTGTGAAGCGCACGGGACGGAAAACCGATTTGTTTGGCTTCCGAACTTTTATTATGGTTACCAAAACGCAGTTCGATGGGTGATGCACTGGAATTTGATATTTTTTGCGAAGCACAGGTTTCTGCTAGTAATTAAATATAATCGATTGGTACCATCTACGCCAAAACTTTTTGTGTTTGATGGCTCCTTACTAGTTCCATTACTCACAAATCAATATGCATGTGCAAACGTCATTTTCTCATGATCTATTCGTCTGATATTACTCAAATTTGGTAGTTGGGGAATGATGATTTAATCTCAATCCTATTATCAGTACCTGCTGCGCGAGGAATACCGTAGAATGCCCTAACTATGTGACACTTTTTGAGGTTTTTCAGACATAATTCCCTTAATTTTCTGAGTAGAAAGCTGAGGGTTTTACTGAACATAGCTACACATCTCAGCTATCGATTCCCATTTCGAAAAACTATTTATCTAGCATAGGAGGGAAGGGGGAATTTTTTGTTTGTGTCACATTGTTAGGCAAGTAGCCCAACAATGTGACATCCCATTTTGTCCTTGTAAAACCTTCTTACAGTAGATCTGGCACAATGTTGGGGCTAGCTTCATTGGATTCAGCATGTTTTATTTGGATGGGGAAAAAAAATTATTTCACCAAAAATTATCAATTTTAACCACTTTTTTCCCGTGCTTCTTTCATTTTTTTGTGAATGGTATTGTAAATGAATCGAAACTCTTTGTAATAAAAAAACGTGTAAAACATGATTAGAAACCTAGACTGACTTCAATTAAAAATTATTGCCAACAGGCAGGAACTTTAAATTGCCAACAGGCAGGAACTAAAAGATAATAATATTAAAATGAACTTGATTGAACGATAAAAGAATTCACGGTTTTAAATCGACGAGGAACACTCCTGCGCTGACCTGACGAGGGGGATCAATTTTGCTGATGATTTGGTTTTGTTTGTACCACACAATATCAGATAGATCTGGCCAGGTCCAGAATTTTCCTTTTTTTTTTCATTGCCGTTACTACGATTTCACCATTCTCGTCGGGATTGGAAATCTTGAGCCCCGGGTAAAATTTGCCACAATATTTTACAAAAACTTAGCAGTCATTTTGTGGAGCCAGAGGAGAAGGTATCTCATCGACAGGGGCCTGTTCGTCAGCGTGGGGGTTGATGGGTTGTTCTTCAGAAACTGCAACAGTGGAAGGACCTGGTTCAGCGCAAACATTCCTTCAATATCTGTTTCGCTGGCAGGATCGTCTTGAAGATGAGTCATGAAAGATTCGATACTGTCCTCAGTTTCTGCAAATGATAAGTCATCTTCTCTTGCAGAGTCTTCAGAGTCGGACGACATGATGATTGCTGCCCATTAGTCATTGTGCCCTGTGCAACGTCTACCTAATTCTTTTGTATGTATAAGGTCATTCACTGTTCAATTTTGAAGCCTAGTGCGTGATTTCACTGTAAGTAAATGGAATACGATAAGTTTTTGCTGTAATTAAAATAAATCTGTCATATATTGGCGATTATGACGTATTTAACAAGGAACTATGCAGTTTACACTTTTCGTAATATTACGATGAGGATCGTTGGATAGTCTCTCATCACAGAGTCCTATTTAGGGATCATCTAGATGAGAACCCTCATTATCTCAGCAAATTTGATTAGAACCCAATCAAAATGATTTGATAATGCCTATTCTAATTTGAAGCATTAAAAAAAAAAGTCCAGTCATGCAGCATGACCCCATGAGCGAATTTTTGAAGAAATCTTCGATTATTTCGATTTTTGACTGATTTTTCAACTTTGAAATTTTTGAAAACTTGATACATATTCTTATAGGAAATTTTACGCTGATTCCGAATATACCACATGTTGGTATGCTGAAAAAATTATTTCGCACAACAAATCGCAAAAAACAGGCCATTTTGAAATTTTTGACTACATTTTTGAAAATTTCAACCCGAAGATGTAATCCGATCATGCTGGCCAACGAACTTGAACTTTCGTTTTGTGTCCTTAACATTTTAAAATTTGTTTGAAGTTTCTAGCACAATTCGACGGACAGTTATCGTCTGGAATGACACATACATATATACATACATAGATAAATACATACATAAAAAAATGCGTTAAACTTCAGAATATGATTCAGAATAGCCTGAAACGGATTTCTGCATACATTTTTTCAAAAAATCACATTCTACAAATTTTGAGGCGAGAGCAATAGCTTAATAATTTTCTTCAAAAATTCGCTAAAAGGAGGGGGGGGGGGGACCCGCGTTTATCTCTATTTACATACTTCGGATGAAATTATTGAAACACAGAATGTGTTTTAGCTCACGCCTTTCACATAAACCCGTGAAACCCGCAAATAAGAATGACTCAGATTTTGCGGTACATCTTATCACTACTACGTCGTTGTTTTATTTATTTATAACCAGCGCAACGACTCACCACCAGCTCAATGAAATCATCATAAATTAACAAGCGGTTGCTATCATGTTCACAATATCAATTATTGAGAATGATCACCTGTGTGTAAACAATTATTCAAATAACCAGGCTCATAACTCAGCTTGTTGGCCACGCACTACACAGGGAAAATTCTGGAGGAAAATTTCGGTTGAAATGTCAATATAGACTGTGATGGATAGGAATAAATTACGAGGCTTTGAGAACAATTCAACTGTAATAGAATACGTTTAATTTTTCTGTAATTGAGGTACATCAGTCATATATATTGATGATGTATTTGATGAGGAATTTACAGAATTGATTACAACTTCCGTTTTTATTGTGGTGAGGATCATGTGGCGAAATTTTGAGGTATTTTATCAGTTTGTTTGTCGCTCGCGTCAAGATTGAAGTAATTCGATGACATCATAGTGTAACGTTTAGGGACCATATTGGAGACAACCCGCATGACCTCAGAAAATTTGATTAAATCTCTCGTGATTTCGGTTGTTTTATGGTCACATAGGGTCCCTTTAAATCCCTTTAAGGGCACTTGGTACCCCAACAAAAATTTTTCAACCTTTTTTCTTTTTTTTTTATCTTAAATAAAACTAGAATCATTCCTGAACAAGATAATATATTGCATATAATATTTACAAAATTCAAATGTCTCACAAATTAACTTAGAAGTTGCCCGCCTCATAGTCCGCTGCCCTTGCTTCTTCAAATTCAAACAGCTAGGGAAAGTCGATAATATCCAAAATACTGGTACTTACAAATCCTAATCCTAATTTCTTCTTGGAGGAAGATAACCAGCTTGAGTTGCCGGATGAAGTGCTAGGAAAAAGAGTAGTTAGGCTGTTCCTAAACGGTAGTTAGGTACCTACATGTTTGATGTGACAGATCCCATTCGAATGTTACACAATCAACAACGAAATATTTCGCAAACTATTTCGATTCGGGAAAGATACAGTCATGAACAACTACGAACCCCTAGGAGCCTAAAATAAAATGGAAAGGATTTATAACTACCACAGCTGAAAGTGCTGGTCGCTCTTTGATTTTATGCGATCTCTACATACCAAGTTTGTATTGCATGGTTTTCAGATTCATCTTGGTTTGTGGAATGAGTTGTCGATAGGTACCTTCCATTCATCAGGGTGTACAATCAATGAGAATTCCAAGAAAATGTGATTGCTTGAAGCTCTCCCAAAACCTCACGTCTTCTTTTTGTCCAACAGTCTCATTATACCTATAACTCTTCTTATTTTCAACTACATATCTGTTCTTCAAAACTAACAGGCGAATCATTGTTTTCTCATTTTCTCACTCTTTTCCGTTACAACTCCATACATAATTATACAATTCAATACTACGAATCAATAGATACTCGTAATAAACGGATTATCAGAACTTCAACAAACAAGCAACAAGGATTCAACTTATTTATGGCTGCCCCGATCCAGGCGGGAGAACCAATAACTTTGGTTTTTGTCTGATAAGGCCTTTGTCCTGTCTCCCCAAGGAACAAGGATAATAGCATAAAAAGCAAAAACCCAAAGAAAAGAGTAACCTTTCAGAACTGTCATTTATCAGTGCGGAATGTGAGAGGGAATTTTTCCGTCCTTTTTCCCTCAAACCAGGGAACTTCCCCTGCAACATACTGTCAGGGCTGCCAACTTATGTTGAAAAAGCGGTGAGTGTCCCCTGAGTGCACTGTTAAGCTGAGTGTGCCCCTAACTGTTGAGTGAACCACCCCACTCAACTATGAATTCGAACTGGTGAGTGGAGGGTGACCCTCCATTTAGGTGAGTGCGAGTGAACACACACACACTCAGGCTTTGTTGATGAATTTCCACCCTTAAGCTGGATGGTAAGTGGCAAATTCAGGACGCAGAATCATCTTCACGCAACTTCTTGGAGAAATTCGCGATATGGTTGACCTTCTTGAATATTCTTTTACTTTTCGTCATTGCGTATAGCACAAAAACAATACGGACTAAACGAATTGCGGACAAACAGAACACCGAAAGATGCACGGACGAGTGGAAACGTAAACAACATAGAATAACAGAACATTTTATCATTGTTATCATCTTATCATTCTAGTTCGTTGGTATTATGCTCTGACTGTGTGAAGTGAAGTCATTGAGGTTACTAACTCATTCACACATTCAATTCATATCGTTACTTTTTTGTCTTATGGCTCTCCTGAAAAGTAGCATATTTTTGCGCTCTATCTTGGGATCTACAGAACCGAATTCATTTTTCTTTCTTTAGAAAGTTATCTCTCAACCTACTACATAAATCTGCGGGAATAGTTTATCGAAATAAGTTATTGTAATTACGGGACAGATAATCGAACACGGTGGTCCTCGATCGGATTGGACCTCAAAGTGCTTTTCTTTCGAAATATGATTTGGGAATATGTCAGGATTATAATTCAGCAAAAACTGAAATCAAACATTGAGCCGTTTTTTTGTTAATTCAGTTTTTGAATTTTTAATTGATACTTTAATCATGAAAATACGCTATAATCGCCAAAATTCAGAAAAAAATATTATTTATGTGTCATTATACAATATAATCTTCATCTAGTTTCATAGTTCTGACCTATTTTGTGATCAAATATAATTAGAAAAACAAAAATAACCTTTTATTGAACAAAATAATGATTATATTTGCATGAAGCTCTTAATAAATGCCTGTGAGTATGCGTGTTGTATGTGCGTGTTTGTCTATGTTTACGCTTGTGTGTTAGTTTATAATGATTCATTATATAAATTTCAACATAAAATATATATCTGAATTGAATAGAAAATAAAAATAATGGCATTTTAACATTTTACATATGCAGAGAATTATATTCGCATACAGCTCTTATAAACGTTGTCCATACCCAGAATTGATTCACGATACTTTATATTTGGCCCACGTCTCAGAAAAATCATGATGCACGGCCTCCTTAGCCTGTTCACTGTAAAAGCAGAGGCCATTTCCGTGTTTGGTACAAAATTCTTCCACATGAAAGAAAACCGTGTGAACTTTTGGAGTGACTTGAATATCCAAAGATAAATTTGATGCTTTGGATTAATTGATGTACCTATTCAATGAATTTTGGATCCAGCCTGACTGATAAAGATGCTTTGACAACTTCATTGAACTTCTGAAAAGCATCAACAAATTCGTTCAAAGGAAATAGTTGCCGCATTTTGCTACAGAAACTTGATTTGTTGTGATCAAACTATAGCATGGGTTGTTTAAAATACGTTGATGCTTTCCAGAAGTTCAATGAAGTTGTCAAAGCATCTTTATCAGTCGGGCTGGATCCAAAATTCATTGAATAGGTACATTAATGAATCCAAAGCATCAAATTTATCTTTGGATATTCCAGTCACTCCAAAAGTTCACACGGTTTTCTTTCATGTGGAAGAATTTTGTACCAAACACGGAAATGGCCTCGGCTTTTACAGTGAACAGGCTATGGAGGCCGTGCATCATGATTTTTCTGCGACGTGGGCCAAATATAAAGTATCGCGAATCAATTCTGAGTATGGACAACGTTTATTAAGAGCTGTATGCGAATATAATTCTCTGCATATGTAAAATGTTAAAATGCCATTATTTTTATTTTCTATTCAATTCAGATATATATTTATATGTTAAAATTTATATAATAAATCATTATAAACTCACACACAAGCGTACACATAGACACACACGCACATACTACACGCATACTCACAGGCATTTATTGAGAGCTTCATGCAAATATAATCATTATTTTGTTCAATAAAATGTTATTTTTGTTTTTCTAATAATATTTGATCACAAAATAGGTCAGAACTATGAAACTAGATGAAGATTTTATTGTATAATGACACATAAATAATATTTTTTCCTGAATTTTGGCGATTATAGCGTATTTTCATGATTAAAGTATCAATTAAAAATTCAAAAACTGAATTTAAAAAAAACGGCTCAATGTTTGATTTTAGTTTTTGCTGAATTATAATCCTGACATATTCCCAAATCATATTTCGAAAGAAAATTTGAAGGGCAAGCACTTTGAGGTCAAATCCGATCGAGGACCACCGTGTGAAGTTACCCTCAAATACCACCAATATTTCCGAAATTTGCTTCGATATTGTAATGCGGCAAATTATTATTTTTTCAATCTGATTCCGCAGATCTTTAGATCTTCACAAGCTCTATCATTTAAAACAAAAGATCATCGAAATCGGCCCAACGAGTGCCGAGATAATGGGTAACGAATTTTGCCATTTTTGGGGGGGTACCAATTCGAAGCAATCAAATGAAAATCATGGAAAGTGACATATATTATGTAACCATATTTATGAAATTCTGGAGGAATAATTCGTTTGTATGTATATAGACAGTGAATGACCTATTTTAAAGCTGTTTACACTATTGAAATGTCAATATAGACTGTGATGGATAGGAATAAATTACGAGGCTTTGAGAATAATTTAACTGTAATAGAATACGTTTAATTTTGCTTCAATTGATGAATATTAGTCATATATATTGATGATGATGTATTTGATGAGGAATTTACAGAATTGATTACAATTCCGTTCGTATTGTGGTGAGGATTGTTTAGGAACCATCATTTAGGGACCATCTAGATGACAACCCACTTAACCTCAGCAAATTTGATTAAATCCCTCGTGATTACGGTTGTTTTATGGTCACATAGGGTCCCTCACTATCCCTTTAAATTCGTAACAACCAAATGAAAATCATGGAAAGTGACATATATTATGTAACCAAATTTATGAAAGTCTGGAGGAATAATTCGTTTTTATGTGTACAGACAATGAATGACCTATTTTAAAGCTTAGGTAGTTTGTGTTTTAACTGGATTACGATTTGTTTTTACTGTAACTGAAATAAATCTGTCCTATATTGACGATTATGACGTATTTAATTAGGAATTATAGAGTAAATTACAGTTTTCGTAACATTACAATAAGGATCGTTGGATTTTTGCTCATCGCCACTGCTAAGATTGAAGTAATTCGATTAAAATCTCTGAGTTCCGTTTGGGGACCATCTAGATGACAACCCGCATTATCTCAGAATTGATAATATCGCTATCCTATTTTGAAGTATTCAAATAAAAATCGTGGAGGCTGACAAATCTTTAACACACAACTTAAATATACAAACACAAATAACTTGTAACATATAACAAATAACGTATACTCGTACAAACATAAATCGAATTTATGTTGGTAGGGGGAATTGTGGAGGAACGTTTCGGTTGAAATGTCAATATAGACTGTGATGGATAGGAATAAATTGCTAGGCTTTGAGAATAATTTAACTGTAATGGAATACGTTTAATTTTACTGTAATTGATGTACATCAGTGATATATGATGACGACGGTGATGTATTTGATGAGGAATTTACAGAATTGATTACAATTCCGTTCGTATTGTGGTGAGGATCGTGCGGCGAAATTTTGAGGTATTTTATCCGTTCGCTTATCGCTAGTGTCAAGATTGAAGTAATTCGATGACATCATAGTGTAACGTTTGGAAACCATCTTTGTGACAACCCACTTAACCTCGGCAAATTTGATTAAATCTCTCGTGATTACGGTTGTTTTATGGTCACATAGGGCCACTCACTATCCCTTTAAATTCGTAGCAACCAAATGAAAATCCTGGAAAATGACATATTATATAACCAAATTTATGAAATTCCGGAGGGATAATTCGTTTGTATGTATTCAGACAATGAATGACCTATTTTAAAGCTTAGGTAGTTTGTGTTTTAACTGTAAATGGATTACGATTTGTTTTTACTGTAACTGAAATAAATCTGTCCTATATTGACGATTATGACGTATTTAATTAGGAATTATAGAGTAAATTACAGTTTTCGTAACATTACAATAAGGATCGTTGGATTTTTGCTCATCGCCACTGCTAAGATTGAAGTAATTCGATTAAATAAAATGAGTTCCGTTTGGGGACCATCTAGATGACAACCCGCATTATCTCAGATTTGATAATATCGCTATCCTATTTCGAAGCATTCAAATAAAAATCAGGGAACCAAATTTAGGGAATTCTGGAGGAATAATTCGTTTGTATGTATATAGACAGTGATTGACCTATTTTAAAGCTGTTTACACTATTGAAATGTCAATATAGACTGTGATGGATAGGAATGAATTACGAGAGATAATTCAACTGTAATAGAATACGTTTAATTTTGCTGTAATTGATGTACATCAGTCATATATTGATGATGATGATGTATTTGATGAGGAATTTACAGAATTGATTACAACTTCCATTTGTATTGTGGTGAGGATCGTGCGGCGAAATTTTGAGGTATTTTAACTGTTTGTTTATTGCTAGTGTCAAGATTGAAGTAATTCGATGACATCATAGTGTAACGTTTGGAAACCATCTTTGTGACAACCCACTTAACCTCAGCAAATTTAATTAAATCTCTCGTGATTACGGTTGTTTTATGGTCGCATAGGGTCCCTCACTATCCCTTTAAATTCGTAGCAACCAAATGAAAAGCATGGAAACTGACTTATTTAACCAAATTGTTGAAATTCTGGAGGAATAATTCGTTTGTATGTATGTAGACAGTGAATGACCTATTTCGAAGCCTAGGGGGTGATTTAACTGTAAATGGAAAACGATAAGTTTTTGCTGCATTTAACTGAAATAAATCTGTCATATATTGATTAATTGGGAATTATAGAGTAAATTAAAGTTTTCATAACATTACAATAAGGATCGCGACTGATAAGATTGAAGTAATTCGATTAACATCTCAGAGTCCTATTTGGGGACCATCTAGATGACAACCCGCATTATCTCAGAATTGATAATATCACTATCCTATTTTGAAGTATTCAAATAAAAATCGTGGAGGCTGTCAAAATCAAATTTATGTAGACATAAATCAAATATACGTAGACAGTGAAGGATAGGAGTGACTTTGAAGCTTAGAGAATAATTCAACTGTAATAGAATACGTTTAATTTTGCTGTAATTGATGTACATCAGTCATATATTGATGATTATGATGTATTTGATGAGGAATTTACATAATTGATTACAATATCCGTTTGTATTGTGGTGAGGATCGTGCCGCGACATTTTGAGGTATTTTATCGATTTGCTTATCGCTACTGTCAAGATTGAGTAATTCGATCACATCATAGAGTAACGTTTGGAAACCATCTGGGTGACAACCCACTTAACCTCAGCAAATTTGATTAAATGTCCCGTGATTTATGGTTGTTTTATGGTCACATAGGGCCCCTCACTATCCCTTTAAATTCGTAACAACCTAATGAAAATCATGGAATGTGACATATATTATGTAACCAAATTTATGAAATTCTGGAGGAATAATTCGTTTTTATGTGTACAGACAATGAATGACTTATTTTAAAGCTTAGGTAGTGGGTGTGTTTACTGTCAAATCTGCCTTTTATTGACGATTATGACGTATTTAATTAGGAATTATAGAATAAATTACAGTTTTCGTAACATTACAATAATGATCGTTGGATTTTTGCTCATCGCCACCGCTAAGATTGAAGTAATTCGATTAAAATCTCTGAGTTCCGTTTGTGGCCATCTAGATGTCAACCCGCATTATCTCGGAATTGATGATTTCATTATCATATTTTGAAGCATTCAAATAAAAATCGTGGAGGCTGAAAAATCTTAAGTACACAATTTAAATATATAAACACAAATAACATGTACAAACATAAATGGAATTTATGTTGGTAGGGGGAATAGTGGAGGAACATTTCGGTTGAAATGTCAATATAGACTGTGATGGATAGGAATAAATTACGGGGGTTTGAGAATAATTTAACTGTAATTAATTTTGCTGTAATTGATGAATATTAGTCATATATATTGATGATGATGATTTATTTGATGAGGAATTTACAGAATTGATTACAATTTCTGTGTTATTGTGGTGAGGAATGTTGTTGACGCGAATTGTTGGGGTTCGAGACGTCGGATTTTACCCGTAGGGGATTTCGACCCGAGTTGAGAGTGAAGATCGAGCGGGGCCGAGCGCCGACGGGAGGGATCGGTATTTGGCAACGGAGCCGCGGGCGCATGCGCGGGCCCGGTTTCCCCCCATAATAACCCGTAATGGGTTATTGCCGAGTTCGCCCAGGCTACGGCCAGCCAAGGCGGACTGAAAGGGGGAGAGGAGATGAAAGGTTACCTAGCAACCCCGGTCTACGGCGCGGGGTCTACATCGGGTTCCCTGGGAGAATTTATTCGCCTAGGCTCCGGGGCTCCTTCGTGAGGCGGCACCACAGACCCCGCGTCGTCTCCCCCCTAATCGCGCCCGCCCGACAAATTCTCTTCCCTTTTTCCCGACAATTCTCCCGCCTTCCGCCCGACAATTCGCCCCGGACCCTCGACGGGGTGGTCTAATCCCCGGCCCCAATTTAAAGGACGTTACGACCCCTCGTTTTTCCCCTCAACTTTCTTCAGCTCAGATGTTTTGCTCTCCAAAACTGGTTCTAAACTTCATCTAAAAAATATTTCTGTCAGCTTTATGTCCCCAAATTTGCGACCAAAACTCCCTCCACCATTTGAAAAAAATCTATCACATTTGCCATTGTTTTTAACTACCACAAACACCCTAAAAAAACAACAAATACAACAACTATCTATAATGTGGTGGGGCAAGTGTTTGACACCTTAATAGTCGGGGTGTAAAAAAATCGATTTTTCCACTTTTTGATTTAATCGATTTTTTGGACAAAAGATCGATTACAATTGTATGAAATTTAACCTCTTTAATTACAGATATCTGTTATTAAACTCAATTTGATCCAAGTAATTCTAAGTGCTCAATTTGATTTTTTAAGTAATTCTGAAGAGCACTTCATGGCATGCCCATGGATGAACCATGGTATGCCCAGTAACATCTGTACTGTCTAGGCAAATAGGGCAAGGTGAATAAAAAGGCACTCTTCAAAAATGAAAATGTAAAAAATTAAAAAATATGTTAATAGGTATAAAATTTATTTTAGCAAATTAGGTATTAATCTAGCTTCCTAGTTGGACTAGAAAAATATAGAAATATACCTAATAGATAAAATTTGGTTCTTCCGTTCGATTAAGACAATTACTTTTTTGACATTTTCATGTCTTTGCTTTGGCACATAAACTGAAAAATCGTGACGAAAACTTGCTCACGCGATACCAATAAATAAAATATACTCACTGTGTTGCGTAGAGAACAATAAACTGTTTTCTTATTTTGATGCTTGGGTACATGAACTAACAACCTTACTTCACTAGCTTGTTGTATAGTGGTTGACAAAAACTCTCTATTATTATTAACTACTCTATAATTATTAAAACTCTATATTATTAACTTTGCGACTTTTGATTTCTTAATTTACTATTATCCCGGCAACACAAGTGTAACAACAACGCTACTGGGGTAGGTGATGTAGCCTGGCTCGAATTCAATAAAGTACCCACGGGTGTCGGAACAATGAGTCAACACGATCGCGAATTCAATTAAGTACCCACGGGTGGGCGGTTTCTCTTATGGCCCATTTAATTGATCCGTACGCCCCGCCGTGCAATGCACGGGTGAGAGAGATCTGCCTAGTGAAATGAAATGAAATGAAAAAATACTTTATTCCTCACAGAGCAAAAACAAAACATTAGAAAAGAAAATGTACATTTATCGACCTAGTTAGATTAAATTAAAAATTAAAGAAAATGTCAACTTTGGAACAAGCCCCACTCGATCGAACATAGTTCGGTGTTGAGTGGGGGAGTTGATTAGACCAACGAATCGTGTTGCATATATTAATATTTATTCTAGTTATTATTTACATGTGATTTTAAATGAGTTAAGTTATTGATTAATTTTTATTTAATATATATAGATTGTTTTAATTATTACTACTATTTTAGTGGGCACTCACTCATGCTCTATAAATACTATTGAATAACATTCTACATTGAAGATGTCCTTGCTCAATCAGCCATGTAAATAAGTGTTTTTTATAAACTGATCTAGAATAGTTCGAGGGCTGTTGGAGTTCAGGAGTGGTGTTCCGGAGCAAAAGTGGAAGGCTATAAAATATGTGGCGATTTGTGCTTATTAATCGTGTTGCAATGCTGGGAATAACTTGTTGAGTAGAAGGGCGGACTGAATATGTGTGCTGAAGTTTTGGAATCTGAAAATAATCTGGGTGCTTGTGGTAAAATGCAAGGGTTGATTTGATATAAAGTTGATCAAGAGAAAATATTTTCGCCTCATTAAAAAGATTTGTCAACGAATATCGGGGCATTATTATTATCTTTATATATAATTCCGAACGGTCTTTGAAATTGTGAAGAACTTCGAGGTCCGATTTTAGTGTTAGACTGCTCATTCGAATCAGCACGGCCCCAAGTTTGTTGCAAAAGTGTCGCCGTTCGTCTCTATACCCGCCTTGATCGTGTTCTAGGCGGTCCTTATCAACGAGATTTGTTTATTAGGCTGTGGCGGTAACAACAGTTGCCATCAATTCACGGTGTAGTTAGAAACGTAGTGTAGTTACTAACATCTAGGAGAGTTATTTCTGAACGAAGAAATTGAAACTGAAGAACTGAGCGGACTTTATATATAATTCCGAATGGTCTTTATATATAAATTTTTGTTTTGTTTTGTTGTTTTCTTATAACTTTTTGTTTAGTCTCATAGTGGCGAGGATCACCTCAACTGGTGATATTTATTTTATTAAATTACTTCCATTTTGATCGGTATTTCCTATTTTTTAATCATTTAATAACATCGCCTTAGCTTTGCACCAGGTGACATAACCCCGCAAATAGGTAGGACTTATATCGTTACTATAATGTGCTGAGTTCCTGTTAGGTACTACTGTTATACGGACTAGATTAGGGCTTTCTAAGCCCTAACAGGCCTCTAATTAGTAATAAATACAATAAGAAAACACACATGAAAATGTCCCAATGTGTTGAAGATTCGTATGCAAGCATTTCTTTGATAAGATCTTACGCGGTCTGAACCGCTCTGAAAATAAAAGCAGCTGAGCTACACTTTGTTATACTTTAGCTGATTAGTTTCACACCTAAAATCACATAAAATTTGTCATACCTAATGATTTTACCAATGATGACAAATCATACAGTGTTTTTCTCTTCATTAGGCGTCTATATGCAGAAATATTAGATACCTACCTAATGATTCGCTTAATAATATAGTCAGGTGTTCTGCTATACAATGCAGAACTAATTAACCTCTGCGTAATAATTTGCAGTTCATTATTATTATTATTACATTTTTTTCAACCATCATTCCCCAGCAGAATACAGCTAGATAATCACAACATAGGTATCACGCCTACTTGCTCTAGAAAGTCGGTAGGACGTGCGAAGGTAACGATTTTCATAACAAGGATAAATTTGTAACACCTTGTACCATTCGTTTAGGAGTTGGATACAATTCGCGTCATCTCGTTCGATCACGAGTTTTACATTTTTTCTTCGACAAATCGTCGAAGTATTTACGATAAAATGTGAAATGTGGCTTGAAACAGCACCACCTATGAAGTCCGATTATTAATCGATGTTTTCCTCAAAAATCAATTCTCTCGATTTCCCAAAAAATCGATTGAATCGATTGTAACATCGATTTTTTTACACCCCTACTGAGTAGACATTTCGACTTCGGTAAGCAATTAAGTTATGTTTTAGCGAATTTTTGAAGAAAATTAAGCTATTGCTCTCGCCTCAAAATTTGTAGAATGTGAATTTTTGAAAACATTTTATGCAGAAATCCGTTTCAGGCTATTCTGAATCATATTCTGAAGTTAAAGGCATTTTTTTTATGTATGTATGTGTCATTCCAGACGATAACTGTCCGAAGAATTGTGTTAGAAACTTCAAAAAAATTTTAAAATGTTAAGGACACAAAATAAAAGTTCAAGTTCGTTGGCCAGCATGATCGGATTACATCTTCGGGTTGAAATTTTCAAAAATGTAGTCAAAAATTTGATGATAGCCTGTTTTTTGGCGATTTGTTGTACGAAATAATTTGTTCAGCATACCAACTTGTGGTATATTCGGAATCAGCGTAAAATTTCCTATAAGAATATGTATCAAGTTTTCAAAAATTTCAAAGTTGAAAAATCAGTCAAAAATCGAAATAATGCCGTTCGCTAGTTGTAAAAATCGGTAATATTCGCATGAAACATTGTCCAAATTCAGATTGAACTACTCTTATGGAAGTATCCCTGTACAATCAATCCTAGAACCATGCTGTTTAAAACGTAGGTAGTAGGTGCTTGTTGAAAAAAGAAGTCCAGTCATGCAGCATGACCCCATGAGCGAATTTTTGAAGAAATCTTCGACATTTCAGTCGCTATTGATCGTGTAGAGAAATTTTAGTTTATGATTTCGATAGACAAACATGGAATCAAATTATTAAAAATAATTAGGAGGTACTCATACTTTATTATTATTAAACTAATCTTGTAGATTTAAAGACAAATGTAGGTAAATATTCATAGATTTCGATGTCCAATGTGGTCAGTATTGAAGGCAGTTGAAATCTTAACAGTATCCTATCATAACATCATCAAATCTTGACATAAAACGAGGCCTTGGGTCTGCGCGCTAGTACGTACATAAATAGAACTTCTTCATAATTTCATGGCTGATATTTTCTAAGCCACAGTCAGTATTAAACCTACATCAAGTCCTAAAACAGTTGAGCGTAAAACATTAAAGAGAGCGACCGACAGAATCGGAGGACGGAATATTTCACAGAGTAAACTCATCAGTTGTGATTACATTTTTTTTAAACAAGCACCTACTACCTACGTTTTAAACAGCATGGTTCTAGGATTGGTTATACAGAGATACTTCCATAAGAGTAGTTCAATCTGAATTTGGACAATGTTTCATGCAAATATTACCGATTTTTACAACTAGCGAACGGCATTATTTCGATTTTTGACTGATTTTTCAACTTTGAAATTTTTGAAAACTTGATACATATTCTTATAGGAAATTTTACGCTGATTCCGAATATACCACATGTTAGTATGCTGAAAAAAATTATTTCGCACAACAAATCGCAAAAAACAGGCTATTTTGAAATTTTTGACTACATTTTTGAAAATTTCAACCCGAAGATGTAATCCGATCATGCTGGCCAACGAACTTGAACTTTCTTTTTGTGTCCTTAACATTTTAAAATTTGTTTGAAGTTTATAGCACAATTCTACGGACAGTTATCGTCTGGAATGACACATACATATATACATACATACATACATACATACATACATAAAAAAATGCGTTAAACTTCAGCGTTATACATACATACATACATATAAAAATGCGTTTTAAACTTCAGAATATGATTCAGAATAGTCTGAAACGGATTTCTGCATAAATTGTTTTCAAAAATTCACATTCTACAAATTTTGAGGCGAGAGCAATAGCTTAATTTTCTTCAAAAATTCGCTAAAAGTTTATTAAGTATATTCATACAAGGATATGTATTGCAGTAGTTGCAATAATTTCTTATCTCAAACAAAATATAAACATTACGGCATGGAAAAAGAGTAGGGAAAAAGTTTCCAATCTGGCTAGGGAAGATGTAAATTTAGAAGAAAAGCAATGGATAAGTATACATTATTATGTGAAAATTTCGGATAAAATCGGCAAAATTCTATCATCGAGAGGTTAAAAAGTAGGTTTTAGAATTAAAAATAGTCTTAAAGCATTACTAGGATCCATTAAGGACAAAATTAGTGTTCAGGATAAAGGGGGGGGGGGGGGGTTTATAAACTAAAATGTTCTTGTGGCTACGAATATTGCGGTCAAACTGGTAGGAAATTCAGGGAAAGAATAGACGAGCATCAGGAGGATTTCAGGGAAAATAAGGGTAAGTCTACATTTGCGAAACATCTTAAGGAATCCAATCATAGTTACAATTTTGATTTGACAGATAGACAGTTTGTAGAATTTCTTCATTTTTGTCCGAAGGGAGGTAGGTATGTTGAATGTACTTGAAAAATTCGAAATTATCAAAAGTGACAGATCTGGTAAATGTTTAAATGAGGATATAAAATACCTCAATATATTTCACCACTAATAGGTCCATTTTTATAAAGCTTGGAATTATCCCTTCACAATGTTGAAACCATATTTAGTTATTCCCCCCTTTCACTTCACCTAATTAGCTATAATCCCCCGTCACCTTGTTTGCACTTCATTGGTTGTACCTCCTGCCCCTTTCCTTTCTCTTGACCAATGGGATTCAATCTCCTTTCACCTGTTACTATAAAAGCTGTGTCTTTTCTAATGTATCTTCAGTTATTGTTTGTTACTGATGATGGCCTAACCGTCGAAATCGATTTAACATTGTAACTCTTTATTTTTCGTGGAAATAGACAACTTTTTTCACTAACTTCCGTTTTGAAATGGGTTTTCACAAATTCGTCGCGAGTGATTTAGTCCGCAAAACATCATGAATTCGTTTTTTCGAAATCAATTTTTTGACCCAGTATTTGACAGCCACATTTTTTGTTGTACCTGTGATTGACACCCTTATGATTGACACAGCAGTTCTTCTGCAATAAATGATTCCGTGTATAAAAAAAACATTCATTTAAACATTTTACAAAGAGAATGAGCATTTGAACTTGGTTTTATTAATGTAAGTATAAAATTAATAAGAGTATTCATAAAGAAAAATTGACATGATTTTATTATTCGGTGAGCCTGAACAATTCATTAACTGCGGGAGATTTGTGACTTTTGGTTTACTACCTATTTTAAACAATGAACCTTTTTTATCGACCAAGCGAAAGATAACGAAATCATAAGAAACGCTTGCATACGAGTCTGCAACACGTTGGGACATTTTATGTCTTTTGTTGCAGTCTCGTGTTACAGAGTCGTGTGCAAGCTCTAAGAGCCACTCAGCTGATCCGGACCCTGGGCATCGTCAAGAAAATGTCCTAAAGAGGCTACATACGAAATTACAACTTCCTAAAGTGTAAACATAGAAATTAACTTTAAGAGCCACTCATCTGATCCCGTACCGTGGGCATCTCGTCGAGTAAATGTCCTGAAGAGGCTACAGACGAAATTACAGCTTCCTAGAGTGTAAAGCATAGAAATTAGCTTTAAGAGCCACTCATCTGATCCGGACCCTGGGCATCATCAAGTAAATGTCCTAAAGAGGCTACATACGAAATTACAGCTTCCTAGAGTGTAAAGCATAGAAATTAGCTTCAAGAGCCACTCATCTGATCCGGACCCTGGGCATCGTCAAGTAAATGTCCTAAAGAGGCTACATACGAAATTACAGCTTCCTTGAGTGTAAAGCATAGAAATTAGCTTTAAGAGCCACTCATCTGATCCGGACCCTGGGCATCATCAAGTAAATGTCCTAAAGAGGCTACATACAAAATTACAGCTTCCTAGAGTGTAAAGCATAGAAATTAGCTTCAAGAGCCACTCATCTGATCCGGACCCTGGGCATCGTCAAGTAAATGTCCTAAAGAGGCTATATAAGAAATTACAGCTTCCTAGAGTGTAAACATAGAAATTAGCTTTAAGAGCCACTCATTTGATCCGGACCCTGGGCATCTCGTCAAGTAAATGTCCTAAAGAGGCGACGTACGAAATTACAGCTTTCTAGAGTGTGAAATATAGAAATTACGTATTAAAATTATTTAACCACCGCTTGACAAATCAAACCGTTCTCGCAATATTCGGATCACCTGCTATGAATCTAATCATCGAAACATCAGCTCAATTAAATCATCAAAAATTAACGAGCGGTTGCAATCATGTTCACAATATCCATTATTGAGAATGATCACCTGAGTGTACACAATTATTATTGAAATAACCATGCTCATAAATCACTTATTAGCCACGCACTTCGTAGTAGTTAACATAATATGGTTGGATAAATCGAGAGCTTTCGAACGAATGGTCGACGAATGTTGTGGGATGAAAAACGACGAAGTACCATTTCCCTGGCAACTTCTCGGTTGTAAGCGGAAATCATCAGAACCGTAACGCTTTTTTTTAACGCTTTTTTCGTTTATGTGCCGAAGTAAAGACATAAAATGTCAAAAGTTGAAAATATCACCGGATGTTTCATCATAAAATAGGTACAATGTTTTCTTAATACCATAGGCGTTTCTAATGGTTAATAGCGGCTTGTACCAGTGCGTTGCCATGTATTTATATAGATATAAAAAATGAAACCAGGTGTGCTAAAGACCACACGGGAGAAGTGTAAACTTCTATGACGATTTTCTGCTAAATATAATAAATATAAAATAAATTAATAAAATAAAATGTAAATAAATATGATATGTAAATAAACATGAACTACGACATGAATAGAAGAACAAGTACGACAGAAATGCGTGATAAATCGAGAGCTTTCCAACGAGTGGAGAGAACGATTTTTGTCCTATGAAAAATAAAGAAGTTTCATTTCCCCAGCAACGGCTTGGTTGCACGTGAAAATCTAAAGAAATTAACAATACATTTCAGCCTGTGTTCTGATTCTTATACCACAAAATGTTGAAGAAAGGGTTGAATATGAAGTTTGTAGTCAATTAAAACTTTTATTGCACCAACTGTTTTTAAAAGAAGTAATTAAAATTTAAGGAAACCATGGGACGTAAAACAGTTTGAAAAATTTGAATTACATTTTTTTTAATCAGGAAAATCAGGAGTTTGGTCAGGGAAAATTGAGGGAAATTCAAAATTTCTGTTTTTGGGCCCATACCTTTGACAGGAAAAAGAACGGAAACACCAATCGATTAATTATTTGATAATCGACTAAATTGTGGCTTAGAGAATGTATCAAAACACAAACGTTGGTTACAGCTTTCGTACAAGTACGCAACCACGACGGACATTTTATGTCTTTGCGCCCCCTCCCGCACCCACACCACGTACCAAGTACCGTTGGAATCGTTGGACAAACCTTCGTCTTTCATACCATTAATCGTTTTACGAACACGATGTCGATCATGTGGCAATATCGTCGGAATGTATTCGTATTTACGCGACGCTTCACTCATGTGTGAATTTAGGAGATACCACGCAGCTTCTTGACACAACATTTCTACTGAATCGAGTAACTTTGTTCCAGCTTTAGTGGCGAGTTGCGACTTGAATTATTTCTTTACTTATAGGTTTGTTCCATCCACCTAACCGCTGTCGACCATGTCCGACCGACACATGCGCAGTAACGTCAACCACTGTTCCATCCCAACAATCAGCTCAACACAGCGGTTGAACCGCTGTTCCATCATAGCAGCGTGGTCGACCACGGGTTGACCGCGGTCGAACCAAAACCGATCGCCCGATGGAGTGCGGATCATTCCGGTTGCTATACGAAACCTCACGAAATTAAAACCTACTCATAACCTTCCTCATTTGAAATTCGAGCTCGATGGGTGGGTCTCCACAGAAACAACCTAGAACCTCAACCTACTCGTTGTACGTCGTGTGCCTAGTTCGTTGTCTAGTTCTATCTACTCCGTGGTCGTGTGTGGAGTTGAGAACTTGAAAATGAATCAACTGGAAAAATTATTTGTGGAGGAGTTGACGGCAAATGAATTGGAAGATGAAGAAGTGTTCACTCCAAGTACTTTTGAAGGCGATGAGGACATCGAAATTCTCATGAAGATGATGATGCTTAATTATATCAAGGTGTAATCCGGCAATAACCTGAAACGTTGTGATTATTAAGTCCCCGGTATTGTTTTGATATTGCTGATTGCATTTTTTTTCTTGTTTGTTATCTTATATTTTCATTATGACATGTAAATTATTCTGAACCGCTCATATGTAATTAAGCTGTTGTTAATTGGGCTTGCCCCGTATTCAAATAAATAAATAAATGCAAGATTAGTTTGTGCGGTCGAGATCCCTTGTTGAGAAACAAGTGTTAGCAGTTCCAGACATCAGCCGCGAAAATTTGTGGATTATTCAGTTTTCAGAACCGTTCTTTGAATCAATTAAGAAACTAAAAATCTTTAGAGTCCTTTGAAAGTGGTCATGTGAAAGGACGTGCCATGAGAGCTCAGCCAGAAGGGAATATTAGGTAGGTATAGCCTTTGGAAAGGTAAGTACCTAGAGAGATAGGTATACACTACATACGTTCCGTATATTAGGTATTACTTGTTATTCATCATGTACTTCAATAGACAAAAATTGAAGTGGGTACCTACTTAATCAACTTTTTTGTCCCACAAATTTGCGTAACAGCAAAACTCGCGTAATAACTGCACTGACAATCAATCCCTCCCGTCTCTATGAATTTCAAGGTTTTTCCTTACAGCTGGTTTATAATTCATGTTGCACATTTCCTGATTCGATATTCGACTAACTTGTTGATAAGCAGTTGAAATTCGTTGGCAGAGCAACAATGTACCTACCTACTTTGTTTACTTTTGACCAACAGCGAATTTGGTAGGCTGTACGTACCTACGTAGTTCCGTTTTTTGGTGGAGGACCAACCTGCCTTGTTTACTTCGACAAACTACCAAATCTATCCTTTCATTCATTCAATAAAACAAGTAAAGCTGCCTCAGGTATAGTAATAAGAACATGTCTAAAACCCTGATGAAACTGCCTGGGCAATGGCTATGTAGTACTTACACCGCAGTACAGAGATCTGAGGAATTTTCAATTATTTTTTCTCCATTATTTTTCAGGTTATTTATTCTCAGTCTAAACGAATGAAGTTCTTTAGTTTTCGGACACTGATTTCCTATAATAGTTAGTCCCTAGTCCAAATAAAAACTCGTTCACCAATAATCGCGCTGGCAGGCATTACTGCAACCATTTATTTGAATTGAAACTTCGCAAAACAAAACTGTTGAAAAATGTAAAACAACGTATTAGGTTGACATGCTTTATATTACTTTCGCAAAACAAAACTGTTGAAAAAAGTAAAACAACGTATTAGGTTGACATGCGACGGCAAACTTCTAGTGAAAAATAGTTCGGTTGAGTTGCGGTCTTGTAACATCCAGAATTAAGTCACACGGAATGACTGGTGTAACGCTATTTTTCCTCACTTGCGGTTGATCGTTCCATCCATGGTTGGATCGTGGTTACGGTCGTCCAACCGCGATCATAAAGGCTGTGGACCACGTGCTGACTGTGGGTTAACCGCGGTGAGGTGGATGGAACAAACGAACAAACCTTATATAAAGCTTGCAATCGTGTTCACAATATAAATTATTGAGAATGATCACCTGTGTGTAAACAATTATTTAAACAATCACGCTCATACCGCAGCTTGTCGGCCACGCACTCCGCAGTGGTTAACGTAATATGGTTAGGTAAATCGAGAGCTATCCAACGAGTGGTGAACGATTTTTTTACGATGATAACTGGCGAAGTTAAAGTTCCGTAGCAACGAATCGGTTGTACATGAACATCATTAGAAATTGTTCATAACGCTTTCTTCGTCACACCGTAACGTCACACTTTTGAGTTATGTGCCATAGTAAAGACATAAAATGTCAAAAAAACAGCGTGACGGTAAAATCGTATTCACACCCCGCTAAATTTTTCGACGCGGTGCGCCTATAGAAGTTTACACTTCAATAAAGAACGAATGACAAGAACGAATAGAGATCCATATTGACAGCACTGTCAATCACTGAGGGGAGCATCAGTTTGGGAACTAGTAATTGACATTTGCATTTTTACATGTTATCTTTGGTTATTTCCAAAAAATGATAGTATAAATGCAATCTGCACAAAAAACTTATTGAGAAAAACCATGGAAACAATCGAATTTGAAAATGTGGAGGGCATGGTGGAGCAAAATAAAACGCTTACCTGCTTGGCAAAATCACAAGAAACAGCACCAAAGAAATTATAACACGAGGTTCTCTATTTCCACGAAAATAAAGATTTGAAATGTTAAATCGATTTCGACGGTTAGGCCATCTTCAGTAACAAACAATAGTTATTGTATTGTAATAGTTATTGCAAAATAACTATTGTTTGTTACTGATGATGGCCTAACCGTCGAAATCGATTTAACATTGTAACTCTTTATTTTCGTGGAAATAGACAACGTTTTTCACTAACTTCCGTTTTGAAATGGGTTTCCACAATTTCGTCGCGAGTGATTTAGTTCGTACGAGGTCAATTATTGAGAATGATCACCTGTGTGTAAACAATTATTCAAATAACCATGCTCATAAGTCAGCTTGTTTTCCACGCACTTCGCAGTGGTTAACATAGTATGGTTGGATAAATCGAGAGCTTTCGAACGAATGGTAGACGAGTTTTGTGGGATGAAAAACGACGAAGTACCATTTCCCTTGCAAAGACTCGGTTGTAAACGGAAACCATCGGAATATTTTCGTGAGCAATTTTCGTCATTCAATTTCCGTGACGTTTTTCTAGTTTATGTGCCATAGCAAAGACATAAAATGTCGAAAACTGAATAGAAGTGGTTTTAGATAGATAAATAATCAGAAACGCTTGCATACGAGTCTGCAACACATTGGGAAATTTTATGTCCCACGAAATTAGCTTTAAGAGCCACTCATCTGATCCGGACCCTGGGCATCATCAAGTAAATGTTTTAAAGAGGCTACATACGAAATTACAGCTTCCTAGAGTGTAAAGCATAGAAATTAGCTTCAAGAGCCACTCATCTGATCCGGACCCTGGGCATCATCAAGTAAATGTCCTAAAGAGGCTACATACGAAATTACAGCTTCCTAGAGCGTAAAGCATTGAAATTAGCTTTAAGAGCCACTCATCTAATCCGGACTCTGGGCATCGTCAAGTAAATGTAGTAAAGAGGCTACATACGAAATTACAGCTTCCTAGAGTGTAAAGCATAGAAATTACCTATTAAAATGATTTAACCAGACCGCTTCACCAATCAAACCGTTCTCGCAATATTCAGATCACCTGCTATGAATCAAATCATCGAAACACCAGCTCAATGAAATCATCAGAAATTAACAAGCGGTTGCAATCATGTTCACAATATCAATTATTGAGAATGATCACCTGTGTGTAAACAATTATTATTCATATAACCATGCTCATAACTCTTAGCTTAAAGAGCCACTCATCTGATCCGGACCCTGGGCATCATCAAGTAAATGTCCTAAAGAGGCTACATACGAAATTACAGCTTCCTAGAGTGTAAAGCATAGAAATTAGCTTTAAGAGCCACTCATCTGATCCGGACCCTGAGGATCATCAAGTAAATGTCCTAAAGATGCTACATATGAAATTACAGCTTCCTAGAGTGTAAAGTATAGAAATTACCTATTAAAATGATTTAACCACCGCTTCACAAATCAAGCCGTTCTCGCAATATTCGGATCACCTGCTATGAATCAAATCATCGAAACACCAGCTCAATGAAATCATCAGAAATTAACAAGCGGTTGCAATCATGTTCACAGTATCAATTATTGAGAATGATCACCTGTGTATAAACAATTATTATTCATATAACCATGCTCATAACTCAGCTTGTTGGCCACGCACTTCGCAGTAGTCAACATAATATGGTTGGATAAATCGAGAGCTTTCGAACGAATGGCCAACGAATTTTGTGGGATGAAAAACGACGAAGTGCCATTTCCCTAGCAACGAATCTGTTGTAAGCAGAAACTATCAGAATATTTTCGTGAGCAATTTTCGTCATTCAATTTCCGTGACGTTTTTCTAGTTTATGTGCCATAGCAAAGACATAAAATGTCGAAAACTGAATAGAAGTGGTTTTTCTAATCAACTTTCCGCCAACAGACTTCGTAATAAACAATAATTTGATCAATCCTGATATTTCAGCCTATAAATTCTACCCTTTAGGGTTGAACAAAATGATGCTGATGTCACTGGCACATCCCTGGCCAATGTGTGATTTTTTAGCCAAATTCCATAAAGTTAGGTCCAGTAGTTAAGGAGAAAAGTTTCGGACGGATGGATTTTTTATTATTCGATTTTTGCAATCTTCATATATAGTATTTCCAAGCCAAATGAAACCTTTTCCAAGTCAAATGAAACCTTTTCCAAACCAAATGAAACATTTTCCAAACCAAATGAAACCTTTTCCAAGTCAAATGAAACCTGTTCCAAGTCAAATGAAACCTGTTCCAAGTCAAATGAAACTTTTTCCAATTCAAATGAAACATTTTCCAAACCAAATGAAACCTTTTCCAAGCCAAATGAAACGTTTTCCAAGTCAAATGAAACATTTTCCAAGTCAAATGAAACCTTTTCCAAACCAAATGAAACCTTTTCCAAACCAAATGAAACTTTTTCCAAATCAAAAGAAACTTTTTTCCAAACCAAATGAAACATTTTCCGAACCAAATGAAACATTTTCCAAACCAAATGAAACCTTTTCCAAACCAAATGAAACTTTTTCCAAACCAAATAAAACCTTTTCCAAGTCAAATGAAACCTTTTCCAATTCAAATGAAACATTTTCCAAACCAAATGAAACATTTTCCATATCAAATGAAACCTTTCCCAAACCAAATGAAACCTTTTCCAAGTCAAATGAAACCTGTTCCAAGTCAAATGAAACCTGTTCCAAGTCAAATGAAACTTTTTCCAACCCAAATGAAGCCTTTTCCAAGTCAAATGAAACCTTTTCCAAGTCAAATGAAACATCTTCCAAGTCAAATGAAACATTTGCCAAACCAAATGAAACATTTTCCAAACCAAATGAAACCTTTTCGAAACCAAATGAAACCTTTTCCAAACCAAACGAAACCTTTTCCAAACCAAATGAAACCTTTTCCAAGTCAAATGAAACCTTTTCCAAGTCAAATGAAACCTTTTCCAAGTCAAATGAAACCTTTTCCAAGTCAACATTTTCCGAACCAAATGAAACCTTTTCCAAACCAAATGAAACATTTTCCAAACCAAATGAAACCTTTTCCAAACCAAATGAAACATTTTCCAAACCAAATGAAACCAAACCAAATGAAACATTTTCCATACCAAATGAAACCTTTTCGAAACCAAATGAAACATTTTCCAAGCCAAATGAAACCTTTTCCAAGTCAAATGAAACCTTTTCCAAGTCAAATGAAACATTTTCCAAGTCAAAGGAGACATTTTCCAAACCAAATGAAACCTTATCCAAACCAAATGAAACCATTTTCCAAACCAAATGAAACCTTTTCCAAACCAAATGAAACTTTTTCCAAACCAAACGAAACCTATTGAGAAAATAAGTGAACTGAGGTACCTAGATAAGTAGGTACCCACTCACATTCAACAGTCAGAAATTTCTCAAGCTTACTTGTTTCCTATTCTACTAAGGTGAGATCCACTTCGGTAATCCTATGCCTGAAATTCATCGAATTTTCATTTTGTCAACGTCTTTCTATGATAGGTACAATTGCATCTACCTGCAACTTGCAGGGTACCTACCTTTCTAGGTACCTCAGTTCACTCATTTTCTCAATAGGTTTCATTTGGTTTGGAAAAAGTTTCATTTGGTTTGGAAAAGGTTTCATTTGATATGGAAAAGGTTTCATTTGGTTTGGAAAAAGTTTCATTTGGTTTGGAAAAGGTTTCATTTGATATGGAAAAGGTTTCATTTGGTTTGGAAAAGGTTTCATTTGGTTTGGATAAGGTTTAATTTGACTTGGAAAAGGTTTCATTTGACTTGGAAATGCTATATCTTGAAACGTAAACTAACAAGTTTAGAGGGAGGTTATTTTTATATTAATATCTCCATTGCTGCATTTTATATCTATAGCCGCTCATAGTTGCCATTGGGCAACACAGAAACTACAATTTCCTGTGGAACTTGTGACGTTTCAACCGCAATGAATCGGTTTTTAGGGGAATCCTCGTTCCCCACTAGGGATGCCAAATTAGACGTTTCTTAGACTGCTAAAGCCTAGAACGCACTGGGATCCTTTGTTCGGACTCTTTGTCGCGGAGCTGCGTCTCGGACTCATTTTCTTGCATCCGGGACGCTCCGCGACATCTCTTGCATCTCGTGTGTTGCGTTTTAGTATTTTTTGAGTCCCATTCGGAATGGGATTCTTTACACATTGTCGCGCAACATTGAGTCAGTGCGTACGTGAATATCGAACAAAGTGGGCCTCTCACCGGTGTATTTTCGTTGTTATCGCTTTGTAGTTATCGTTGTTATGCTTGTAGCTAAAAACGGGTAAAAATTGTTGATTTTTTTTTTTTTTTTTTTTTTTTTTTTTTTTTTTTTGCAGAATTTTAGTCAAAAGAACTTTAATAACAATGAACTAGAAAAACGAGACATTTGTGCTGAAATAAGTAGGAACTTAAATTTCATTAATATTTGTCAAAAATGGATAAAGTCAGCTTAAAAAAAAAAAAATCAAAAATAGCTTCATTTTTTTTCGAAAAATTCGCTAAAACATTTTTTGAATTGCCGAAAATTATTTAGAACAAGTTTATTTGCCACAAAATCGGTAGTGAACATTTCTTCCCAGTTAAAATACTAAATTTTCAAAACAATTTAACAAAATCTACTAAGATAATTTACGAAAATCCGCTCATACGATCATGCTCTGCATGACTGGAACTTTTTACTAACTTATTAAGTCGTCTTATAAATAAAATCGATTTGACATTAAATAGCTGGATAATCCAATTAACGCTGTTTCCAACGGTGGTCATATTTTCGATTTTACAGTGATCTCAAGTGGACTTATGGTCGTTTGAAGGTAGAAAACAGATCTTAAAAAGGAAATTACTCAGAAAAACAAAGCATTAAAATAAATTTCTAACAAGTACTTCCGATCAGAAATGACCTCTAGAATTGACCCATGAAGCACCATTACACCCTTCTTAGTGGTTGGTGCAGATGGGCTATCTAATGCAGATAAATTCATGTAATAATTTTTTTGCCTTCTTCTTCTAGTCTTCTAAACAGTTTGCTTCAGTTCAGGTCACACTCTCATCTCTACTCTAGACACTCTCGGAACCTCTTCCCCCCTTGTCAATGATGTCCTGCAGGATGCAGCAGCTTTGTGGCCCCTCCACAAAAGATGATAATGGCCTCACGATATGGAAAAAACCGTAAAAAAACCGAGTGTTAATGAAGGGTCCACGCATCCACCAACGCGGTGGCTTTTTTTTAGTAGCATTTTTTTTACTCCGTAGAGCTATGTAAAGTGCAACTGCAATCCCCGAAAGCGCGACCTCGTTCGACATGGCTCAGGTTCAAACTAGATGCGTACACGATTTGCAGTGCGACAATGTCGCGGGGCAAAGAATCTGAGACATGAATCCGAGCGTCTGCAACAAAGAGTCCGAACAATGAATCCCAGTGCGTACTAGGCTTAAGGTTTCAATAGAAGGGATCTAGAAAGAATTCGCCAATATTCAATGGAAACGAAATAAGCAAATACGTGATGTAGTTGAGAGTTGTAATATTATGTATTACTACACTTCTGCAGAGAAATATGATGAGATCAAATGAAGAATAAATAGGTACTCAGCTTCAGAAGTATCTGGAATTCGGCACTGGGTCTTCGATGAGAGGTGGGTCTTTTCTGAAGAGGCTTTCAACGATAATTTGGTATCTGCAGATCGATTCCTGCATTTTACGGTTATTAAGAATTTGTAGATTAATAATAAGTTGTTAACATAAATTCGTGCAAGAAGTACCTTCGAAGATAGTAAGAAGTAGATTACATGTACGTTCAGCGAACGGAGGAAGTAGAATTGTAGAATGGAGGTGGAGAATGGAGAATATGGAGATGCGATGGCCAACTTTCGGTAGTCATTTCTTGATCCAGCTGATTTTGGTTTATTATTTCCAATAATAAGCCTATGTGATCGTATAGCAAAAAAAAAATTTATAACCCCCTCTCAAACTTTGTCACTTTACGTTTCAAGGTGAGTAGAATCCAAATTTGAAATGTCCGTCCGCCGTCCGGGCCATAAAAGGCCTAAGAATTGACTTAAAAAACCCGTTCTTTCGCACATAGACTCCACTTGGGGTCTAGTTGGTCCTAACTTCTCGCCAGCTCGATCGCTCCACTCTCATGGGTTCTATGAGCCAAAAATAGGTGAAAAACGCTGCAAATTATTTCACAAAGGTTTATTATTTTTTCAATTGAGTATGATCGTAGTTTTAGTTGGCTAGCGTACGTCATAAGGCCCGTCCAGACTCCTCGGCGTGTCCTACTTCGAGTTGCCACAACCTATACTTCTATAATTATATACGCATGTTTGTATTTCTCGATTTGAGCTCCTATCTATTCAAATAGTTATTGCCTTAATAATATCATTATCTAAGTACGTACGAAAAGTCGAGAGGATATGTTATTAAATATGCGTAGGAAAAGCTTTGGTATTAACACACAAATATGACCTTGAAAAAAAACATATTCATGCCTCGAACGAACGCCGGCGCCTCCTCTCACTCCACCCATCCGCTCACCCCCCCCCCCTCCTCACCACCCACCGTGACCCCCTGCCAAGCGTGCCAGGCGTGAGCGCGTCGAAAAACGAACGGGTTTTTAAAGTCAATTCTTAGGCCTTTTATGGCCCGGACGGCGAACGGCGGACGGACATTTCCCATGTTATGATTCTATGTACCTAGAAACGTCAAGTGACAAAGTTTGAGGGGGGGTTATAAAAATTGTTTGCTACACGATTGCATAGGCTTATTATTGGAAATAATAAACCAAAAGTGTCTTTTCTTTGTATATTTCTAGTTGTATAGAAATTGGAGATTTATGAGTGAAAAGAAAATGTTAGCTATTAATTTTATGAAAAATAAAAAGTATTCTAAATGATACTCTTCTATCCAAAAAGAGATTTTGGATTTTAGGCTATTTTTTGCAAATTTATATATTTTTTAAAACAAAATTAATGGAGTTCGAGTTTTTAGCATAATTTCGTACATAAATTGTGGAACGTTCTATTTCATAGTTGATAAACTTTATTTGACCAATCTTATGCTAAAAAATATCAATTTAACGATTCTTAGCCATTTTCAGTGATTTTGTCAGCACATTTTTTGAAATTTGACCAATTAAATGATTTCAATATACAGTATAGGTAACACTTTTATGTGTTGGAAAGATGACTTGGTAATAAATTCTTTTGTTTATCAACTATATTAAAAAGCGTGAAATTGTGAGATTCCTCTGCTGTAATGGATTGAACCCATTTGTGAGGTCCGAAGCTCCGAGTTCCGATACTAAATATAGGTACTATAAGCGGCGTTTAATAATTATGGACCAGAGATCTACGTAGAAGGGCTGTCTAATACATAAATAATAAACCTTTTTGTAATAATTTGCAGCGTTTTTGATTATGGGGTTATGTTCGCATGGCGACGCCAAACATACCAGTAGGCAACTGCTGCGAGCCCGCTTCACCTCGACTAAACATTCGAGAATCACCCGTTCATTGTTGTTGTCAAGTAACAAACTTTCTTTCCCGCAAAATGTGGAGGACCTGGATGGGTCCATATCTCTTACAGGACGTTATGAATATTTCCCTATACCATTTGCCAGTGTCAAATGTATACAGTTAATGTAATGTGTGCTCGAATAAATTCGCCCTGAGCTACTCGCGAGCACTAATTGAGTCCACACTAATTAACTAATTACTAAAGAGGTGCTTTTTATGGTTCGTTTCATATCTACTTACGTAAAGATAATTTGTAGGAATAAGAACACAAACAACAAGTCATTAGTTCAAACAACAACAAACAGTTTTTTGCTCTTATCAGGAATATTTTGGTTTAAAAAAAAAACTTTTGGAATACAATTAACGTGTTTGTTCATTACTTTAATCAACCCTCAAAACATGCGGTTTACGTTTAAAAAGACTGCAAATTATTACACCAAGGTTTTACCATTCTGTATTAGGTAGCCCTTCTACGCCGAACATCTGTCTATAAGAGTGATTCTAAGTGAAGTGGACACTTTCGGATCTGAGTTTTCTGAATTTCAGAACTTTTAAAAATGAGTAGGAAAAAAATTTAGGTTGATCTCTTCAACTTCTCGATTGAATCTCCAAGCCCAACCAAACAGTAGGTGGCTTCATTAAGCAATAAAATCAATTATTATAAAGCACTAGGACAGGTCCCTGACGCAGTGGACAGGCCCCTGACCCCTGACAGATCTTCCGCACAAGAAACATAGTTCAACCAAGTACTGCAAATGAACCACTTCACACTTGTCTCGTTTTTCGAGTATTATTTCCTCATTCTTAAATATTTACCGGTATTACACGAATGGATGTCACGAAGATTTCACTTTTAAGCTAATGAGGACGCTTTCAAGGTTTTTAGCAAACCAGATGAATGTTTCTTAACTTTTTAATATTGTTAACACCAAGAATATAAACTTTCTCATTAAAATTCATCCCCTCTCAAACATTAGTTCGAGTAACTTTAACCCTTCTGAATACAGGAACATCAGTTTCTTCAATTTTTTTCAATTAATAAAAAGACACTACGTCAGCTCTGACCCTTTCTGTAAGTGTCTTGGCGCGGCGGTCCATGCAAGAGTTACTCTGCCTTATTCTGACATCCTTTCTTAGAGATTTGGCAGGTACGAAGTTGCATTGAGAAGTTGGAACCTAGGAGAAAAAAGGAAAATCGTCTAAATAGCTTCAACGGGGAAAAGAATCGTCTCTATTGACTAAGTTGATGTTGACTCTTTCCCAAAACTTGAGCAATCTGAATGCAAGTCAGTCTTGTGTTATTTTTGTGTAACTCTGGACCTACCTGTGGACCTAACTCTGTACCTACTCCGATGAATTTATTTGCTTAATAGTAACATCCGGTAGAAATACTAAATTATTTTGAATCAAATTTATAGGCAGTTGGATCAGGTGCCTGTCCTCTGCGTCAGGGGCCTGTCCTTGAAAAAAACTAAGAGGACAGGCTCCTGACGGAACTTGGGTTTTTTCAATTTTACTAGACTATTTTCAATAATTTTCCCGGAAGTGATTATAGAAATGGAAACTACTCGTTCAGATCTATCAGATTAATGAAGAGAAAAAAAAAAGTTGGATGGAAAACTTACCGCTTGAGACTGGACAGGATTCTGACGATGCTGTTTGACAAGCTCACTCTCGGCCGATGGCTGTCGGTTTCCAATAGCTGAGAAGCACCTGAAAACGATGGCGCCAAAAAAAAAAAAAAAAAAAAACCGTCAAACGTGCGTCCTTGACCGCTAAAATTGAAAAACCGTAAGTGGACAGGCTGCTGACGCATTTCGCCTGGACACCGACATTTTCCACGATTTATCAAGATGAGATTTTCCGAAAATTATGGGGACACTCATTTTTGAATCTCTGGAGTTATTCGAACTGATGGTAAACTGGTGAGCTTCGTAAAATAGATTTAGGAGCCCCCACTGCAACTTGAAGTTGGGAAGGTCGTCTGGGGACAGGACAGGTCCCTGACAATTTGATGGTTCTAGCATTTTTTTTAAATAGGAAAAAATTCCTTGACCGGCTTGTCACTGTTCTCCAGACTAGAATTAGATAAATACTACCAAAAATTTTTTTCAGAAACTCGAAAGTGTCAATGGGAACGTCAAAATTGAACCGGACACTACTTCTGCCCCTTTCACCAAGAAACACCCATAAGAAGAAGAAAGAAGAAAAACGTTCATTGAACACATAGCTCTTCACAATGTAATACATTTGTTATTGAAGAATAAACATTACAACGTGGTTGGTGTAACCGTTCGTTGGAGGTTCGAGCCATATTCATACTCGCTGGTTTCTAACTGCTTATAGAATAATATTAAAATATTGCAAAATGTTCCCCAAAAAATTATAAATAAAATAAATTACAACCAATAGCTATATGCACCTGGTATTACTATATACATCGCAAATTGAGCTGTTAAAAAAGAAACTAAATGTAGCGCCAAGTATCTTTACAAAGTTGTATTACGCAAGACCATCCCATACCTCCATTTAGAATTACTCGTAGTATTGCCCTATCTTTTGAGAGAGTACCACTGTTGAATGCGGCCCATCTATATTCTTTTAGTATGCAACAAACATACACAAAATGAAATACATCATTCCGCTCTCTTAAATTTCACAAGCACAAGCATGAGCATTCCTCTCATGTGCTCGAGAGCTCTGCGGCCTATAATTTAAACTTAACATTTCACATCGCAACTTGAATAGCCAACGAGCGCCACTCAACCCAATATCATCCGTCCACTTAATGAAGCTAGCACATTTCACCTGGGGATCTAATTCTCTATATAATGTCAGGTCTGCGATTCATTCACCTTGAGTCGGAAGGTGGCGAATTTCTCATCATGATAGCTTGACAGTAATTTCCCTACATTATCTTTCAATTGACTGCCATCCAGTGTTTCCAACGGGTTGGGAAGCTGATACCTCTCTACCAATTCCCTATAGTGCCCCGCCGAAAAAATTCTTCTACGTGCAACTCATCAGCAACAATCCTTGGCAGGCGAGAATCGGACATTCCAGCTACCTTGGCAACATAGCCAAGATGCAGACCGGGGTATAAGTAGACAGCGTATTTAGTTCAGTTTCAAGGTATACATACGGTGACCATATTTATCTTGAGCAAAATCGGGACGGATAGAACTACCAAGGGGGTATGAGGGTTATAGAATACGCTCCATGGGGAGGAGGGTCTGGGAGTCCTCCCCCGTAAAAGTTTGAATTTTTTACCCTTTAAAAGTTTGTTTTTAAGCCTATTTCATCCATTCAAACATTGGTTTATTAAGAGCTTCGTATCAAACTAAAAATATGTAATTTTCATTGAAGAATGTGGCACTAAGAAGTACATGACAAAATAATTTCAAGAAGTTTATTACATAGGGTGAAGTGGGGTAATTGCGTACTTGGGGCAAATGTGTACTCATTTGAAAAAAGGAGGAAAAACTGAAGCTAGCCGCTATCTAGTGGCGCCATTTGGAAGTCTGTAGTTCAGTGATCACTTCTCAGTAGGCTGCACCTATGTCCAGATAATAAGGCTTTATCAATCTGCCTCCATTTCAACAGGTGTTTGTTTTCGTTATGAATCACATTTCGTGGACTTCTGTTTACAGTGCTGCAGGATCACCATTTTCAGCTTGATTTGATTAGTTCTTGGATAAATCACTTGAAGGTAAGTTGTTTTCTTCATTAATGGCTGCAGATTAGTTAAATTAGTGTTTACATGTACATAATGTTGGGGTATACATTTACCCCGGTTTGTTTTCAGTCACGGGGTAAATGTGTATTTTTACCTGGGGCAAATGTGTACTACAGTACACATTTACCCCAAGCAAAATTTACATAGAATTAATACATTCACCCACTCCTTATTAGACTTTTACAATCTTATTAGGGCTTATATTTTTGTTCCCAAATGTTTGATTGACCTCCTCACAATGAATTAATTGATTTCTGTTTGTTTTCAGGAAGAAGATGCCTCGCAAATATGTTGCTGGAGCAGAGTTGCTGGAGTTAGCAGAGTTGCTGGAGTTCTCACTCAAATTTTCTATTCTCATTTTGGCCTTTTTTTTACCTTCCAAGATACAAATTTTGACATGTTCTTTTCAATTTTGCTATTAAAGACGTTTTTTACCTTTTACTCCTATGTTTTGTACTTTGTTTTCACCTTTGTAAACTGTGCCAATTAAGAGAGGACAGAAGGTGGGCAACAAAAAAAGTGCATAGCTTCCACTGGAAAATTCGGAAATATAAAAAACATATACAGAATTTTTTGTCCTTAACTGCTTTTTTGTACACATTTGCCCCAACAGCAAAACAACTGATTTCTATAGGATTTCCATGCGGCGTACACATTTGCCCCAACTTGTGGGGCAAATGTGTACTTCGGAGGTGGTTTAAAAAAAATAGCAATACAACCATGAAAAAAATAGTTTTTTAAAATTCTTTGGGTGATTTGTAATCTAGAGAAACGCCTGTAAAAGATGAAATAAAAATAATAAAATTCTGAATAACCCCCTCCCCACCAGAGGCTGAAGAAGTTGAATTTCGTCAAAACAGAAAGAATATGTACCTTTTGCACGAACAAACTGAATTTCACGAACAACAGGTAAGTTTTTATAGTCAAATAAACAAACATTAATTTTCCAAAAAATGAAAAAATAAAAGTTAACAGAGCAGTCTGTTTACATCATTGTTCTTGTTATATTTTTTCACTTGGGCCAGGGGGTACTCTTTTTACTCCAGTCGTACTTCTGCGTTGAGGAAAGTGCTCTCAGCAAGGAGTCGTCTTTTCTTATTTCGCATTACGTACATTTCAACACACGACAAAGAACTGTTCATTTGGACAATTAGTAATGCTTTAACACAGTCTAGTGCCATTGAAGATTTGGTTTGAAAAAATCTTTATTGGTGAAAATCGGGACATTTCTTTCCCAATTCGGGACCCCGGGACACAGGCTTTAAAATCGGGACTGTCCCGATAAAATCGGGACGTATGGTCACCGTAGGTATACAATATCATTTGGGACGCAGATAGGTAGGTGAAAAAGCTTTTCCAAAAATAATAACTGCACTAGATTACTGCATATACTCCCGAACCTGCGCACCATACGCTAAGATTGCTCTTACTATAGCATTAAATACGTGGAGCTTGGCCATCGATTTGCGGACACAACACACACAGACAAACAAACTGACAGGCAGACATACACGGAACCAAAGTTGTTCAGAATGGTCTAAAACGTAAAATGCGAGTGAAATTTTTGATTTTGGAGACCAAAATTTTTTTTTCCCCCGAAAGTGGAAACAATGCTTCCGTTACCTTTAGGTAGACTCGGAAGCAAAGTAAAATAAAATTATTCACAAAGGTAAACATGGAGTTCAAAATGAGTAAAATAATGGACAGAATAATAATTGCCCGTCTAAAGACTAAAGCCCGAAACGACGCCGACGTGTCAACCAGAGTCACTATTTAGGACACCACGTTAATTATGAACAAAGGGAAGAAAAGAAATTGCACATCAACAAGAGAAATCTATTGCTAACTGAAAACTGCTGTAGGCAACTAAGCAAATTGATGGAAAAAAAATCTGAACAGAATCTGCCAAAAATGGGAAAATACAATACGAATCAAAACTAGCAAACATTTGATACTTTTCAAAATCAAACTCGATTCTGGAAAATTCAGTGAAATCGAAAAGGAAATTACCAAAAACTGCTCTGTTGCTGTTTTCCCAATTTTAGGGAATCTACGCGCTTCTGTATCAAGTGCTGTAGCTGTAATTTCCCTTCAGGAAATTCTCGTGCTTCCACTCAGACAGTGAGAAAGATTTTTTTAAGCAAATATTAGTGAAATTTAAGTACATTTTTCAGCATTATTTTAAGCAAAAAATTTTTTAAATGTCCTAGTTAGTCGTTGACAATTTAATTTGACTACAATTCTGCTAAAAATACAAATTCAACGATTTTTGGCTGTTTTTAGCCTTTTTTAGTACATTTTTCGAAAATTGACCTACCTATTTAATGTGCTCAAAAATTGTTGGCTAACGAACTCATCCTTTCTTTTGGAATGCTCGATTTTTCGGCGCAAGGACAGTATTTTTATCTCAATCATAAAAATCGTCTGGAATGACACATACATATATAAACGAATGAATGCTATACTTCCATCTTTACTTGGCTAACGTTTTCTAGTGAAAACTAATGAAACTCTCCTTGATGATTCCTATTCTTGATAATTATTCTAAAGAAACGCTTGCATACGAGTCTGCAACACATTGGGACATTTTATGTCTTTAGTTAAAGACAAGTTATGTGTTGCAGACCCCTATGCAAGCTCTAAGAGCCACTCAGCTGATCCGGACCCTGGCCATCATCAATTAAATGTCCTAAAGAGACTACATACGAAATTACAGCTTCCTTCAGTGTAAAACATAGAAATTAGCTTTAAGAGCCACTCAGCTGATCCGGACTCTGGGCATCGTCAAGTAAGTGTCCTAAAGGAGCTACATACAAAATTACAGCTTCCTAGAGTGTAAAGCATAGAAATTACCTATTAAAATTATTTAACCACCGCTTCAAAAATCAAACCGTTCTTGCAATATTTGGATCACCTGCTATGAATCAAATCATCGAAACACCAGCTCAACGAAATCATCAGAAATCAACAAGCGGTTGCAATCATGTTCACAATATCAATTACTGAGAATGATCACCTGAGTGTACACAATTATTCAAACAACCTTGCTCATAACTCAGCTTGTTGGCCACGCACTTTGCACTAGTTAACATAATATGGTTGGATAAATCGAGAGCTTTCGAACGAATGGTCAACGAATTTTGTGGGATGAAAAACGAAGAAGTACCATTTCCCTAGCAACGACTCGGTTGTAAGCGGAAATCATCAAAATATTTTCGTGAGCAATTTTCCGTGACGTTTTTTTTTAGTTTATGTGCCATAGCAAAGACATAAAATGTCAATATTATGAAATGCGCGAACTTCGGGAATCGTTTCAAATGCTTCAAAACGGATTTCAATGAAGAAATTTTTCAAACATTTTTATTTAAACATTTTTCCGGCCCATTGCAATAGCTTCATTTTTTACGAAAAGTCGTCCTTGGTTCTCATTTTAATAATAAAAGTTACATCGAAATCAGAAAGCATTGTGAATTCGGTTCATCAGAGGTTTAATTGTACGTACTTTTTAAGTGATGATGTCAACACGTTGAAGCACATTTCCTACTGTAATACATATTTTATTTTAATTAACCTTTATATAGACGTGTATGCTGTATCCTATTCTGTATGACATATACATCCTTTTTGCATTCAATCACAATTTGGTTTCTTGTGTTGCAGGTAATTTTGGACCAATTTTGCAGTAATACGTAACGTAAGTTCATGTTACAAAGGCTTCCACAGGCCATTTTTTAAAATTTTATTTTATCTTTATATTCTAAATTGAACGCCTACCTCTGAGTCTGTATTGGTTTCGAACTGTTACCACGTATTCAGCATCTACCCAGAATATCTGTAATTTTCTAATGCTGTTCGCTTACTACTAATCGCAAGAAGGGAGTTATAAACTACTTATTTTCGATGTCGCAAAAATCGTTCACCACTCGTTGGAAAGCTCTGGATTGATTAAAGCCTCATCAGAAGTAGTAGTTATGGGCTTGTTACTTTTTTAAATGACTGTAGTATTAGCACCCGTGAATAACAGTGGTAGTTACTGGCGTCTCTGATAACCAACGAAAATTATGGTAGAGAGACTCATCAAGCTTCTAAAACTCATTAGGTAGGTAGCTACATGCGCTCAATTTCAGCCGGTAGGCTAACTTACTGGTATGCAAAGGCTGGAGGGTCATATGATTAAGGTTGAATTCAGACTGTAATAAGGTCAACCCCGCGGTAAAATTTATTCACTCTACTTCATGGAAAAATATCAAATCATGGATATAATTTTGTGCAATGAATTTAGATTATTCATTTCAATGATTTTCGATGAAATGTAGAAAATGTAGTATACAGGTCATTTTGCTTAATTTAAACTACGTATTTCAGCGTATATTCTTGAAGGTACATAAGCGGTAGCCGTGGATCAGTTTAAAAAAATTTTTATTCGATTACAAACGCACGGGATGGTTGCAAGAAGAGAACAAACTGGCTAGTGAAGCTCTGAATACAGAGAGGCTCTGTATTGTTGTGGGTCTCTGTGTGAACTGGGGTCAGCAGGAATTTACTTGTAGATACATAAGTTGCTTGTATCATACTATTTCAGCAATATATAGTTGCACTATCACTGCTTCTGCATTTGCATAAATCCAATCCATTGATATTTTCTATTAGGTTGCTAAAAATTTGAATAAGCTGATGTTCCACGCCCACACTGTCTGACGTTGAGCAGGCTTTTTTTTTCCATATTTGGTTTCCCAACCTTTAGATATTTGAAAAATGTCAAATATTGTACATTCGCTGTTGAAAAGAAAAGAAATTACATAATTCTGGGGTCTCTAACACATCTTGATTATCAGCACGAAAGTTTTATATATTTCCATTTCGTTCTGCTCCAATTTGTACCTATGCACATGCAAGCTTAGTCTTACTCATCTACTGGGCGTAGGGGTAGGGATTTTTGAATACTCTGCTGTTCTCGTTGAGGAAATTGATGTCAAGCGCCCGGATGTCCAATGGCGGTTTGTCGTTGAGAGGTTTCGGGCGTTTCAATTTGAATACGTAGTACAAGAACCGCATCACGAGGAAGTAGATGATTTCCACAGCGCTCAGGAAGCTAAAGCCCATAAACAGGCCGAGCAGACCTCCCGTGTTTGCTAGAACAGTAACATAAGTACATTTTTGTAAGGTCAAAGAGATTTGTGAAAGAAAATCATACAAGTTAATTACACTCTTAAAAATTAGTCACCGAGATTATGTAAGAAAAAAGAGACGTGCCCCCAGTTTAGGATACTCAGCACACACGTCTGCACACTGAGGACACATGCGACAATGTGTTGGACACATCTGCCTTCAAGAACGACAGAAAAATGTGTCAACACAAATCGTGTTTAACACGTGTTTCCAATACATGAACTATCGTTGTTTCATTCTGAAGAGCAATTTAAGATGAATGAGCATCAAGAGCATGCAGCGAAACTAATATCGATTAAAACATGCAAAACTCCGAGTCTAGTGGAACGATTTTGATGACATTTTCAGGGATTTTACGGGATAGCTTCTAGACGATCCCCTATAACTTTCATTGCCGTCACATTAATAGCAGTCTATGAGCATGCGCAAACGTTAATTTATTGTAACCTCGATTTCTTATCATCTATTGGTCCGATTTCGTTCAAACTCGGGGAGTCGATGGGTATACGTTCTAGGGAAATTCCCTATGATTTATATCGCGATTGGTAGAGTAATATCTATAGCGTATGCGCAAAACTAAAATTGATCGACACAGACAAACAAAACTCATTGCTTAAATTTTATTGCCGTTGGATTAATAGAAGCTTGTGAGCATGCGCAAACTTTAATTTCTTATAACGTCAATTTATCAATAATTTTGACGCGTACTTTGTTCTTCAACTAAATCTATACGTCCATGTTACAATATGTGAGGAAGCTGTACTTTTTTTTTTTTTTAATTGTAACATTTCTGTGCATAGCACTATATAGTAAGATAACATACAAAATATAATTACAAGAGGAACGAGTAAATACTAGATGCAGTTCATAGTATTCTAGTAATGCGGTCTAGTAATGGACACTAAATTGGTACAAAAAGCATTGTACTATGTACTTGATAGGACTTGATAGGTAAATGCTTCAAGGATCTACTATTATCACGTCTCAAGTTACTAATAACCTCGGTTGTGTACTTGGTATTGGGAAACTAACCATTCTTGTAATATTGAATATTTTGTATAGTTAGAGTTATAATAATAATAATAATAATTGATTGCGGTGCGAATTATGTGTGTATTGTATGAACAAATTACGATAATGGCGACGAGGAGCAAGAAAAAGGTGAAACAGGCTGCCAACTTGGAAGAAGCGGATGAGCAATTAGAAAAATTGGTTCGGAGTCGAAGAATCATGGAACTTCAAATAGGGAAAGTTCAGTCATTTTTCGAGGATATCAATGGAAAGATTGTGGATCGAGCTGTGCTAAAGACAAAGTTAGAGTCCTTGAATAAGGACATTTACCGTTTTGAGAAGCTACAGGAAGAAATTGAAGGCAAAGTTGAAGAACGTGATTTGGAGGAGCATTTGGCCATTAGGGCCAAGATTGAATTAGTAATTTTTCATACCAAGGTACGAATACATAGATTGGAGGAAGGTCAGGCTATACCAACTAGGAAAGAACAAGACATGGTTCCTCATGGAATTTCGGGAATTAATCTGGTCCCCTTTAATCCAGCAATCGAAACTTTTAGAAACTTCAAAAATCGTTTAAATACCTATATAGAATTAAGACATTCCACAGACGACCCTCAACTCATGATTAAAATATTATTAAACGCCTTACCTCCAGACATACATGAAAAGCTATACGACATGGTTGCAGGATTGCAAACTATAAAAAATATTGAATATTTTGTATAGTTCGTGTTATAATAATAATAATTGATTGCGGTGCGAATTATGTGTGTATTGATTTAGTGTTCGGAAACAAAAAAATTTTTTTTTTTTTTTTTTTTTAAAAGTTTTTTTGGTACAAAAAGCACTGTACTATGTACTAAAGAAGATCACGATTAATTAAGATTAAGAGCACAAGGATCTGATTTAGGAAAATAATTTGAATGGGGACTAAAAAGAAGAAATTTACGACAAGGCAGGGTTTAGTCGAAGCCATCAGCACAGTGGTGGACGGAGTGGTGGACAGGAGTGGTGCTTTCTTTTTAGCCTTCTCAGATGCCTGGGTGGTGGACAGAGGGATGATGTTCACTAGTTGGTTAGGATGGGACGAAGCCCACTGGTACGTACAGTTGTATGCGGCGATTAGGCTATCCTTAGTCTGCTTACAGACTGGAGCTGTGATAAAAGCGAGATAAGAGAGCAAAGAGAGGAGCGGAGAGCCGAGAGTTGGCCAATTCAGAGTGGAGCGAGAGTCAGTGCGGTTCACATCCTTCTAGACTAGACGATGGATGGCTATTATTTTTTTGCGGAACACCCGTCATTGAGAATTTGGTATTTACTTCGGGGGCGAAAAGTAGAAGGGATTCACATAATTAATCAATCGAGACATATATACGTGGAATTTCATCGTTTGTACAATGAACTTCGAGAAGATTCCGGCAGGTTTCATGAATATTTTCGGATGGATATTACGACATTGCATTGGATGAATGGACATGCATTGGATCCCTCTGATCCCACAAAGGTTTTTTCCTGAACACAATACCAATTAAATCATCAGGATTCATGTTACAATAGTAGCGCTAAGAGCGACGAAAACAAACTGGCTTGATTTCTTCGCTCTCATCTTTGCTCGACCTTGAGGCACTGCCCCACTCTGCGCTCCATCATATGCCTACCTGAGTTTGTATTCTTCGCTCTCTTCCCTTGCTTTTAGCGCAGCTCCTGTCTGTAAGCACCCTGAACCTCGGAACTTCGAGGTCTTTTTGTATTTTCTCGTTACGGATGAACCAGTCGGATCCTGCGATATGCCGGAGGGCTGTGTTTTGTAGGACCTGTATTCTATTTATTTGGGAGTCGGATCCAGATGACCAAAGACCAGCACCGAACCTAAACCGTCCACCTAACTTGGCAGAATTTGTTCTACTATTGTTGTTCTGCAAGTGTCCTCAGTGTGAACGTCATCTAAATTCAAACTCTTCGGCAGTTCTGCATCGTCATACGTGCCTTCGGTGCGAGTGAACTTGTCAGTGGGTTTCTACTTCAAGTGACTACCAAATTCCTGGACTAATTGCAGTGAAATGTGTGGTTGTGTTATTGATGTGCAATCGTACAAGGTCCACTCACAAAGAAATTCCGTGAATCCGAATAGAACGCCCTTCACTGTTCCGGAAAACTGTTTCTCCATGTAGTAGAAATGAAAAATTCCCATGTTTTCCCTGTAAAACAATCGCTGTTCTCATAAAGGTGAATCAGACATCTCATTCATTAATTGAAGTTGGTAAAAATGCATTATGATTGACTAACTTGGAGCGTAGTATACTCCCATCAGACCCCAAACAGGTATTTAAGAACGCTTTCCAAAATGAGAAGAGTTGATTGAATTCATTTTGACATGAATATGTATGAGCTCTCTGGGGGTCATTCCGAATTTTCGCCCGAGTAAAAAAATTTCACGCTTTTCTATAATAGCTCGCGTACAACGAAACGCTGCTAAGGAGAATATAATTTATTTCCTGCTTTCATAAAACTTGTTCACCACTCCTTGGAAAGCTGTGAATTCATTACTCATGACTCCACATTGCTTTCGGCCAATTTCCCCCTCCTTATCCTCTTGAGAACTTCGAGGTACACACAAATGATGAAATGGCGGGTTGCTTATTACAACAATAGAGAGTTTTTGTTCTTCCCGTAGTTCTCTACCCGTGTAAGCAAAAATACTGAAATACCACCTGCGCATGCGCGAATTTACGCGTCAACGCGTAGGACTGCGCGTGTACGGGAAAAAGGCCTACCTACACGTAGGCGGGAAAAATGCTTTCGTTGGAATCCCGCCCTACGTGTAGTCGTCATAACCTGACGCAAAGGTGACCGCAGTTTTAAGAATAGCTTAGGTATTCGTTTTCCCTTTGACTGTCGTCCAATAACGTTTCCTTTCCACAATTACCCACCTAGTCAAAAAAAGTAAGAACCTTTGATGAATATAATTGTATTATTAAATCAAATTCCGTTGATTATGTGAGCAAAGTACCTACTTCGTTCGGCAGCCAGATATATCCTGTTCACCTACTTGGGAGTACATGCAGTCGTTGATACTTTTCCGATTTCCAAGTTGATACCTATTCTTCGTAGGCATTCGCAAGTACATTTCGTACTACAAAATTGTATCTACCAACATAAAGATTCAGACAACGAGCAGGTTTGTGTTTAAATAATAAGTTTGTACCTATACAAAAGCTGTTGTCAGTTCAATAACAAATTGAGTAGGTTGGTAGTAGAATTTCTGCTAGGTAGGTACCATCTCAGATCCTGGAAATTACCATTTGATAAAGCAGGGAAGGCACTCAAAACGAACTATTTCACGAGGCCTGATTACGTAAACTTGATGTAGTTAGATGGAAAATTGCATAATTAGACAACAAATAAAAAAGATGCTTGTAATCGTAGCGCTCCCGGACGGTCACCATCCAAGTACTAACCAAGCCCGGGTCGAACCTAGTTATTCGAAGCTTGTGAAGATAGCTGATAAAGCAGAGTGTAAAATGATTTCTAACTTCTTCAACTCGATATCGATTTCCAAGAGAATCGTTGACTTTGGAATACTAAAATACTAAAGAGACTTTAGCGTGACGATAGCGTTTGGGTCAGTCTTGTACATACGTGTAAAAAAAAACGTGTAGAAATACGCGAAGAGCTAGCAACTGCAGTTGCCTGCCTAGGCGCTGCTCTACGCGTTAACGTCGGAAAATCCTACGGGAAGAACAAAAAATTTCTATTATTATGAGTTCGGCGCTCCCCAAAGAGCGCGAATTTGAAGGCATGCGATCTGGGAGCACAGCTCGCTAAACGTTTGCTCAACTTAGGATCAGTTTCATCATTTGAGTTATTCAAGAATTAGCGTTAACGCGGCATTATGTTTGAACTTAATCAGGTTAGTGCGATTTTTCTTTCACCAACACCCGCCATTGGTTAACTCGTCCGTCAAAACTTGACGCTCTGATTACCAAAGCGATTAACTAATTACCCGACCTTCGAGAAATTAAGAGATTAACGGATGATACGGAGTGTACAGTAACATTCAATTTCCCCTTTTTAACAAGTTGAGTGCCACAGCTGTCCGCTCTCAACTAAAAAAAAAGTCCTCAGATGCCAAGCGTGCTTTTTTATTTTTTTCGCTTCAGAAGACCTTGCTTTTGATGGTAAAAGAGTTATTTAGTGGTATTTCACCTATTTTCATTGAAAAAACCGCGTGTATACGTGTGATACACGTGGCCTGTGAGTGACCACTTGGGACTTCAAGTGGTGGAACAGAAAATTGTGTATCACTCTGATACACCCCTATTCGAACTTCTTGACGATTTTCCCCACTGGTATTTTCCATAAAAATTATTTTCCATCAAAATCATTTTCCCTCACTTGTATTTTCCATAAAAGAGTTATTTTAGTGGTATTACACCTATTTTCATTGAAAAAACCGCGTGTATTCGTGTGATACACGTGATCTGTGAGCAGGGAATTGGGACTTCAAGTGGTGGAACAGAAAATTGAGTACCACTCTGATACACCCCTGCTCGAACTTCTTGACGATTTTCCCCACGCCTGATTACGTGAGTAAACAAAAAAAAAAAAAAAAAAAAAAAAACTATAGCGTTGCTAACGAAAACTAGTAGCAAAATGAAGTGGCAGAAAGCTGAAATGATAAAAGTGACATCTGACAAAAACTTATTCTTCCCTCCGTTTGTACCGAATGTGTCTCGGCCAATTTGCTGTGGCCAACACTGTTCCTCCTTTCCGAAGGGTTTGTCAAGGTCAAAGAAGAAGAGAGAATTAAGTGTGAATCTGGGAGATACACGAGCTTTTGAAGCGAACCAGGATTTTGTATCACCCAGATACACCTGGCACGCTGGGACAGTTAATGGTGTGTATCTCACAGATACACATGGCACTCAACTTGTTAATTACCAAAAATATAATAATATATAATGATTTTAAACATTTAAGTTCAACATTGTTTAAAAAACGCCCACAATTCACTAGAAAAATTAATGTTCACTCACATAACCTCTGCCGTCCGCCCCCATTGACGAGTTTCTAGGTGATGGGATCGTTTTTAATTATAGAAACATTTCAAATTTCCCTTACACAAGCCCATTTTGCATCAATGTCAAAGAAGTATGAATCGCCAGCAGTATAATACTAGGTAGTTGAAAAAGTAGACCAGAAATCAGACATTACCAAGCTCTTACGGGCGGCTTTAAACTCGTTTTGTTTGCACATTTTAAATGTTATTCAAGTGACAACAACCTCGAGTCTTTAGGAAAAGAATCATTCTCTAGAGCTAGATGAAAATCGATGTTGCCAAAGTGCTTTGACTCATCCAGCATAGATTAGTAACTTACTACCTTGGTAGGTAGGTAGTAAGTTACCAACTACCAGTAGTAAGTTACCTAACTAAGTTTGATAACCCGATTTATACGTTTCCTATTGGGAAGTAGAGATTTGTTTGTATTCATTTCTTATCTGACGAGATTTCCATAGTTTTCTGTCACAATCCTTCCATAAACTAGTATCCTCGGGTTATCCTAACCAAGTTTGATAACCCGATTTATACGTTTCCTATTGGAAAGTAGAGATTTGTATGTATTTCTTATCTGACAAGATTTCCATAGTTTTCTGTCACAATCCTTCCATCAACTAGTATCCTCCTACATATGAATTTCTTGGAATATAGGTGATACCCTCCAGTACCGGGAAGATCTACCGTTTAGGCCACCAAAATAGAAGTAAATATGTTTTATTTCACTTCACTTCACAGGTTCCTCATTAAAAAAGATTTTCGAGCGCAGATACCTTATGGTTTTTACTATCTCGTTTAAATGTATATTCAAAATTAATGTTGTAGGTAATTCTTTTAAATTCCAGTGTTTCAACTTGGAAAAAATCAACTCCTAATTGCAATAAGAATTCGACAAGAAACCGCTGTTGAAGTTGTTTAGGTTATGATTCCAAGCTCTGGGAAGCCGCTTTTCTGTCCAATATGGACATATGTTCCATGATTGATGGACGAAATGTAACGTTTCGTCGTTAACTTAGCCAAACCTCAACCAGCCACGTGGGTGATTACTTTGACATCTGAATTTACGTGGTGAAAGATAATTCCTTAAAGCCGCTCTAAATCGCTAGTCTGCCGTTACTGTTTGGTCTAGTTGAACGGAACATAGCTCAGATTGGTGAAACTGGTCCTTACAGAGGAATATTACTGGACACCATAATATTATGTCTGCATGTAGCTCTTTACTTGTACATTTTTCTTAATACGTCCGTTTTACTCCATCACGTAAACTTATATACTGAATCATGTGATCATATCATTTATATGAACCAAAACAAATTAGTACCGAATAGGGAATTTTCATCGTTGTATATTGTTTGCTCAATAGAAAGATCTGAATGAAAGCTTTTCGAAGAGGTGCTATATGATGGGTATCTAAACAGTAATACGGTTCTTGATATTAATTTGCACGATAACGCCACGGCCCCGCACGGCTTTCTTGCATTATTACGTTACGCTTGATATTCCTGCCCGTTCATTGGCCAAACTAAACGGTATTTTGAGCTGAAAATTGCTCCCAAGGGTTTCCAAGTGTGCTGAATCCGAATCTGAGATCAAATTTGTGAAATTCCAACACGTGAAAGTTCCCTATTGAGGAGCCAAATCAGCTGAGGGAATTTGGGTAAGTACTTCCATTCACGAATGTCTATATTTCTACAAACTACGACCAATAAATTGCGAAGGGTATGAGCATTTACGGTGCCATAAGGCATATCCATGTCGAATGTTTACAGGTCAGCATTTATAGTGCAAGGTTTTTCAACTGTATTTGACGAGTGAGATATATTGTGAAATGATATAGCATTTAGTCCCTGTTTGGACTTGACATTTATATATTTACTAGAGGCCTGTTAGGGCTTGGAAAGCCCTAATCTAGAACACGATCAAGATAAGCACAGAGACGAACGGCGACACTTGGGGCCGTCTAACACTGAAATCGGTCCGCGAAGTTCTTCACAATTTCAAAGATCGTTCAGAAATAACTCTCCTAGATGTTAGTAACTACACTACGTTTCTTACTTACCGTGGCAACTGTTGTTACCGCCACAGCCTAATAAACAGAGAGTCTCCCTATCAAATTTCAACTTCCTACAGTGAACAGGAAAGGATTTAGCTCACTCAGCTGATCAGAAAAGACCCCATCACTACGTTTCTTACTTACCGACACTTTAGCAACAAACTTGGGGCCGTGCTGATTCGGAATTATATATAAAGACCGTTCGGAATTATATATAAAGTTCGCTAAGTTCTTCAGTTTCAATTTCTTCGTTCCGAAATAACTCTCCTAGATGTTAGTAACTACCCAACGTTTCTTACTTACTGTGAATTGATGGCAACTGTTGTTACCGTCACAGCCTAATAAACAACTCCCGTTGATAAGGACCGCCTAGAACACGATCAAGGCGGGTATAGAGACGAACGGCGACACTTTTGCAACAAACTTGGGGCCGTGCTGATTCGAATGAGCGGTTTAACACTAAAATCGGACCGCAAAGTTCTTCACAATTTCAAAAACCGTTTGGAATTATATATAAAGAAGAAAGAATAATTCGAAGCCGGGTCATAACCTGTATAAGTCGGTACTTGGCGAAGTTGAAGCTCTACCTACAAATCACGTTCCTACATCGCATGTTCGAATAATTTACACTCTAATAGTCAAGTACTTAATAGTTATTAGACAATAATCAGATTCACGTACGTGAAATACGCGATAGTTTTTTCGCCCATCATTTCTGGGCTGATGGGAAACTCAGATGTGATGGGGCTGGCAGAGATTGAAAAGCCATAAGATAGCTCGAAACAGCCTGGCAAACAGTCGCAGTTGGCCAGAGTGATTCCCATGGTGCTCAGGTTCTGGAATGCTGCGCTCATGCTGATTTCCATTTTTCCTGAAAGAAGTAATGTCTCTCAAACTTTGAAATTACCGTGATTCTGCAATCAGAATGCAACTTGAATGAAGCAAACTATCAACACACACTTGATTATATGAATTGAAATAATTACAAAAACATGGTAAAGAGGTGTAGAATTCGTCAGATAGGTCATGCGTATTGTAGAATTCGTTTTTAATGTCCACCAACGGACCGGGAAAAATAGTTTATCTTAACCGATGACTGCCGATGACCGATAGTCTCGACCGATAGGTTAAGTCTATAGGTCGACCAGAGATGGTTTGTGTTCCGAGGGCGCGCCCTATGCGGCAGAAAAGTGAACTACTCGTTGAAGCTACTTTCGGAAGACAACCCTGTTAGGTAAAATTACTGTATTAAGGTTTAAGCCGCATCTCAACCAGAATGGTCATTAGCCGCGTTGAACACGGTGTTTTAAGGGACACTGGAAGTGGCAAGATTCTAAGGGGAGCCATGTTGCCATCCTTGACTAAAAAGGGGCGTCATCATGGACTCCACTGGCAACTTGGAGGAGAAAAAAAATGAGGGGTACAGTGATGACCACTGTTTAGCTCTCAAAGTGGATTAACACGTTCCGAGCGGCGCCGATTTTGGTGGAAACTCCCTGTGACGGGACCTGTTTTTTCGAGAGAAAGGCGGGAAATGAAAGGGCGCGAAAATGTTACTGAACGGGGGCTTTGATATCAATGGGGAACGAAACGGAACGCATTCTTTCGGAGGCCTGATCATCTACAATAAGTGTAGATCCAGCCAACAGAATGCGTGGTAATCTCGTTAGAAGGCAGAACGTAGGAACCAATGTGCTCTCTGTAGCTGGATCTATTGATCCACTCCGAGTGAATCGATCTATTAAAAAACCCAAAAAATAAAATAATACAACTAAGACTAGATGCAAAACAGGCTAACAACTACATACATGCTATTATGTACAATCAGCTAAGTGAACTAAAACTACGACTAGATTTATCTAAATATATCACAGATCAGATATCACAGTTCGTAGTAGAGCTCAGCGGCTCTCAGGTGCAACAACAGGGATCTGTCCTTGTCTGGTCTGGATAAAACGTCAACACACAGAGGAGGCTGATGCTGGACTCAGTGGTCCACAAGGGCTGGGCAGTCCTCCAGAAAGTGGCGGATGGACAGATCACCCCCAAACCTCCCACACACAACATCTCGAGCTTCTGCACTAAGCAGGTGTATGTGAGTAAGACGGGTATGGCCAGCGGCAACCCGGTTGACCACTATTGGATCCCTCCTTCGAAGTAGGGTTACGAAAGGGCTTACCGGGCTCAAGTCATGAAGGTCACCACTCAGACCAATGACCTCACCCTGCCATTGCTCATGCCAGATAGAATTGGCTTTATGTTGCATGTAGGAGATGTGATCATCAATGCGTATAGGTATCAAGGATTTACGTAGGTGCAATGGGGTCCTAATTCCTCGAAAAAGAGGTAGAGGAGAATGACAGTATCCCAACAGAGAGATACCGCTCCTAATGGCATTAATGAGCTATGTTCGGAGTAGATTGGATTTCCAGGACCTGGATCACCCATCCAACGCCAAACTCAGCTTCTCAAGAACACGAGCAGTGGCGTGCGACGCCCGTTGTTTTCGAACGGAGCGACGGCAGCGCTTTCTCTGGGATTCTGACGGGAACTCCGTCACACTCCCCCACTCAAATATACACTTGATTGAAGAGTAAGTATGTAAACCAGGTGGAATAGTTTACTGGCTGAGAACTGATGCTCATTAATAAATAGCTGCATTGGCGATTGAGGATGGGAAAAGAGAAATTAAAACAGGATGGATTGTCAATGAATCTTCATATGAAGTATTCATTAGGTAATTAACCCCCAATCAAAGATTGGAACAATCGGGAATGAACGGTGGCTCAACTATGGAGACTTATACTTTAAGGAAAATAAAATAGATATAAATTAATATGCCCACACTGGGGACTTAAATTGGGAACTAAGCCCTGGAAATTGGGAACAATGCCCTTAAATAATTGGGAACAATGCCCTTGAATAAATTGGGAACCATGCCCGGGTATAAAGAATAATAAAAATGGCAAAGGCCAGGTATACCATAGGTATGAAATTGAAAATATACAAAGGGGAATAAAAGAGAAATTATAAGTCAAAGACCAATGAAATTATTTATATACCAAAGGGTGATAATGGGAATTCCTTCTGGAACCCCGGGCCATTTTTCTTCTGAAACATTAACGCCCCAAAAATAGTGGATTGGATTACTAGGCGTTAGCCATCCATAATCCTAATCACGATCTGCTACCATATCAAGGATTTAGGTAGCCCCCCAGAGGTGCAATGGGGTCCTAATTCCTCGAAAAAGAGGTAGAGGAGAATGACAGTATCCCGTCAGAGAGATACCACTCCTAATGGCATTAATGAGCTATGTTCGGAGTAGATTGGATTTCCAGGACCTGGATCACCCATCCAACGCCAAACTCAGCTTCTCAAGAACACGAGCAGTGGCGTGCGACGCCCGTTGTTTTCGAACGGAGCGACGGCAGCGCTTTCTCTGGGATTCTGACGGGAACTCTATCACATAGGCAACATATCAATGGAGTTATCTATCACCAATGACTCTCCTTGCAAGGGCATCTGCAAACCCATTGCCAATGCCCTGGTTCTATTCAATATGTAATATGTAAAACTGAAAGTGACAGCGCGAGCTACCAGTGTTCATTGAATTCAAGGCAACAAGTCTCATTCATAGCGTACCTGAAAATAGTTTTGAGGAGACCATTTTATCTAAGAGCTCCATAAAAATAGAAGTTACGGAACTTGTGGGCAGGGGCAGATTCTTGTATTGTTATAGGTAGAAATTTAGACGATAAGTTAGTCGGCTACGCAGTGTGAAGGTTTCTCTCAGTAGTACGTCGCTGGAAAGCCATTCTCCACCAAACAAAATTCCGCCTTTATTCACGATTTCGACGTTATAGCGCTGTCGTCATAAGCAATGAAAACTTAAGTTTTTACGATGTTGGCCAACCATCTGCCCAGGATTCCGCCTTTATAGACGGTTCTTTGTTATAACCAATGACGTTTTAAATTATTTCCACTGCATATCTGGAAAATCTTGCTAGAAGCTATTCGAAATAGTCTACCTGAGGGCCACAATCTGGTGATTAATTTGTAGCGTAATTGTTCATCACTGGTGGAAAATTGGGAATTATCATATTAGATAGCAAATGATAGTAAATGGCTGTAAGGTCTAAATTAGTGTTCCATCTATCCAACTTACTTTGAGCATCTCTGGCACAAAACGCGTCGTTCCGTCCACAGATCCGGGTTGTTTCATTTTCTGCAAAGATAGTTGAAAGCTTAAAATCAACGAAAATCATGAAGTTTTGCTAATTTTATATCACCTTCCCCTAACTTTATTGACGATAAGAAAACACACTGATTTTAGACTTGTCTGCCCACAAGTGTTTGTTCGTTTGTTGGGAGGAATCACGCAAACATAGTTTAACCTAGAACAATGATGTACATATCGTGGAAATGGAATAACTCAATATTATTAGTAGAATCTTTCCCTTAAGTTTATAAATTCTGTAAATTTTACCTCAGCGGTAGCAGGTGTCAGAGAAGACCACTTTCAAATAGCTACAGATTTCCAAGCAAATCTAATCACTAAATCCCTGTTTCCACTGCGGCTCAACCTACAGATCCGTGAGTTTGCAAAGAGTGCAGACCAACAAAGATTCTTGGTTCATCATTTTCAATAATGAACCTTTTTAATCGATCAGGAAGGAAAAAAGTCCAGTCATGCAGCATGGCCCCATGAGCGACATTTTGAAGAAAAATTCGACAAAGAAAAGAAATTTCGAGCGGAGCGAGGCCTTGGGTCTGCGTGCTAGTACGTACATAAATAGAACTTCTTCATAATTTCATGGCTGATATTTTCTAAGCCACTGTCAGTATTAAAGCTACATCAAGTCCTAAAACAGTAGAGCGTAAAACATTAAAGAGAGCGACCGAGAGAATCGGAGGACGGAATATTTCACAGAGTAAACTCATCAGTTGTGATTACATTTTTTTTTTTTTTTTAAACAAGCACCTACTACCTACGTTTTAAACAGCATGGTTCTAGGATTGGTTATACAGGGATACTTCCATAAGAGTAGATCAATCTGAAATTTTTGACTACATTTTTGAAAATTTCAACCCGAAGATGTAATCCGATCATGCTGGCCAACAAACTTGAACTTTCGTTTTGTGTCCTTAACATTTTAAAATTTGTTTGAAGTTTCTAGCACAATTCTACGGACAGTTATCGTCTGGAATGACACATACATATATACATACATACATACATAAAAAAAAAAATGCGTTAAACTTCAGAATATGATTCAGAATAGCCTGAAACGGATTTCTGCATAAAATTTTTTCATAAATTCACATTCTACAAATTTTGAGGCGAGAGCAATAGCTTAATTTTCTTCAAAAATTCGCTAAAACTCAAAATTGTTGGTGTATGTCTCAAGATACGTAGATTCCAAAAATCGAATAAAAACTTTGCTTGGCTCAAGAATCTTGGCTCAAAAATCGTTCATCAGCCGGGGATGTTCCAGTTTCGAGGGTATTCTATCGTTATCACACTCCATTAACCCTAAGGTATATTTAAGCATAAAATATTAAAAACTTGAGATCTCCAAAACTTTCGAAATAAAAGAGTATTTTTTGATTGATCTATGTACAAAGAGGTTCAATAAATTGAATGATACATGGGTTGCTGTACGTTTATCCGTTCGTTGCATATAATACAATTTGGTAGGTCAATTTCGATGGATCAGTGATCTTCCGTAGAAGGGCTATCTAATACACAAATAATAAATCTTTGTGTAATAATTTGCAGCGTTCTTCGTTAACTCCTGAATTTACCTGGATACCTTTGAATGCATTATTATGAGCGTGAAAACAATGATGAAACACGCAAACTTTACAATGGATTTCGATTTCGTAAATTTGAGATCACGAAAATATATTCTACGCTTAAATAATTTATCTTAGTAAGAAATCAGTCCCATTCAAAACGAGAATGATTGATTTCAACTCATTTCGAACTGTGTACTTACTTGGCATGTAGTATTGAACGCAACCGCACAAAGCGATGGTAAAATTCGCTTCGCATTCCAAAATACAGCTCCTCTGGGTGTAAGTCTTGTAAAAGAACAGTTGTTTTTCAGTTTCAAAGTAGCAGTTCCTTTTAGCGATCGAAATGCTCTCGAGTTCCTTCGTTGAAGTAACTTGAACGGGCTTAATGACCATTTTAGACTCCATGCTCGGTGCTAGCGACACACCGAATGACTGCACTTTGGGCGTTTCCAGGGGGTTGCTCATGAATATCTGAGAACTCATCATCCAACTAAGTTATTATTAATTAATTATTCATAGTTTTATTTCGTCATTAAGTAAAGTGGAGCTTTGCTGTAATGTTTGTTTAATGCTATACATGTTCCAGGGAGATTAACGTATTAATTAATCAACGAAGTGAGTCTCTATGTGGTTGATTCGGGTAGCATTTGTCAGCGTGTCTGACCGCAATTTTGCAGGCCGCAATTTTGGATCTTTCAACTTGAAATTTCGTAAATAGACTCATTAGATATCCGGAATCATCTGTATAGTTTTTGGTGGCGATCCGACGGCAGGAACTTGTCGTCAAATCAACCGAAAATCGAGTTTGGTTTAGTTGTTAATAGTTTTCGCCACAAGAAGCGACTGAAACCGCTATAAAAGCTTTAAAAGTTGTCCTTGGCGACAATACAACGTCGTCGTCTTTGGTGTCAGTCATTGTCAAATCATCAAAAATCGAGTTGGGTAGGAAAATTTGTACATAATCACAAACTTTGTGAGTCACCGTCTGTAAACCCACTGGTCTTCCATTCTCTTGTGGATTAATAAAAATATTATTATGCATATTTGATTTATTGGAAATTTGATTTAATTTCGTTATATTATACTAGTAGATTTAGTCGTATTATTTTCAGAATGAACCTGTGTAACCAACCAATAAACACAATATTAGTCGAATTAGTAAAATAATTAATAAATTAATAAATATCCGTCCGTACCTACACCATACGCCGCTGCATTTTTCCTCTCAAACTGATGGAGCGAAATTTATGAAACTTGGGTTACAAATCACATTCGGACCTAGTTGATTCTGAATTCTCGGCTTCACTTTTGATCAATCATAAAGTGTAAAACTGAACGATTCAATGTATTGAAAAATTTGAAGAAACAACGTCGAAAAATTTCGAAATAACATTCTTTTTAGCGTATCCAAATTTTGTTTGGGGACGCCTAAATACGCGCATGATTCCGTCTGTCTATCGGACCATCTGTTCGTCATTTTTCGCCTCCCTGTCTATTTTCATCTTCCTAAATAAAAATGTCCCCTTGTTTTTTGCGTTTCTGGTCTTGCTGATAAATTTCGGTTCCGTGTTTTTCTTGTTTTTAAAATTTTCACTCATTATTTTTCAATTTTGCCACGGACTCCACTATGGGAAACCCTGCACTGAGGAACCGCCTCAACATGATTGGGCAGGTCCAGACATGTATGTTACAAAGCACACAGAACATCGGTACCCAATCTGTGAACCGTGCTGTCGCACTAGCTAGATTCCGACATTTTGGGAAGGGTTTCTCAAACCCTACCTAAATTGCCCGGGACACGCCCACAAACCTCCTTCACTTATCGGATTTATTAATGATAAATAAGGCACAATGTCACTTTAGATCTTACTTGGTCTCAGTACAAACTAAATCACTCGCGACGAAGTTGTGGAAACCCATTTCAAAACGGAAGTTAGTGAAAAAAAAAACGATGCCTATTTCCTCAAAAAATAAACAGTTACAATGTTGAATCGATTTCGACGGTAAGGCCATCAACAGTAACAAACAATAGCTGAAGGCACATTAGAAAGGACACAGATTTTATAGTCAAAGGTGAAGGGAGATTGAATCCCATTGGTCAAGAGAAAGGAAAGGGGGCAGGTGGTACTACCAATTACGTGTAAGCAAACTGAAGGGGGATTGTAGCTAATCAGATGAAGTGAAAGGAGGGGAAGAATTGCTGGTTTCAACAGTTTGAAGGGATAATTCCAAGCTTTACAGAAATTGACTTATCAGTGGTGAATTTTTCAAATACTTCAAATCACCCTTTAGTCCATAAGCAGGCGTGGATACATCTCCCTTCAGTAAATCCTTTACCTCCTCTACGCCTATCGGCCCTTCTCATGCGAAGGTGACTGTTTTCCGTCCAACCGCTCTCCAAGATGGTACTCCTCGACTTCAGTACCGTTCCAATTTCAAGTTCCAAACGTCAAAAAATGGTCTTTTACCCACGCTGTGATAACGATCTCCCCTGATGGAAAAACCAAATACCTTGTTCGTGCTTTACTTGACTCAGGTTCTGAAGTCAATATCATATCCTTTAATGTTCCCACTCAAACTAAGCTTGCCTTACGTCAAACCACAAATAGGATCACTGGAGTTGGACATTTCAATCAACCTGTCAGTTACATAGCTTCAGCATTTTTACGTACAAAATCTGGTCGTATATTCCCTCTCGCTGGTCATGCCATGGATCAACTCCTTTCTCGATCAATAGAAGAAAACTTATGGTTTCATATTGACGCACGTCGTAACGTTCTCGCTGATCCCAAATATAACCGTCGTAGTCCGGTCGATGTCATACTCGGGATTGACTTGCTCATGCAACTAGTGCATGGACCAACAATCAAACCCATTGGTACTTCTCCGTGGTTACTCAATTCTGAACTCGGATGGTTGGTTCTTGGTAAGGCTCATCACAAACGATCTACAGCAGTGAGATTTAATGATCAGATTAGTGTCTTAATTGTTGACAGTGATCTTCCAGTGTCTTCTCATCAGGTAAAAAGACTCAATTTAAGTTCAAGTGCATTCATCAGGATTCTTAGTCGTTTCTAAGAAGCATTTATTCACTGGTCCCACAAAGTATATCAATTAATGAACATCCTCACACTATAAATGAAACAATTTTGCAAGATTTCAAGAATATATTCCACTTCAAATGCACCTGCGAACTTGGGAATAGCAGATCATGCAAGCATATACCTAGTAGCAGTCTTGGTTTTCTGGTAGGTACCTACCTATTCTTATTAAAATTATATGTATAATAAAAGCGCACTGTATAGAAAATATAGGAATGTACTACATTAACATATGTAGGATTTAGGTTTGGCAGAATCCCTGTGTTCCTGTTAGGACCAGGTAGTTTTGTAACGTCTGTTCGGGAAACAAACAAGTGGCTCTAGTGTTCTGGTCGATTTTTTAAATCAAAATTTGCTCGATTTCATATTACCTGTCATATTTCTTAACGATATGTTACTTACTATTCTAACAATCCTCATTCATAGTAAGGTAAACTTCGAAACTTTTTAGAATAATGTGAGGTATGTAGTTACGTACGTAACTCTATCTAATTAGGGGAAGGGAGGCACCATTTGACCATCTAACAAAAAACAATTTCTAATTAGGGCATATATATCACTGTATTTTCAAAATTTAGAATACTTCAAGCATCTTAGACTCTTTCCCCATCGCTGAAAAAACGAATGGAAGTAAAACGAGAGAAGACGAAGTCTCAAAGAATGTTAGGTACATATACGATTTTCAATGACACGAGAGTCAGGATCTACTTAGTTCATTTCGCTACCGCTAGGCTCGCATCCTTATTTGATATCACGAATAGGTACCTCACCTTGAAGCCTTTGCTGTTCCCCGAAGAGCAGTAGTACTGGTACAGTTCAGCATCAGCAACTACTGTAAGTCCCAGGTGCGTTCCGGAGCCGCGTGCTCGCCGAGGTACCGTCTCGAAGCTCATTCCTTTCGGGTATCCCTTCTCAGGAGTCCACTCGTACACCTCTCCAGGAAAAGTCACATTCAGGTCGGACACGTCTCTCCTGTAACCATTAAATCATAATATTTGCCTGTTAGGTATAGGAAATATTTATTTATTTTTACTTATAAATTTAATATGATGAATTTTGCCCTAATTAGCCGGTTAAGACGCGACTTAAATTCTTAAAAAGGAAAAAAAAGATGAATTAATAGCAGTGATGAACTTTCACCTACTGGAATTTCACACTGGAATTTCACACTTCTGTCCGACCTCAGGTTCGGATTCAGCGCACTTATGATGGGTTCACATCCATCCGGAATTGCGGCAATGCGTCTGCGGTTGGAAGTAGTAAAGGGGAATGCGGAATTGCGGCAGGCCGTTCTCAACCATCCGGTTGTATTATCATTGCGTTATCATTGTTTGTGTCTTCTATTACCAAACAGACCTTTTTCCTCCCGAATTTTCTTCTACCTGTGACACATCTCACGGACATCAAAGCTCCATAAATGACGTTGAATAATAAACTCATTAATCATGAGGGCATACAAGAGATGTTTATGTATGTACCTACATTAACTGCAAAGGCGATGTCGTTTTGAAATGAGACTGTTGGGTAATTATTCGGTCCTTTCATCAACTACTTATCCCAAGATAACATTATAGGTATTTCTACCCGAAAAAATGTGTAGGTTGGCGGATTTCGAATCATTTAAATGCATTGATGCACCATAAGAAGTACTCACATACTTAACGTAGGTAATCTGGCCATTTCGTAATGACAAGTAGGCGTATTTCTGTACTTCCTCTTTGTTTTGCAAAAGTGATATCCTTCTCAAATACCTACTCATTCGACGAACAGAAAATTCCAAATCTATAATAAAAAAATGTCTCAAAACACAAATGGAATAGGATCATTAGGAAGGTAGGTTGTGAGATCGCAAAATCGGTACATACACCTAGGTATTTTTAACCCTTTTTAACTTGGCCTCATCGGCATAAAACCGTGTTCAATTTGAGTGTTTCATTAGTTTATTATTGTTATTCTTATACACAAGTGCTACAGAAATATATTTTCTATAAATTAAATCCAAATTCGAGGATCTCGAAAATACGGACTAGCACGCGACCACAGCATTAAAACAAGATACACAACAACTACAGCTCCGACGGATGACGTAATTGAGGCAATCCGGTAAAATATCTAATTTTTCAGATGTGGACAGTCCTTCTCAAGAGTGCTTGTCCGGCAAGATTCGCCCGACTCTTCTGACTGCCACTAGCCAATCAGAACGCCGAACGCATTGTCGCATTTCCGCAACTCCGGATGAATGTGAACCCACCTTTAGGACTTAAAAATACCGTTTAGTTTGGCCAATAAACAGGTAGGTAGGAAGATCACGTGTGACGCAGAAGGGCACGGGAGCTGAGGGTTCTCCCCAAGCGGGCGGAGACCGTGACGGTATCGTGCAGATTAATTTCACCCATCATATACCTAACACCTTTTTGGAATGCTAACTCTCGCTTAGATCTTTCTATTGAGCAAATAAAAATAACCGTAAAAATTCCCCCATTGCATATCAAAATAGAATAGAATAGAATTAGCCCTCAATATTATTGTGAGGATTCAAGTGCGCCTGAAATGCCACACAAAAGTCGGACCAAGCAAAGGATCAAACAATTTTTCATAAACTTAAACAGTACACAAAAATTATAGTACATCAAGATCTATTACACACTAAATACGAGCAATTATATGTGTAGGCTGTTTAGATACTTCTGAAAATATTCTCCGCTTTAGTATTTCCTATTCTAAACCAACCACTTGATAAATTCGATCTTATAAGATGATAATGAGTTCAGCGCCTATCTTTATACATATATCATAAAACCTCCATTCATGCAGCATGATCTTATGAACGAATTTTCTTGAATTACTACCTTTCTTATTAGGTAGGGTATATAATATATGTTAAATTGTATTGAAATTTAAGCAACTTGAGTATAAATAAATTGTTGAAAACCAATTAGGTATATAGCAAACAATTCGCACAAAATAAAATTCAGCGATTCAAAAAAACAGCTTGGATTTTAGATTTGTTTGCTGTTTTTATAGATTTCCCAGCAAATATTAATATTTATGTACGTTTTTCGGCATAATTTTGTACACAAATTTTTCAATGTCCTTGAAACTGTCGATGTTTTTGTTTTGACTAAAATTCTGCTAGAAATGATAAATTAAACGAATTTTGGCCGTTTTTAGCTATTGTAATTTATATATATATATATATATATGTAGTTATAATAATAATAATTTTCCTACCCATTGCAATAGCTCCATTTTCAACGAAAATTCGCTAAAAGAGAAAAATTGTTTGTTTGAGTGCTAGAAATGTCCAAACGGTTGCTCCGATTTCTTTGCTGGTGGGCGGAAATTAACGAGATAGTTCCAGAGATGGTTTATGGCTATATTAGAATCCTCTAGACTTATCCTTCATCACGAACTCGGCTTTCTCCAACGACTTCGGCCGGTAAACAGCTTTGTAATTAAGGGAATACCGGCCATGTGTCCATCTTTTCACGTAATATGATGGACTGGGTTTTTGTGCGTTGGCAAACGATTTTTTGTGAATATGATGGACAAACGATTTTTGTGGGTTGAGCCGAGCAGTTTTTATTCTTAAAGATAGATCTTCAAAAATTGGTTTTAAAACCGCCTTAATGACTGCAACATATAGATCTTCACAAATTGGTTTCAAAAAGGCCTTAATGACTGCAGCATTGTTGGTCGAGAATAGTTTCAATGTCGAGTAAGAAACAGAGACGCTTGGTTGAAAAATTAATTAGTCACCTGCAAGTTGAAACTTGATTGCTGGAATTTGAATTTGAACCTTTTTTGGAACTGCTGGGTAAAAATGGGAAGGTACGGAGCTCTCTTACATAGCACAAGGTGCTTTGTAATTTCCATAAATTGCCCAGCGGATCTCGGGTATACAGCTAGTCTATGTATAATATTGTATAACACCATAGAGGTGTTACATTACATACATACATATTGTATACATTGAGTATAACACCTACATCGAGATCACGAAACAAGGTACATGACCCTCACGTTTCAGAAGTTTGATAGGAATAAGATTGTATTCAGCATGTCACCGGTCTTTAGTAGGTAAACATGAAAAAGTGAGTAAAGAAAGCAACCATTCTAGGTTGAGGATTTTGTCTGACTGCCATGAGCGTCGCGGACGGTCATCATCTGTCATCAACGGGAAGATCAGAATGTGGAATTTTCAGTTTTTTTTCTTCTTTTTTTTCTAGTCAATGGATCTATGAGGGGGGAAGTTTCCAGAACACCATATGTAGCCGATTTGTTTTTCCATTTTATGGAAATACATAATAAATTATTCATTAATTCATTCATCTCCTATACGCTCTCACATACGAGTTGCTTGTAAAGAGAAGAGAGTTCATCGTCACTGAAAAGTCAATGAATAACTGAATTGCTGGGTTTCTAGCTTCTAGCCAACTTACGGATTGCTGAAAATGTGTTCCCTTTTCAACCTGTTGAATACGCAGCACATGCCCTCGTCTGTCAAATTGGGGTTGAAAATCTCTTCGCAGGGGATGGTCTCGCCATGCCACTTGCAGTGCACCAGCATTTCGTGGCATGGCTGCGTCATCTGAAGGCATATTGTACCTACATGTTAAATTCATATTTCAAGATATGCTGTTATTATAATTTATTAATCAATCATACTATCAAATTTTTATCAGTTAATTGTATTGTTATTGATGAAAATCAAATCTTAACAACATCGGAATAAATTACAAAAGCTCTCTTTTCATGAAGAAAATGCATACATTTCTGATTCAGATGAAAAACGTAGCAAATTATTTCACAAAGGTTAATTATTTTTTCAATTGAGTATGATCGTAGTTTTAGTTGGCTTGCGTCCGTCATAAGGCCCGTCCAGACTCCTCGGCGTGTCCTATTTCGAGTTGCCACAACCTATACTTCTATAATTATATACGCGTGTTTATATTTCTCGATTTGAGCTCCTATTTATTCAAATAATTATTGCCTTAATAATATCATTATCTAAGTACGTACCAAAAGTCGAGAGGATATGTTATTAAATATGCGTAGGCAAAGCATTAGTATTAAGACACAAATATGACCTGGAAAAAAACATATATTGATGCCTCGAAGGAACATGAAATTCAAAAGCAATCCAAGTGTAGGAAGTTTTCCACGCCACCCTGGAGGTACTCCCTAGGTCTCGTTACCTCAAAACCGGAGGTTCACCACTTACTTACACTATCATATCACTCATATTTTTCCATCAAAATTCATTTGAAAGTTGTGCATTTTGAGATGAGTGAATTTTGTCCTAACATGAGAATAATAATTATTAGGTCGTGCAGTTGTGGTCGTGCATCATTCCACTAAGTGTGCCAGGGCCGTTACGAGGCTCAAAGCCTCGAAAAAGACACTTTTTCACCTATTTTTGGCTCATAGCACCCATGGGTGTGGAGCGATCGAGCTGGCGAGAAGTTAGGACCAACTAGACCCCAAATGGAGTCTATTTGCGAAAGAACGGATTTTTTAAGTCAATTCTAAGGCCTTTTATGGCCCGGACGGCGAACGGACATTGCAAATTTGGATTCTACGCACTTTGAAACGTAAAATGACAAAGTTTGAGGGGGGGGGGGGGGGGGGGATAAAAAATGTTTGCTTTACGATCACATAGGCTTATTATTGAAAATAATAAACCAAAAATGGATCATTTTTCATGTCAACACTATTACTACATCAATACACACCACGCACCTTGCTATCAAATTTAACATCCTAGGGTCAACTGGAGAGAATTTGGCTCACTCAGCTGATGGGGTTGGAGCTCGTCATTTCATATATTTCTTGATGGATCTCTTTCAAATTATAACATCTAAGGAGGAACAGGGGAATATATAGCTCACACATGTAAGATCAGGAAAGAACCCATCATTTCAATTGTCTCTTAACGTCCCAGAGACTTTCCTTATCAAATATCGACTTCCCCGAAAAAACGGGAGATATTTAGCTCACTTAGCTGGTGAGGAAAGAGACCATCAGTTCAATCATCTCTTAATGTCCCTGAAAGTTTCCCTATCAAATTTCGACTTCCTAGGATAAACAAGAGATAATTCAGCTCACTAAGCTGATCAGAAAAGTTCATGCGGTATTTGAACGCTTGCATACGAGTGTGCAACACATTGGGACATTTTATGTCTTTAGTTGAAGACAAGCATGTGTTGCAGACTCGTATGCAAGCTCTAAGAGCCACTTAGCTGATCCGGACCCTGGGCATCGTCACGTAAATGTGCTAAAGAGACTACATAGGAAATTACAGCTTCCTAGAGTGTAAAACATTTCAATTAGCTTTAAGAGCCAATCATCTGATCCGGACCCTGGGCATCGTCAAGTAAATGTCCTAAAGAGGCTACATATGAAATTACAGCTTCCTAGAGTTTAAAGCATAGAAATCAGGTACCTATTAAAATGATTTAACCACCGCTTCACAAATCAAACCGTCCTCGCAATATTTGGATCACCTGCTATGAATCAAATCATTGAAACACCAGCAAAATGAAATCATCAGAAATTAACAAGCGGTGGCAATCATGTTCATAATATCAATTATTGAGAATGATCACCTGAGTGTACACAATCATTCAAATAACCTTGCTCATAACTCAGCTTGTTGGCCACGCACTTCGCAGTAGTTAACATAATATGGTTGGATAAATCGAGAGCTTTCGAACGAATGGTCAACGAATTTTGTTGACGAAGTACCATTTCCCTTGCAACGACTCGGTTGTAAGCGGAAATCATCAAAATATTTTCGTGAGCAATTTTCCGTGACGTTTTTTTAGTTTATGTGCCATAGCAAAGACATAAAATGTCAAAAAAACCATCGTGACGTCTCTGAGAGTCACTCTATAAAATTTCATCTTTTTAGGTTGGCAGGGCCATCTTCTTAGTTCCCAAATACTTATATCATATATAAGCGTTTAGTTACTATGTAAGTAGCCCTGCCAACCCTTTCAAATTATAAATAAAAAATTCAGATACCTACCTATTACTTAATGAGGGTTACTCAAGGAGAGTCAGGTGATCACGACCTGACCCCCTCCTCTCATAACAGTCAATTCTTCCTCCCTGAGCCATGTACTATATATGCAGCACCCAATCTGAGCCGAGCATCTATCCTATTCCAAACTCTGACCTTATTCATTCAACACCTTCACGTGCTCAACCAAACCTTTCTGCTATCTTCAAAGTTGTCTCGCTAACGCCAGAGATAGCACCATCCAATATTTCCATGCTAATGCACCGGTGTCGCGCTAATACTGGAATGGTCTCTGCAACTCTGGCGTCTCCCATCCATGGAGTCCACTCCAAGTATCATCTTCCTTCATTTTCGAACTATCCTCCTTGAAAGGTAGGATACATACTACCCAGAAAGTTCATAAGTCGAATACGCAGCGAGATTCTCAACAACTTGTTTTGACTGTCCATGTCCATTCTGGCTGTTTTTATCTGCATGTTGCAACACAGTATAGTCATGCTAGATATCTATATGCCAGATATCATCCAGCTTAGATGTTATAATACCTAATTCCATAACCAAACTCAAAGTGAGATTGGTCGAATCAAGAAAACCCTAGATATCTAATGAAATATACTGAGCGCGAGACTTCTGACCTCGTCCATGAGGCATTCAACACCCAGTATGAACGTTGGCACCTCATTCAGCTAAGGCACCAACATTTTCTTACATTATTCGAGATTAAGACCTGTGTTAGTCAGATTATTGGCCAGGTTAGTGCCTATCTCGTACGAGTAAAACAAGCAGGCTCATTTCATACCTACATATTTTTTGGCCAATATCTATTGAATGCTCACCCTTTTGGACATTTAAACTTATCACCTACTGATATATGCTTGAATATGTTAAAGTTCTCATTGAAGACTGATTGCCAACTCACCGAACTTACAATGCTGTGAATCCGTACTTTCTAGCTTGACATTCATAAATACACGGTCCTGAAATAACTGTATTTACTTTAATCATGAATTTCTTGATGTAATCCCAGTTGCTAGTGACGTTCTTGGGCACGGGTATCTCGTCTTCGGGCTCTCGGTTGCAAAAGTCGTAGATGAGCTTATAATCCAGCGCCAGATCTCCAGTCAGATTGTCTTTACCTTTTGTGCTCTCGAAACTGAAAATAAATGAAAAAGTATTATCACTACTCGCTGATACTTTGTGACATGGATATAAATTTATGACTTATGACATTGTAAATATATGTACCCTTCATTATTTATTGGCTGTGTGTTATAAGTAAACAGCCATTCATCGACGTAACTGCTCACTCAAATTCCCTCTACTGATTTAGGTTCTTAATATGATGCTCTGCTAATTTGACTGGTTTATACTGGATACTGTTGATTTGAATTATTTATTCGCCACTCTGCTGATTGCCACCTTTTGGTTTGAGGCTCTGCTGATTTGGCTTCCCAACTTGCTACTTAGCTGATTTGGTTCCTTAATTAGGTCCTTAGCACCGGATCGGAACATATCAAGAAAAAATGCGCAGCTTCATTGTTATTTCTGTTTTAGATAACCCTTCGGCGCAGGCCTCTGGGGTCTGTATTATACAGTCGACCATCTCAGTTGCATTAACGGTTATAACTAAAAAATCAAAAAACGGACGTTAGACCTACGGTTCTACAGTCAGATCATTTAATAATGATTAATTTTACACATTATTAGTTCATTATGGTTACTTAGCAATATTAGTTTATAACTGAGCGTAATAAATCAGCTTTCCTTGACACTACAGAGACAGGGATTATGAGATGCTGTGATAAAATGTGAACATTCCAAAAAGTGGCTAACGAATTTCCTGCGATGAAAACTAAGGGAGTTACACTTCCCTAGTAACCCATTGGTTGTACGTGAAAATCAATAGAAAACCCCACCGTGACGTGACGAAAACAAATGGAAACGTCCTGTTAATCATTATTAAATTATAATAAAATTGAGCCGACTTAGTAAATTAATGTTTAGCCCATTCATACAAGCTGTATTGACTTTACGATTCATAGTTGTGTTAACGATTTTTCTTCACTTTCAACACTTCAACGAAGGGTTGGTCATACAATGGTCCGAGTGGTCTCATTCAATGCGTTGAGCTAATTTTTATGTAACTAGTTGAACTAGTTTTCGAGATTTAGACTCTTTCAATAATTTAGCCCTTGAATTTGACCTCTTGTAGTTGATCGAAAGTGATGCCCAAGTTCTTGGACCAATTAGTGTCCATATGTGGTTTGTTGTTAAAGTTTTGTAGTACATTTTAAAAGCCTTTTCCCATGTTTCATCTCCCAGGTACACCGCGAGGTCCCAGGCTCTGAAATGCCTGCGCATTCCCAAGGTTTAAATTGTTTTTCATGGTCGATTACAAAGGTTCATTAGTGTAAATAATTAAGCAACATCAACATCTTTTATCAACTTGACGAAAGTCCTTACGCGTCTTGAACTCTTTCTGCCTGGATTTTCCTCATGTTGTTCATGTTGCAAATGGTGATCGTCGGGAAGGGGATGTCGCGGATCGTCGACGACGTCGGCGAGATGGACATGATGACGGGCATCTCGTTGAACTTGATGAAGAGGTTGCTGATGAAGTAGGCCGAGCACCCGAGCGCGCAGAGAAACGCAGCTCCCCAGAAAAGCCTGAATCGGGAATTTCAAGTTCTTTGAATTAATATAAACTGCTGTGAAAAATTAAGGCATACTGTCGAAAACGCTGCAAATTACTACACAAAGGTTTATTATTTCTGTATTAGACAGAACTTCTACGGAGAACACTGACCGTAATTATTAAGCCCCGCTTATAGTATATTTACTATCGAAACTCGGGGCTTGGCGCTTCCAATTGGGTTCACTGCATTACATCACCAGGACCCCATAATTTTACGTTTTATAGTAAAGTTGAGGAACAAAATGATCTATGATTCAGTCATCATCCCATCAAGTATAAGTATAGAAGGGTTGCATACACTACATATTGCTTTGATTTGAAACTATGTTTCTTCCTTGCACATTATTTACAATTAATGTGTTTCAGTAGGCTGATTAGAGAAAAGATTCAACAACGTAAAGCGTTGCAGCGATGAATCGTGTTTTGAACGATTCTTCTGGATTATATTTGTCATTGACAAGCAAAACATGGAGAAATCAATATTATTTAATTAATCAAAGGTTATTATTATTATTCGCCTCTTTAAATGTAACAAGAGCTGAAATCTAAGTATACATATCAAAGGTATCGACATCAATCGAGGCACTCACGAATTGAAATTAGAGATAAAATAAGACACCTAAGATTCACTGATCATCTGTAGGTAACAAAAGTTACGATAAACTTAATAATAATAACAAATCATAGTGTAAACAGAGCAGCCGAATGAAAAAAAAAAAAAGTGAACAGGGAGAAAACATTTATGCTGCCGCCGCCGGGATATAGGTTGTGGCAACTCGAAGTAGGACACGCCGAGGAGTCTGGACGGGCCTTATGACGTACGCTAGCCAACTAAAACTACGATCATACTCAATTGAAAAAATAATAAACCTTTGTGAAATAATTTGCAGCGTTTTTCATGTATGTATGTATGTATATATGTATGTATGTGTCATTCCAGACGATAACTGTCCGTAGAATTGTGCTAGAAACTTTAAACAAATTTCAAAATGTTAAGGACACAAAACGAAAGTTCAAGTTCGTTGGCCAGCATGATCGGATTACATCTTTGGGTTGAAATTTTCAAAAATGTAGTCAACAATTTCAAAATAGCCTGTTTTTTACGATTTGTTGTGCGAAATAATTTTTTCAGCATACTAACATGTGGTATATTCGGAATCAGCGTAAAATTTCCTATAAGAATATGTATCAAGTTTTCAAAAATTTCAAAGTTGAAAAATCAGTCAAAAATCGAAATAATGCCGTTCGCTAGTTGTAAAAATCGGTAATATTTGCATGAAACATTGTCCAAATTCAGATTGAACTACTCTTATGGAAGTATCCCTGTATAACCAATCCTAGAACCATATGACGTCGGTATGTTATTTTATTTTATGTCAAGATTTGATGATGTTATGATAGGATACTGTTAAGATTTCAACTGCCTTCAATACTGACCACATTGGACATCGAAATCTATGAATATTTACCTACATTTGTCTTTAAATCTACAAGATTAGTTGAATAAAAATGAGGTATGAGTACCTCCTAACTATTTTTAATAATTTGATTCCATGTTTGTCTTCCAAAATCATAAACTAAAATTTCTCTACACGATCAATAGCTACTGAAATGTCGAAGATTTCTTCAAAAATTCCCTCATGGGGTCATGCTGCATGACTGGACTTTTATTCCTCGTACGTGTCAGTGTGTTTTACCTTTCGGCGGGATGAAGCGCGCTGTCGCCGATGTACCTCAGCCCGTGCATCGACGACAATTTCGTGTAGTCGATGACGTTGTCGAAGACGATTTTGAGGAACCTGCCGACGCCTTTGACGGCGCCGGCGCCCACCTGGGACAAAGTCGGAGGCGCGGCGCCGCTGCCGCCCGCGGCGCTCTTGTGCCAAACCTCCTTCTTCTGCGGGTCCCCCATCGCCACTGCCGCCCCCCGGCGGCCGCCCCCGCGCCTCCTCCTCCGCCTCTCATCCATTTATTTCACCTGTTGATTGCCAAGATTATCTCATCAAATTAATGCATCAATAGCTCCGTTAAAAACCTATTTTAAGGGCCGGTTTCACCAAAGTTTTTAATCTACGTTTACTCATTAAACCGAAGATCTCAGCTGTTAAACAACGATATTCAGTTTCACCAAATCCGGTTCTGATAAATCAATGTTCAAATGCGCTAAATCAACGATCAAAACCAACTAGCCGAATTCGGTTGGTTAGCGTTCAAATCAACGATTTACTAAGGTGATAGTTCTTTTCGCCATTTTCGTTTAAATGACCGAAATCCTTTTTTGCTACGTTTTCCCAACTATTTCCTTCATGCACGAAAATGAGCCAAATACAGGGTAGCCCCCAACTGAAAAAGTCAGGAAATTCTTTGCGTCGGGAAAAGTGAGGAAAGTATTTGTGTCAGAAAAAGTTAGGGAAATTTGCAAAAACCAAATGTCAGGGAATTTTTTTAATGAAAACTTGGTGTAATAATTTAAAGCGTTTTTAGGTATATTATAACTCCTAAACAATCAAATTTCAATAGCGTACTTTATCATACTAGGTGCATATTATTTCATAGGTGAGTTATATGAATGTGCCATTGGCTTCCCTGGTAACTAAATCACCTAGAGTAAATCATTTGTTAGAAAAATCAACTGAGTAGTGGATTGATCCGGTAAGAGTCCCAAAACTAGTTTGTATACGAGCTAGGACATAAGCTAGGACTTTCTCAGGGGGGTTAAGGAGGGGAAAATTGGCCCATCGGAATGTGGAGTCATATGTTATAAATTCACAGAGCAACTTTCCGACGAACGATTTTGGTGAAATGGGAAATCAGGAAGTTATACTCTCTCTGGCAACGATTGGTAGTAGGTGAAAATACGCTGCCAAGGAAATGGCACATGAGCTTCCTCGTGACCATTAAATTCCAGAAAACTAGAAACGACCGGTTCTGGCATCAGGGGATTAATAAGGTGGGAAATTGGAAGCTGAATTGTACATATAATAAATGAAATTAATATGGAAAATTTTGATTTTAATATGGGACCATCCAGGATGTAGTCAATTCAAACATGCATGTATTTCGCTGCACATGAATTTCGGTATTCCATATATGGAATAGCAAATATTTAAAAAGGAGGAGAAAAAATTAATTCCCGGCCGGGAATATTCCCTGCAAATAAATTCCCGGCATGATGGGCACAATCACTGGTAGTACCGTACGATTCGTATGGCACCTCAAGGGACTCTACCGGGATCATCTCTGAAAATTTGAACAAAATCCGATAAAATTAACTAAGCTGTGACTGTAACAAAAACATCACTTTCGCGCATGCGCCTAGCGTACCGCTGCTGATGATCGCGAAGAATGGGGACCTCAAGAAACCTTGCCCGCATCATCCCTGAAAATCTGACCGAAATCCGTTCACAATTGCCTAAGTTATGACCGAAACAAGAAAATTTTGTTTGCGCCTACGCAGAGGCTACCGTTGATTCGATCATGACGGAACTGATAGGGGACCATGTAGAGCTATACCCGCACAATCCCTAAAAATTTGAAGAAAATCGCATCAAAATTGTGGAAATTACGGCTGTTTGCAAGGACCGTAACAAGAATATTTCATTTACGCATGCGCAGAGCGTACCGCTTATGCAATTATGATGATTGTCTCATGGGACCTCAAGGGACCTTACCCACATCATCCCTGAAAATCTGACCGAAATCCGTTCAATATTGACCGAGTTATGACCGTCACAAGGAATTCACGTTAGCGCCTGCGCAGAAGCTACCGTTGATTCGATCATGATGAAGTTGATAGGGGACCATCTAGAACTTAACCCGCACGATCCCTGAAAATTTGGTTAAAATCGGATCAAAATTGTTGAAGTTATGGCTGTTACAAGGAAATGTGGACGGACAGACAGACACGGAACCAAATTTGTTCAGGAGGCTCTGAAACGCAAAATGCGAGTGGAAATTTTTATTTTGGAGCAAAAAAAAAAATTGTTCATTTCGAAAGTGAAAACAAAGCTACCGCTGCCTTGCAGTCTCGGAAGCAAAAAGCTGAACATTTCTTACTGTCGGACGAAAATATCGAATTATACCCAGAGCTAAGAAATCCATGTAAGGAAAAATCTACTTCAACAAATAGCTTCGGATCACAAATTGAGGGACCATAAAATATTGAATAAAAAGTCATGCAGCATGATCGTATGGGTGAATTTTCGTAAATGATCGTATTACATTTAGGTTAAATTGTTATGATATTTGAGCACTTCGAGGGCAATGAAATTGTTAAATATAAGTAGGCTACTAGTGTTTTTTTTTCTTTCTTTAATTAAGAATCTTATTTCTTAGAAATAAGATTTTCGTTTTATAAGCATTAAAGGTACAATAAAATGACGTAAAAAAAAAATTAAAATTAAAAAAAAAAAAAAAAAAAAAAAAAAAATGAATTCGATTTTTTTGTCAGGGAAAAGTCGTCAGGGAAATTGAAAATTTCCATTTGGGGACAAACTCTGTATTGTGTTATTCTGCTATCGTAATGATTTTGTTCTTCAACTAATTCTATACAACCATGTTACAATATGTGGGGAAGCTATATGCCCACCCCGAATCGGAGACGTTTTTTCCTTAGCCAGTATGCAAAATCGACAATGAATTGTTTTTATTTAAGAACACTAAATAACCCGGGAAAATTGAACGAACCTTTACCCCTGTAAGTACAAAGTTGGGTCCCATTGATTCGTAGTGGATATTAGGTAAAGTATAGGACCAAGGGCAGTCGATTTGCGAATATCTCTCTCAATTCCATATCTGAATTGCGATCTTCTTTCGACCGATTATGAAATCGTGGTGGAAACCCGTTGCATCGTATCGGATTTAATTAATCTTATGATATCCAACCATTTGAGTGGTTCGCACGCAAGTTCGTACTCAGAAAACAGACAAGGATGCGTGAGACGTTAAATATTAAAACACCTTCATTTTCTCTAACAGTAGCTTATCAGTAACTTGATTTACTGCTGCTGAAGAGATCAGATACCTAATTACATAAAATCTTGGTCAATGTACAGGTATTATCCAAGTAAGGTTGTATACAATTGTCTAACTGACCAAATAGTAGGTACCGACCTAAACCATAATCTTTTTTTAGAAAATTCGTTAAATGGGGATCTGATATAATCTTGCTAGCGATTTTAGAACGCATTTTATTTAAATTCCAGCACATTTTGTGCTCAAGATGTTTGAAGTGTATGAGAAATCAAATGTATGAGAAACAAATTTATAAACCAAGAATCAGAATAGTACCTATATTTTGTCAAAACATTCATCTTTTGTCAAAACATCAAACTTATTTTTTCCTCCTCCGATTTGCCAGTGGAGTCCGTGATGGCACTCCGTTTGGTGGTGGAGGATAGCATGGCCCTTGGAATCGTGCCACTACCAGTATCTCTTTGGACACCTTGTTCAGTGCCGCTAATGACCCATACGGTTGAGGTGCGGCTTAAACCACTAAATAAAACCAAAAAAAATGTATCCAGTAGCGAGTGGGTATTCGTTTTTTCAAAGATTCAGACAAAAGTGAATGGTAACCTACCTCCTCATGTTGGGAAAGTAGAACGAAGCCTAGCACCAAATATTGTCTCAATCTTACCTTTAGCGTGTGGAGAATGAAAAGTTGAATTTTACTAAAGACCACTGAATTTTACTAGTAAGATGTCGCAATTCTGGTTTTACCATCGTATTCAGCACCAAAAAAAATCTTTAAAATGTGGTGCCACTCGGCAAATAATGAACAAGTTTTTTTCTCAAAGTATTGGGTAATAGGTACTTCCTCTTTGGGTAGGTAGTCCAAAAACATTGGATTTTTTTTTCCTCATTTTTATTTGCTCAAAACTTAGTATCAGGTACCCCAAATGCGTTCTCCAAGTTTCACTTTGATATCTCAAAAATTGTGGGGAAAGTAGGGGGGGAGGGGTTACTTTTGGGAAACCCTGTATGTGTGTCCAGTAGGTACTACGAACTTTGATATCTGATCTGTGATATGTTTTTTTACAATCCAGTCATAGTTTTATTTCACTTTGGCGATTATATATAGCATAGGTACCGGTTCAATATGCGCCCCACAGAGCCAGAGCGCCCCACGCTCAAACTGTGTGCGCCCCACAGTAGCCTCACTCTTTCCTGTCCAGAAGTAAACACCGTGTTGACAAATACTTCGCCAGTTAGTACAATCGATGAGTGTGGAAGGTGTTTCTTTATCGCAAATACAAAGGGCAACGAACTATCTACATCAACATGATTTCCATTCCTATAGGAGTGATCAGTTATCTTCTGAATTCAACCGGTCCGCTATGCTGCTCCGTGACTTTTACGAACGTATAGGGAAAAACGATGGCGAATGTAAGGTGGGTTCCGTTATACATTCAGACGAATGGACAGCTTACAAAAATTTGAGCAGGATCGGTTTCCGCCACTCCACCGTCAACCACCAGCAAAACTACGTCAACCCTTCATCAGGAGCCCACACACAGAGCATCGAACGATCCTGGCTCGACGCAAAAATTAATATTTTAAAGAAAAAGAGAGGGACGACGCGGGAGCTGTTCCAGTCTCACCTCGACACGTTTTGCTGGCGGCAATTGAGAAAAGATGATCCAGATCTATTCTTGGCCTTCCTGAAGGACGTGAAGGGGGTGTATCGGTCCTAATCCCGTTCCACAAATCGACGAAGCAGCTTCTGATTATTTTGACATCTAGGTAAGCCCCATGCACATTTTCCTTTTTTTTCATTTTTTGTGGGGCGCGTATTGAACCAGAAACACAATGTGGGGCGCGTACTGAACCAGAAACACGACTGTGGGGCGCGTATTGAACCGGCACCGTAACATGTATTTAGTTATTTGCCTATTTTAGATCTAGTCTTAGTTGTATTATTTTATTTTTGAGGTTTTATTAACATGTATCATGTTTTAGCCCTGGGGTCCTAGCAATTTTTGCGAGTCAATTGTTTTCCGCGCACGAAACATATAGTGTTACAGTGATTTCCGCCTACAACCGAGTCGTTGCTAGGGAAATGGTACTTCGTCGTTTTTCATCCCACAAAATTCGTTGTCCATTCGTTCGAAAGCTCTCGATTTATCCAACAATATTATGTTAACTACGGCGAAGTGCGTGTCCAACAAACTGAGTTATGAGCATGGTTATATAAATAATTGTTTACACACAGGTGATCATTCTCAATAATTGATATTGTGATAATCAATAATTGATAACCGATATTCTCATTCTGAATATTGTGAACATGATTGCAACCGCTTGTTAATTTCTGATGTTTTCATAGAATTTCGAATCAATATCGAGGAGAAAACATGATACATGGTTGAAATTTTTGGTTCTAGAACAGAAATAAGTTTGTTTATAAGGAATATGTGATGGGAAACCGCGCTCAATACCTGAAAATCTAAGTTGGACAATTTTTATTTTTTATCCGCTCTAGGGGCTAAACAGTGGTCATCAATGTACCCCTTATTTTGTCCTCTTCCGATTTGCCAGTGGAGTCCGTGATGGCACTCCGTTTGGTGGTGGAGGATAGCATGGCCCTTGGAATTGTGCCACTTGCAGTATCTCTTTGGACACCTTGTTCAGTGCCGCTAATGACCCATACGGTTGAGGTGCGGCTTAAACCACTAAATAAAACCAAAAAAAATGTATCCAGTAGCGAGTGGGTATTCGTTTTTTCAAAGATTCAGACAAAAGTGAATGGTAACCTACCTATCCATGCAAGGTACCTACCTCCTCATGTTGGGAAAGTAGAATGAAGCCTAGCACCAAATATTGTCTCAATCTTACCTTTAGCGTGTGGAGGATGAAGAGTTGAATTTTACTAAAGACCACTGGGTAGGTTCCTAAGGTAGCAGGTTCCTCTTCTTGTTTCAGAGGTGTAGCAGGGGTTCTGGTTGGCTTGAGCTGTTTTGTTTTCAGCTCACCTTCATCCGTGAAAGGCGCGGTTATGGTTCACATTACCCATGACTGACATGGTCATCTGCTCCGCTGAATTCCATGGATATACAAATTCTGACGAGTAGGTTTCCACCTTCGTTCACCAATATACCGAAGAGCCTTAACCTTTAATTGTTGTCGGTAGGTAACCTTGGTTTTATGCTTCATTAGCTGATTTTTACTCGTGCGTTAACGGCCGTATCACACTTGCATTTATTTTTTTCAGCTTTTTTCTCGCATTTTTAATGCTCGAATGTGAAGAAGGCAAAGTGCTTTTTTCCAAAGTCAGCTGAGAATGTTGAAGAGGAATAAGTGCAAAAATAGCGCATTCTGGCGGAATGCAGTTTTATCAAATCTGTCAGTTTAGGGCTCCTAGGGGTTTTCCATTGAATCTACAGACTTGGAAAATATCATAAAGTTATTGAAGAATTTTCAAAAAATGTGAATGAACATTTATGGAATAGTAGTAGGTGCTTATTGGTTTATTATTTTCAATTATGGACCTTTCTTATTCGACCAAAGAAAGTATCGGTCCGTCTACCGTCTATAGCTTTTTATCGAAACTTCTGAACCAAAGTGTAGTAAACTCAGACCCGTGGAATCATGTATTTAGAGAGTTTTTGGTGACCACTAACGTACCCTTAACGAGGACGTTAGCAGCGTCGTAAGTTAGAATGGCTCATTCAACGTCACCCGTTTGGGGACCTAAAGGCACACGACACCAGCCTAACCATCCTGTGAATGTAACACTATTGGTCTTCTCAAAATTACTCGAATACTGGTGAAGTAAATAATGATAGTTTTTCTTCAAATTCACCATCAGTACCTACTAATTATGCTGATGTAGCGGGTAGGTTTTTTGAGCACCCCTCAAATTTGGTTATTTTTCGTTTCAAGTCGCGTAGAAAGGCGAGAAAAAAAGTCGCGTTTGAGGCTTACTATCTTTGCGTTGAATCCATGCTCTGTTTACGAATTGAAAACTAAAAATGAGAAATTATTTGTACTGAAATTCGTATTCAGGATTGAAAATCGGCGTTTCATATCGAAATGAAGAAGTTGATTAGACAACCAGTAGCCAACAAGACATCTGGTGGGAAAATATCGCGTTGCCCAAACACCGTTAACGTGACATCAAAATTAGAACAACTGTTCTCCCGGTTCCATTTGGGTTAGCATCTTCATTTGTTCCCTCAAGACTATGTTAACGGGTGACATTAAGTTGAAGTCGCCAAAAACTTATCTCGGTCTGGTCGGGGCACCCCCCGGCGCACTGTGGATGGAAACAGGTGTTTTTGTGCAAAAACCTCTTAGATGAGCCAAGTAGTTGAACTTGATGTGGATTCTCATGTTTTATGGGGTGCTGAGTCGATTGAAAACATTCCCGACTCGCTAACTATAATGGGTAATCTGATAGTAACAGTCGTATCAGTGAGCAATACTACAGCCTCTGTGAGCTGTGCCTATAACCTGTAGTTACCGCGTTTCTGTGGTCCCGCACCTGCTGCATCTCTCAAGTACATATTATTTTTTAATGTTTACATATTCCCTTTTTATTTTTAACGTTTAACAATTCGATGGAATTCTCACTTCACGTAACGGAGTTCATTGTAACCATTGTGTTATAAACGGACTTGGTGAAGCGTAGGTAGGTGTTTTATTTCATCTCATTAGTTTTCAGTTGGTGCACGCCTACGTCAATATACTTCATAGGTTCCAATGTACCATTGTAGCCAGATAGCAGCTCGTGTAGCTTACAGAAGGCCTAGTAAATTGTAGGTGTTAACAGGTTGGCCCCCAAAAGTCAGTGGGAAAGTCAGAGAAAGCATGGAAATGTCAGAGAATTCGGCATAAAACCACCAAATGTCAGGGAATCTTTTTAAATAAAACTTTGTGTGATAATTTGCAGCGTTTTTAGGTATGTTCTAACTCCAACTTCAACCAATCAACCTTCCACGGCATACTTTATCAAAAATATTATTTCTTAGGTAGGTATGCGACAAGACAAATCATTATCAAAAGTGATGGTACATTATCAAAAATGTACTAAAAATTGATTAAAACTTTGAAAATATGTAATATATATATATATATATATATATATATATATATATATATATATATAGATATATATATAACAATATGTTGAGTTCTCGACCACTTTTTCTTAAAACAAGGTGTTAAGGTTCTTGAGGGTTGGTCAATGAATCAGGTTTTTTTCCCTACGCCGACGTTTCGTCTAATTTATTAGACATCTTCAGGGCTGAGGGATGTTATTGTCCTATTTCATTGTATATTGTAGATCATGTTGTAGCTAATACGTGAAAAAAAACTATAAAACATGGCACCAAAAAATATGCCGAGGGCAGGACTCTTAGTTCACTATCAGTAAACTTATCACTTAATGATTCTACTATCTAATCTACTAATTCTACTACTAACTAATCACTTATCACATTAAGTGATAAGTTTACTGATAGCGAACTAAGAGTCCTGCCCTCAGCATATTGTTTGGTGCCAGTTTTATAGTTTTCTTTTTTCCTCGTATTATAGCTACAACATGATCTACAATATACAATGAAATAGAACAATAACATCCCTCAGCCCTGAAGATGTCTAATAAATTAGACGAAACGTCGGCGTAAGGAAAAAAACCTGATTCATTGACCAACCCTCTAGAACCTTAACACCTTGTTTTATATAGGTATATATATATATATATATATATATATATATATATATTTTACATTAGACAAATATATATATATTGCAAAGCAGAATACTATCATGCTACATGACTGGAACACTTTTTTTACACTTGCTAGCTACCACGGGTCTTTGACCTTTTTCCTAGCAATAAGTTAACAAAGTATTTTAATTTTAGTCATAGAAAATTACTGTGTATGAGTGAAAGTTGAACGAAGTATGTAAGTTTTTTCTCAATGCTCAACTAATAAATAGATGTATTATGAAACGTTACGGTCAATAGATTTTGTCTGTAGATTTTCGTAGAATTTGTCGAATTCCAGCTGGTACCTACAAGCTCCTTCCAAATATAATTGGAATTTCATTGAGTGAAAAGAGTTCTGGAACCGAGCCAGTATGTTCTTCAGTAGATCCAATTCTCAATATAGTTTCACTTCTTCGTTTCCCATCACATAAGTCCACAGTCCTCTTGGATAGCTGACTGGTAGTAGGTACCCAGTTGTAACGTGATGCCCGTTCTGCTGACAACGAAACTCGGAGAACTCGAGCCTTTGGAATGATCTCTCGTCTTATCAGCTTGGCCGTTTCACCACAGTCAGGCAATTACAGGGAGAAACGAGTGCCAAATGGACTTGGCACATCAGCTTCTGTGTATTTTTATCAAGACGGTATAGATTATTCAAACTCTATACGATAACTGGCTGAGCCCGCTCGCTTCGCTCGTTCGTCCAATACGTAGATATAGATCACATTGTACCATCATATACAGAATGCCTACAATTTAATAGACGAGCCTTTTATTTTTGAAGGTATAAAACAAACTGTAAATGGTAATTCTTCTATTCTCTGGTAAAATTGGATTTTGATCATGATGTGGCATAGTGGCACTACTACTACTAACTCGCGTTTTTCAAAAAAGAACTCCCATTTTTATTGCAGATTCAAAATCTACATAGAATTTCATGGAAAAATTAGGTACCTGACACTCGCAAAAAGTGCGCATTTTTTTAAGATACTCATTGACTACACGTGTGATACATGATGTTGGGGTATTTTTTCACGATGAAACAAGTCGATGTGTTTCAATTTATTGATGTTCGCAATACAGAGTTGCTAAAACACTTTGCGATAACAAGTGGGGAAATGTGTCTGGCCATTTTTTCGGTGTTTTTCCAAATTGATATTGCGAAAAAAATACCCAAAATCATGTGTCACATGTAGCCGTTGATTATTTAAAAAAAAAAAAAAACTCGACATTCCACAATTGGCGCCCGTCTTTGAGCACACAAAAATTTTGTTCGTTTTTTCATTAATTCTTTTAGTGAATCTGCACTAAAAAATGTGGTTTTCCATTTGAAAAACGGGAGTTAAGATTCGTAGCGCCACTGTGGCGCGTGATAATCGAAATCCAACATCACCATTGAATGTTATCTGAAAAAAAAAGTCCAGTCATGCAGCATGACCCCATGAGCGAATTTTTGAAAAAATCTTCGACATTTCAGTCGCCATTGATCGTGTAGAGAAATTTAGTTTATGATTTTGATAGACAAACATGGAATCAAATTATTAAAAATAATTAGGAAGTACTCATACTTTATTATTATTAGGAGGTAATTATACCTACTTTATTATTAGGAGGTACTTACACATTAAAGAGAGCGACCGAGAGAATCGGAGGACGGAATATTTCACGGAGTAAACTCATCAGTTGTGATTACACTTTTTTTTTTTTTTTTTTTTTTAACATGCACCTACTACCTACGTTTTAAACAGCATGGTTCTAGGATTGGTTATACAGGGATACTTCTATAAGAGTAGTTCAATCTAAATTTGGACAATGTTTCATGCAAATATTACCGATTATTTCGATTTTTGACTGATTTTTCAACTTTGAAATTTTTGAAAACTTGATACATATTCTTATAGGAAATTATTTCGCGCAACAAATCGCAAAAAACGGGCCATTTTGAAATTTTTGACAACATTTTTGAAAATTTCAACCCGAAGATGTAATCCGATCATGCTGGCCAACGAACTTGAACTTTCGTTTTGTGTCCTTAACATTTTAAAATTTGTTTGAAGTTTCTAGCACAATTCTACGGACAGTTATCGTCTGGAATGACACATACATACATACATAAAAAAATGCGTTAAACTTCAGAATATGATTCAGAATAGCCTGAAACGGATTTCTGCATAAAATTTTTTCAAAAATTCACATTCTACAAATTTTGAGGCGAGAGCAATAGCTTAATTTTCTTCAAAAATTCGCTAATAAAGATGTTACTATTACTTTTTGATATCTTCAAAAATGGAACACGTCTGCCAAGTTGGGTGGGCATTATAGCTTCCTCACATTTTGTAACAGACGTATAGAATTAATTGAAGAAAAAAGTACGAGTCGAAATGATTGATAGATCGGCGTTATAAGAAATCAATGTTCGCGCATGCGCACAGACTATTACAAATCCCACAGCAATTAAATTGTTAGGGGAACGTCTAGGATCTAAACCACACAATCGTTGAAAATTTCATAAAAATCGATTCCATTAGTCTCGGACTTTCGTCTGTCTCGAACAATTTCAGTTTTGCGCATGCGCTATAGTTATTTCCACCAATCGTGATATAATTCACATGGAATTTTTCTAGAGCTTATCCGCATATACTTCCTAAGTTTGAACAAAATCGGACCAAAAGATGATAAGAAATTGACGTTATAATAAATTAACGTTTGCGCCTGCGCACAGACTCCTATTTATGTGACGGGTATGAAAGTTATAGGGGACTGTCATCAAAATCGTTCCATTAGGATCGGAGTTATGCCTGTGTCAATCGATATTAGTTTCGCGCATGCGCAATGGTTATTTACCAATTTATAGGGCATTTTGTAGAACACATACCCAATTACCTACCAAGTTTGAACGAAACCTGATCAACATATGATGAGAAATCGACGTTATGAGTAATTCACGTTTGCGCATGCGCACAGGCTACTGTTGATCCCACGGCCTTGAAAATTACAGGGGACCGTCTGGGCGCTACCCCGCACAATCCTTAAAAAATAGACAGACAGACACGGAACCAAAATTGATCAGCAATCTCTGTAACACAAAAGCAAGTGGAAATTTTGATTTTGGAGGAAATTTTTTCGACTTAAATCACGAACACAAAGCTTTCCTACCTTCGATGGGAGGAAGCAAAAATAAATAGGTGGTTCATTAAACTTTAAACATGGCATTAAACACAGGGTGGCAGGGGATAAGTGAAGAAAAATTTCTTCTGTTAATCTGCATCAAAAATGAAGAAAAATCCCGCCAACCGCATATTTTTATCTCAATCTACTCGAGATATGAATTTTTAAAGGTTATTTCAGGAATACCGTGTTTTTTCATTTTAAACTCGAATTCCTCCACTTTGCCTCATTTAATTTTAACTTTCAACCTCATTTTCGGCATCAGCACTAAATTTACTCTAAGAATAGTGTACTTGGGATCTTGAAAAGTACCATCCAAAGGCCCTCACATCAGCTCAAACATTGACGATTTTGAAAAAATAATATTTCTGAAAATCTTTAAAACTTTACTACTCTTTTAAAAAGAATCCTGGAAACTGGCAAATCTCATGAAAACTGCTTCATCTAATACTCTTTCCAACGGTATACTCAAGTTCACTTTTATTTTGTTATTTAGTGGAGAAAATCATGTTTTAATGTTAAAAAATGTGGGTTTTTCAATGAAATTGTTGGTTTTCTCGAAAGATAACCCTCCATGAACCTACGAGTATGGGGTCGGTTTCTATGTATTTTTTCACGCTGTATCGAATGGTAACATTTGTAGATCTTCTCCAACTCCGTTATATCAGAGTTTTACACTCGCAAATGTTTGTTTGTTACGCTTAAATGTAAATACATAAATGTGTTATGGGGTAAAACTAGTTAATTAAAGTTAACCCCCACACACATACATACATATATTAATTACAGAATAATAAGTATAAATAAAGATATAGCTTCACTAACTGGTGTTGTCAAGATTAATGAAGGTATGATTATGTTGTCAGTGTTTGGGCTGCCTTGATTGCTCATCACCTGATATGTATAAATTTTGGGTTGTATCGGAGTTCAATTTTGAGTTAACAATTATTTTTGGTGGAAACACTTTTCAGGTCAAAGAATTTTTCCAAATTCCAATTCCTCGGGGGAATCAGCCACACGAATTCAGGCTCCCAGAACCCAAATCCGAGCTTTACTCAGCATGGTGAACAAGCTGTGGATTCTCCCCCCGCTCCCTCCGGAGTACTTGAACTCCGTAACAATCATTAAAACTTAGTTGATGGACTACCTATTGCATGACGGCTAACTGGCTGGTTGCCCCGTCTCTCTCGGTTGTAGAGCGATACCTGATTGTTGATTCTCTCGTTCAACTGGGTAGCTTTTCCAATGTAGAATGCGTCACACTGCTTGCACAACAGTTCATAAAGGCACACCTTGCTCTGGCAGTGTGCCGTTCCATCTACTTTGTAAATTAGTGGGGTATTAGGAGATTTCCACTTCTGAAGGTATTATGCCATACATCTGGCACCCGGGACGATTGCATTTTCGTAATCCAAGGGATGGCTCATTCGGCGATAAAAGCGCCCTGTGTGTGAGCATATTGCCCAAGTTAGATGGTGTTTTGTATGGTAGGGACAACACTTCAGGAAAAACCTCTCGAGTGAGTTCATTATTGAGCAGGATTGGGAGCACTTCTCTTAATATAGTGCTCTGTCCAAATCACACAGGACGCGTTATAACGCGGCGTTATAGGAACGCGCGTTCCCCCCGGCATTCGGCGATATAGCTATGCCACAGACACCGCATTATTATTGGGCGTTATCAGGGCGCGAGACCCAGTCTTGTCTGTGCTACTCAAGGGGTTCGCGGTTCCCAGCGTCTATAATTTATCTAATCTATAATGATTTCTGACAATGACTCTGATGAGGAAGAAGCTCTACTTCTTCTAGCGCTAGTAGATCGGTTTTTTTACTTACTTGTAATACCCAGTCTTCCAGCAATTGGATTCCAAGCCTCCATCTTTTTCACCATATTCTTATAAAGCTCATGTAAAGTATCAAAAAAATAAACAAACATGCGCACTTCTTCGATCAGAGCCTCAGTTTCCACATTCATCTTGAATAACAATTGCAGAAGGACCGAGGAGAACGCCCTCAGTGCGCGATATTTTGTAATTTTGTACAACCCGCTTGGCTGACGTTGCGTTACTGAAAGTATCGCTGAGGGGTACTGCCGTGTGTGTGACGGGGGTGATGCAATGTTGCGTCATACTACCGTATCGCGGTAACGCGATGTTACTGGAACGCCTAACGTCGCGTTATAACGCGTCCTGTGTGATTGGGCCTTTCATCTGTAGAATCCCAGGGGAAAATGAGGTGACGAGGAAAGGTCCTTTTGATCTCGTTGTTGGTTGGGATCCCGTTATGATACATGCGCTGTAACGATCTTTCTCCTAAGTAAATTTTGTGGGTACCCCCATTGACTGTACCCCAGTCGATTCGTTAAAGTCAAAATATAATGTTCAAGGTCAGCCCTGTTGCTGAAGACACAGTGACCGAGGATGGAGAGTGGTCGAGGAATAGCATCTTTTATACGGAAGGGGGGGCTCTCATATTAGAGATACATATAAAACCTACACATTAGGGCATTAGTAGGTTTTACGTGGACCTTAGTAGAAAAACCACGGTCTTCAATCGTAACATCTACATCCAGGAAAGTAATGTTCGTTTCTGAAACCTCATAAGTGAACAATAGAGGTGATGACGCATTAAGATTTTGTATGAAAACCTCCAATTCTTCCTGCCCATGCTGACCACAAAGAGTTTATTCCCACTATCAGTTTTGTATTACTGCCATTGCAGTAATTGTATTTTCTACAAAAATTCGCTTAAACTCCAAAATAATACGATATTTTTTACGTTTCTGTCCTTAGTTTCTGACGGCACCGCCCTGGCCAACTTGCGATGGAGGGCACGGACACGGAGAACTCGATCCCTTGGGACGGAGGAGGGTCGACCAGTGAGAAGAAGAAGAGAGGTCGACGGCGAGCGGGCCAGGAGACCGTGTACGCCAGCCTGCCTGAACATGCAATCATAGAGAAAGACGAGCAAGTTGTTGCCGAACTTCAAGCTGCTTACCAGTGAGTCGCATCAGTGAGCAAAAATCGAAAAAAAAAACCTGAGCTAAACTATTGGAGGGGGGGGGGGGGGGTGTTCTGTAACTTTCCGAGTCAGGCAAAACAACAGTTGTAAACTAACCAAGAGTACCTAGTTTCAGGCATTATCGCCAGAGGTCAACTCTTATGGCGACAAAATTAATACAAATTTAATCTTGTTTCACTTCAACTTTAAGGACCACTAAACTCATTGATAAAATTCATACTCAATACTTAAATAATAAAAAAAAATTAATCAACGAATTACAGTGATATATCGGACGAGGAAACACCAAAATCTCAGTGTAAAAACATTTAACCTCATCCTGTAAAGTTCCTTACTATCAAATACATCTAATAGTATAATGTACGCTTAGCGAATTTGGATAACTTGACGATTCATTCTCCGATAATGTCTGTGTAGTAGAAACTTGAAAACTTAACTTTTCTTTGCACTAGTTGGTGAGAGTTCACTTCGAAAACTTCACGGCAGGATATCAGATTCCGTTTGATAAATGTCAGTCAGAGTGATGTCGAAACTCGTACTTAGTCATTGTTCAATAGGTACAGATTTTAGAATGTGCAATCTTATTTTCGTGTGATATGTTTTTCCAACAACTCAAAACATTCGCCTCCCTGTCCCCGAATCCTACACGAGACGTTCCAAACCCGACGCGAGCACCTCCCACCCTACTGCCTTTTCCCCTCCGTTTGTTTCCCGCTGGGTAACAACCAGTGAGTATAGAAATAACTAGAGCGGCCTTCCCCAGTGCTGGAAGGTGAGCGGGCGTATGCGCTGCCCCCCCAACCCTCAGGTGCCTTTCCCCGCCCTGTCTTCCGCTGAGCCTTCCACTGCTCACGGCCAATTTACCCTACTTGCATCCTCATAGCGCATCTCCTTTTAATCATGTAATTTAATTATGATTTATTATCATTCCAAATAGGTCTGCCACCTCGGAATGCAGGGTGGCAGGGGATAAGTGACGAAAAATTTGTTGTGTTAGTCTGCATCAAAAATGTAGTAAAATGCCGGCAACCGCATATTTTTATCTCAATCCGTACTCGAGATATGATTTTGTTTTATTTCAAGAAAACCGTGTTTTTTCCTTTTAAACTCAAATTTCTCCACTTTGCCTCATTTAATTTTAACTTTTGACCTCATTTTCGGAATCAGCATTGAATTTTCTATAAGAATAATGTACTTGAGTTCTAAAAAGTTCCATCCGAAGACCTTCACATCAGCTCACACATTAACGAATTTGAAAAAATAAAATTTTTGAAAATCAATAAAACTTTACTACTCTTCCAAAAAAAATCTTGAAAACTGGCAAATCTCATGAAAACTGTATCATCTAATACTCTTTCCAACGGTATAATCAATTTTACTTTGCTATTGAGAGGGAAAAATTATGTTTTAATGTTAAAAAATGTGGGTTTTTCAATGAAATTGTTGGTTTTCTCGAAAGTTGAGCCTCTATGAACCTACGAGTATGGGGTCGGTTTCTATGTATTTTTTCACGCTGTATCGAATGGTAACATTTGTAGATCTCTCCAACTCCGTTATAATCGAGTTTTACACTTAAACTCGCAAATGTTTAGTTTGTTTGTTACGCTTAAATGTATGTGTGTTATGGGGTAAAACTAGTTAATTAAAGTGAAAACTCGATTATAACGTAGTTGAAGAGATCTGCAAGCGTTTCCATTCGATACAGCGAGAGAAAATACATAGAAACCGACCCCATAGTCGTAGGTTCATAGAGGGTCATGTTTTGAGAAAACCAACAATTTCATTGAAAACCCCACATTTTTTTAACATTATCATTTAACAATTTTCTGCCCTAAATAACAAAGTAAAAGTAAAATTGATTATACCATTGGAAAGAGCACTAGGTGATACAGTTTTCAAGACATTTGCCAGTTTTCAAGATTTTTTTTTGGAAGAGTAGTAAAGTTTCAACGATTTTCAGAAATTTTATTTTTTCAAAATCGTCAATATTTGAGCTGATGTGAAGGTCTTCGGATGGTACTTTTAAGAACTCAAGTACAATATTCTTATAGGAAATTCAACGCTGATTCCGAAAATGAGGACAAAAGTTAAAATTAAATGAGGCAAAGTGGACAAATTTGAGTTTAAAATTAAAAAACAGGGTATTCCTGAAAAAACCTTTCAAAAATAATATCTTGAGTACGGTTTGAGATATGCAGTTGGTATTTTTTCTGGAACTGGAGGTGGAAATGGTGAGGAATCCCACTTCAAAACCCGTGGTATCTTTGAAGTGGAAGTTGATGGCTGTAAATGAGGTGGAAAAGCAGAAAATATCGATGGAATTGCATCTTTTTTTAGATATATTTGAAAAGGAGATGAATTATCATAATCGGATTCTTTAAAATGGTCACCACAAACACGACTGTGATTGGTGGGGTTCCATTTTTCTCTCCTGATTGATCGGACCCATTTTTCTTTGAGTTCAGGGTCTTTAGGGAAACGGTGAAAGGAAATCTTCCTTACCTCGCCATCGCCAACGTCCTTGGTTCTCTCATTGTTTTGGCATCCATAAGCGACACACTCACTCGGTATTTTCTCTTTGTAAAAGTAATTTGTTACTCACCAACGTACATCTATCCATTCACACACCACTTCAAACAATCACATCGCACTAAAAATCAAAGCAACCGTACCTCAAACAAGTAGGCGCGTCAACAACAAAATATGAAAGAAGAGAACAAAACATGCAACAAACTGCTGAAAGAGTGCCGAGCGAGGCGCCAGGCATCAGGAGAGGCACCAGGGAGTGGGGGAAGGTCAACACACTTGGTCTTCGCCTTAGGCCGCTCTAGCTATTTCTATACTCACTGGTAACAACCGAACAGCTGACCCGTCTTATCACTTATCTGTTTAGGTTCTATTTTCCATTTAGATTACAGTACTTTGACATGCGTGTTTAGTTTATTATGTACTTTTAATTATATGTTATAACTGTAGTTTAAATTACTTTCATTATATATTCCTCCGCATGTATTTTCTTCCGTTTCAACATGCTATTTTGTTACCATTGCACATACCTACCAAACGAAGAGGAAATTCAATCTTCGCCGGCACATAGAATCTTGGCATGGTTCGGACAAAGTTAACTCGCCAAACAACGAATTTTTTATGTTCAGGAAAATTTCTTGAGTTTTATTACTCGTTTACTGTGATTTTACTTGACTCTTTTCTAAGTCACTATCTCTTCTAAGTCAGTTTCTAAGTCACATGGAAAATGAGTGGTGGTAATTTATTGTTCCTCATATACAATAAAATAAAAGCTTTATTGTTCTATTAATTTGTCATTTTGCATCAATTTTATTTTCCCTACTCCATTTGAAATATGTGTTCAGATACAATAAATAAAAAGGTCGAAGATAGCAATAAATTAGCAACATAGCAATAAATAAAGTGAAAAATGTTAACGTAAAAAGTTGCTCTAATTTCAAAGTTTATGAACTCAACAAATTTTCTTTTATAGTTTAATGGAGAACTTGAAAACCATCTACTACTAATTTGCAGTCAGAATACTGTTTAGTCTGGCCTATAAACGGGTGATAAGATCACGCAAGTAGTAATGCAAGAGAGCTGAAGGTTTAGGCGAGGGCCGTGACGTCATCGTGCAAATGAATTACAAGAGCTCTCGTTAAGATCTGTCTATTAAGCAAATAAAAAATAACCATGCAAATTCCGCATTGTTTTATTATTCATTTTATTTTAAGATTAAAATATTTATTAAAACGAGTTTGTCACCCTGGAAATTTGAACATCACCTGGCAGATTAGCTTCATGAAAGTATTTAAATTTGAACTTATAAGAAGCTAAATCTACCTAGTTACCTATTTGATTAATTACTAGCAGTTGACTCCGTCATACTCACCCTATTGACCACACCATTGACAAGTCGTTACAAAGGGGACCGCAAAAATTATGAAACTTCTTGGTTTTCTGTTTCCAGAATTCTTCAATCCATTAATGAAATAAAACGAATCACACCATTCTGCGACGAGCCGACCCCAGACAAGTTCGGAATGTCGTCATATTTCTCCATTATCAAGAAACCAATGTGGCTCAACGAAGGTGAGTGATGAGCTAAAACATATTGTGACGTTAAAATGAATTACTTGTCAACACCATTCAAATTTTCATAATTCTGCGCTTGAACGTTCATAGAAGCAATCTGTTGTTATGTTAACTTCACATTCTCCCAATTGAGTCCAAACATGATTTTGAAATTCTCTTCAACAGCAAAGAAGACTTGTTTAGAAAGTTGATCTTTTAAAACGAATGCTTGCAAATCTGTACGTTTAATTGGTCAACTAGTTAGTTTTTATCTACTTTTCACCACCTCATTCAGCTTTCACTTTTTCTTCAAATATCTATGGTTGTTGCAGTGAGGCGGAAAATCGAGAGCGGGGAGTACGAAAACCTCCATGAATTTGTGGATGATCTCCATTTAATTCTCTACAATTGCTACAAGTTCTGGGGCGAAACACATCGGATTTCACACCGTGGCTTCATCATCGAACACAAAATTGAAACAAAACTCGCTGAAATCCCTATGTAAGTTACATTATATTTTTGAAACCAATGTGTTGACAGACTTTCCCTGTTTCAATAAAATGACGAGCTTGGAGCTGTTCTAAAGAACACAGTGCGAACACAGTTCAAGATGCAAACCTCTATTTCTAAGGGAAATCACAGATCGATTCGGATAGTTTTATTTGGGAATGTTTCATGTCTTTAGGATGGCCGTGTATATGAGGTTTCGCGTTCAAGGATGCATTCAAAGGTTAGGTAACTATAAAGGTGGCCCTGCCAAGGTTTTTACCTTGGGATGTTGAAATTTTATAGGGTGACTATCTGGAACATAGAGAGACGGTTGAAATTATGGGCTCTTTCTAGATCAGCTGAGTGAGCTAAATGCTCTCCTGTTCACCCTAGGGAATTGAAATTTGATAGGCAGACTCTCTGGAACATTAAGAGACATGGAAAGTACTTGCATAATAATAGTATAGACATGATCCTTTTTTTTTCATATCTGAATCATAAATCGCTTTTATATAGTAAGTTCGTTCTCAGTGGTAGTACTGACGAATCCCAAAACTTATAGTTTTTATCAGCATTTAGATTAATGGTACTTACCTATATCAATTTTCTCCAGCCGAAAACGAAACGTTTTGCGTTAACGACAATGGTGTTGCGTTTTTGAGTAACAAAAATGTTGCAACAATTTACTGACTGCTTACAACCGAGTCGTTGCTAGAGAAATGGTATTTCGTCTTTGTTCATCTCAAAAAATGCGTTGACCATTCGTTCGAAAGCTCTCGATTTATCCAACCATATGTTAACTACTGCAAAGTGCGTGGCCAACAAGCTGAGTTATGAGCATGGTTATATGAATAATTGTTTACACACAGGTGATCATTCTCAATAATTGATATTGTGAATATGATTGCAACCGCTTGTTAATTTCTGATAAATTCATGTTATATGAATAAATGAAAGCTTATGACGAGGAGGGGGGGGGGGGGTGTAAAATATGCATTTTTCGTGTGAGGGCTCAAATGAAAGCTTATGACAAGGAGGTTTCAAATATGGCGCTGGTGATAATAAATAAAACAACTTGACATCTAATGATAACGCCGCAAAATCTGAGTCATTCCTGTATGCGGGTTTCATGGGTTTATGTGAAACGCGTGAGCTGAAACACATTCTGTGTTTTAATAATTTCACTCGAAGTATGTAAACAGAGGTAACTGGGGCCCAGAGGGGGTCGCCCCCTGGCGAGGCGCGGAGCGCCAGTTTTTTTCTTTTTTTTAAGGGTTTCTTCTAGTGCCAAATTTCGATTTTTAAGGGAGTTTTAGAGTAGGTCTAATATCTGACCTTTCTTTACTTTGTCTTTTTTTGTATTAAGGGAGTAATATATTTGTGTAATTGATCAGTGCATATTTACTAAATTTATTATATGGCTTAGTGCTTCCGGTTTTTTTTTTTTTTTTCCATATATTATAGTACTAGAACACTATTTTAGAGCATTCCTCAAACTTCAGAGGGGTACCCTTACTCTGGAGGTCGCCCCTCTAATGGCCCTTTAACCCCCATTCATTGCAAAGACATAGTTAAAGAATGCCCCTTCGAATTTACTCCAATCACATATCGAGATTTTTAGGGTTAGCGGGGCTCTGTTGACCATTGAGATGTCAGAGGTGCTTGTAACTTTGAAAAACCAGAAAAAAACTAGTTATTGTAGCGATTGGTGATATACTTCGTTATCATACTACACATACTTGCATGCTCCGGGTGGTATGCCAGAAGAATCTTAACTTTTTGAGGGCCTCCCTCCAGTAAACTTTTTAATGCACAGACCACCCTTAGTTCAAACTTCAGAGTGGAACCCTTACTCTGGAAGTCGCCCCTCTAACCCCCATTAATTGCAAAGACACTTCGAATTTACTCCAATCATATATCGAGATTTTTAGGGTTGCCCTCCTAACATGAGGGTGGTCATGAAGTCTGTCAAGGGCTCCTCGCTTTAGTCCATCCAAATTTTCGCCTGAGATGCTTGAGAAGTGTTCAATACTTTCCACCTTCCCTCTCTGTTTGAAAAGTAAAAACGTCCAAAAGATTGAGAATATAGATTTGAGGCTGTAATGGACTCATGGATACTGAAAGGAAACAGAATCTGATTCCTTGTTTTCTTTAATGTTTTTTTTATCCATTACGAGCGTTGACAGCGTATTTGTTTACTGTTACGAGTTTCTGCTGGTGTATACCTTACCTTTGATGAAACTTCCGTCATTTTAATATCTAAGCACAGTAAAACAGAAAACGAACGCACCTCATGTGACAGTTTGTTGAAGAATAGTAAGATGAGATGGTGGTGTATTTCTAGTTCTGTTTGTATCTAGACGACCATGATAGGCATAGGTAGTTGAGAAGTTGGGCTCTAAAATAATTTTCTTCAGATTTTCCTGCCAAACATGAAAAGTTGGAGAGGCAGGGCAATGAAGCTAACCAAAGCAAACCTCCATCCCTCGAACTGTATAGAATCAATCGCGACCCTCCACTGCATTTTTGACATTTTATGTCTTTGCTTTGGCACATAAACCAAAAAATCGTTACGTAAACTGTTGACGAAAATTGTCCCAGTTGTTTTCTGATGATTTCCGCTTACAACTGAGTCGTTGCTAGGGAAATGGTACTTCGTCGTTTCTCATCCCACAAAATTCGTTGACCATTCGTTCGAAAGCTCTCGATTTATCCAAACATATTATGTTAACTACTGTGAAGTGCGTGGCCAACAAGCTGAGTTATGAGCATGGTTATTTGAATAATTGTTTACACACAGGTGATCATTCCGAAATAGAAATTAACCGCTTGTTAATTTCTGATGATTTCATTGAGTTGGTGTTCCGATGATTTGATTCATAGCAGGTGATCCGAATATTGCGAGAACGGTTTGATTTGTGAAGCGGTGGTTAAATCATTTTAACAGGTAATTTCTATACTTTACACTCTAGGAAGCTGTAATTTCGTGTGTAGCCTCTTTAGGACATTTACTTGACGATGCCCAGGGTCCGGATCAGATGAGTGGCTCTTAGAGCTTGCATACGAGTCTGCAACACATACGAGTCTGCAACTAAAGACATAAAATGTCCCAATGTGTTGCAGACTCGAATGCAAGCGTTTCTGATGATTATCGAATACAACCTTATCGTTTAGCATGGAACATGCTTCTTTCCTTTTTTAAGGACTTCCCTCAAAACCACCATTCAATAAGTAAGGGAACAACCGACCTCGAAGGCCGTTCTGGCATGTCACTCTTCATTTCAGTTTGCTACCTCTGAACGTTACAGTTACTTTTGTCTGTCATGCTTCACTCATTTCTTTATCGGTGATTTGGGTTTAGTATTTACAGCACATTAATTTCTAAATCCGTATAGAATGTGGATTTATATATTTTTCAATTGTGTAACTTGGGTGTTAGTAAATAAATTGTGGTACCGTGAGAACGGTCTATAATATAAATTCCTTTTATATCAAATAAAATTTTAAAAAAGTTCCTAACGTTAAACTTAGATAGTTTTAAGGAAAAAATCACTCAACGCAAATTGGCACAGAAAGTATTCAGCTCTTGGGGCGTCATAGTTTCTGCACTGAGAATGGCGTTGGAGACAGCTATGGTGGATACTGGGTCCTGGCTCTTCACCCAAATGACGCCGTTCATTCCGATGGCGCTCTCGTAGTTGAATGCTGATCCTAGAGATGGCAGCAGGGGACAGTCTTTCTGCAGAATTTTCCTCACTAAGTGCAGACTAGCTCTGAAGACGAATCCACCTGACAGGACACCCATGTTCTCCTTTCGGCCTACACGACAACAACGAAAAATCAGATCAGAACAGTCACATTTCGTTTAACTGAAAAAAGTACTTTCCAACGGAAGAGTTAATATTAGGATAGCCTATGTTGTTTATGCACCGTAGCTACGAGGATTTCAACCAATAACATTATTAAATAATACTCCGTAAAAACTTTGAATTGAGTGATATGCTTTCTTTCTTATTCATTCTAAACATTTACTTTATTAGGGGGGTGTCTAGAAAGGATCATTTTGTTGGACAAACACCCAAGGACAAAGTACCACACTTATAGACAACTCAGTCGGTTTAATAACAATAATCAATTGGGGGAAGAAAAAAAAAATCAAAACTTATTAATGTTCACATCATTAGTGACAACATAACGACCATTATTAGTGAGAAGGTACAAGTACCTCTTCTACACAAGATGAACAATAAATTCTTGAGTCATTTTGGGTTTTTTTAGGGTTATTAAAATTCTGTTGCCAGTCCTGGATTTGAACCCTAGGCCCTCAAAGTATACCAACTGAAACAGCTAGCTCTGAGTTACATTTTCAACAACTTGATTGAAGTACCGGAGTTATTACCATCACTTCAAAATCAAATACACTGATACATCAAATTGTATTCCAGAACTACATATTTGTGATAGAGAGGAATAGTTCCTCCTTCTCGATTCTTGAATACGCTGGATCTGGGGGTATGCCGGACGGTTTAAATAACCCCAACAGGCATACCTCTGGGTGTAGCAGGTTAATTGCTTCTCACCTTTGACTCTCTCTTTCTGTCATCTCTTGTTGTTACATGGTAGCAGAACGTGGTTTCGAGCCACCCCCTCGCCCCCCACCCAGCCCTTTTTTATTGAATGTCTTGGCGCCCCTAATCCCCTCTCCCCCACCAATAGTAAAAATGGGCATTAACCCCTTAAAATTCAAGTACTCAAAAACTAAAAAACAACCCCGCCCTGCCAATTTTGAGGTCCACTCCCACTCTGCCCCCCCCCCCCCCCCCCATACACAGTATTACTTTTGACATGGATATGTCTTTTGGCTGGGGGTCAAGGAATTTTTCGCGACACTTTTTTTTCTCCACACAAAATGCAACGCTCCGGCACTTTAGATTATTATCAACTCGAAAAGTGAAGGCTAGGTAGAATTTCTATTGATTTTTCACGTACAACCAATGAGTTACTAGGGAAGAGTAACTCCCATAGTTTTCATAGTAGGAAAATCGTTCGCCACTTTTTGGAATGCTCTCATTTTATCACAACACCTCATGACCTCTAAGCCATTGTAGTGTCAAGGGATGCTAATTTATTACTCTAAGTTATAAACTAATATTGTTTTGTAATCATAATGGAATAATCTTGTGAAAAGAAGGCACTACATGGTTGGTATACAATTGAGTAGTAGGTACCTACTGGTAAGCAGACTAGACATATCCATGATCTTTTGTTTTTCCCATCAAGGGAGAAATTAAAATGCTTGAAAAATCAATTCTTTCAAGTAATTCGGTATCAACAGTGGATGGTATATTGTATTATTTTAGTATACCTTCGTTGTTAATACACACGAGCTCAGGCTCCATGTCGGGAGATACGACGACCATCTTTCCATACACGACGTCACCGACGTTGACTTCTGGGCGGTTCTTCTTTGTTGCACCCTCGAAGGCCAAGAAATGGAGCAAAGCTGCGTCCGCTGCTCTGACATCAACTTTAAAATAATCGCCCATCTTCTTGGTGACAATGCCTACTACACCCTCCCCCCGTGCAGGCATGTATCTAGAAAAGACAGATAGATCTATGAGAAATATGCAGGGATTGATTGATACTTTTTGAATATAAGCCTCCATTCTAGAAATGCTTATTGATTGGACATTGTTCTTTGAGAAGCATTGTATATTCGTATGTACCGATTTTGGGAATTTGATCAAGTGTTTGGGCTAGTTGACTCTTTTGAGCATGAGGCTGGTTGCTCCTAGAGAGGTAGAAACCACTTTTAAAGGAAATCTGATAGTTAAGTACTTTCATATAATAGAATAGTGCATGCCCACTTTTATGGTAGATCTACTGAAGAACTTTGGATTTGTGGTCAGTGAGATGCGTGGCGAAAATGAATTTGCATTGAATTGTACACCCTACCTCCTGGGAAAAAATTCGTTGTGAAATATCGAAGACTGTGTTAGTTCAGCTACATCTGATGTAAAAATTACTCAAATTGTATCACTAGAGTTGTAAGTATTTTGATTATTACACAATATGGTCAAACTGGAGCACTCGATAAAATAAAATTACTAATACGTAACAAGGTCTACTCCGTGGTTACTCACAGAAAATCCGATTTTACTTGAAGCGTTCTCATATTGTGACATGAATGGGTAGTTATCAACGAAAGGTCTTTTTGTAGGTTTCCAGTCACTCAGTAAATTATAAAGAACACGTTTAGTGGAATTTATATTATAAATATATGTCTGATCAGGCTCTTGAATGAAATTTATGGAATCAGCTCTGTTTCTGGTACGAATTAAACTATTTAAATCACTCGCGATGAAGTTGTGGGAACCCATCTCAATGAAAAACTATAGTTAACACGTTCACTGCGTCTCGATGTACTAGTCATCAAACCGGTTTCCTCATGGTGCGTCTCGATGGACAGGTAATCAAACGACGTCCTTACGACGGAGCGACCGACGTCCGAATATCGGTCGCTGGGGGAGTCAATTGAGGACTTGAAAATCGATTTCGAGTTGAATATTTCTCTTCGATAGTGTATAAAGGTATTGGTATCTCTCGTTGTGCCCTCAGAATCATTACAAAATTAGAATCGATCATTGGAGTTGATATTTCGATACATCATTAGGGTTCTCGAAATTCCTTTCCGGCCCTTGACAAGTTTGGTTTTTGGAGACGCAGTCAACGTGTTGAAGAAGAACTTTATCCAATTCCACGAAAACACAAGAGTTATACTGTTACATCGATATCAACGGTTAGGTACTCATAAAATTAACAAACAATAACTTATTTATTATTTATTGGTTATTGTTTATTACTGATTGACCTAACCGTCGAAATCGATGTAACACTGTAACTTTTTATTTTCACGGATTTCACGGTTCTTCTTTACTTTCCTTCCTGTTATTGGAGTTAAGAACGAGCTAGGAGGAATGGAAATCATACCTACTAACAAATATTCCATCAAAACGTCTGCTTACTATCCTGTTTAGGTGACAACTTACGCTGTCCCCAGTTGTCGTAAGTTGTCACCGGTATATACCCACAAACTCGATTGGAAGTTTGATGATACTAAAGTCAAACTGTTCCCCGTTTGCCCTATTTAGTGATTAGGTAAACCTCGAATCCACTTGATAAGATAAAGAAAAATATGTTACATGTTCGTTCAATCTCCTTGAGGTGAAAGAATTACCTTTTCTCCAAAGCATCGACCCAGAAGATCTTGCCGTGCATTTCTCTCAAGACGCCGCATTTGCTGGATACGATGCAGTCCCCTATCTTCCGAAGTCCTGGCCCAACGATGACCTAACAAGGCAGATCAATTATGTACTCATAGGTCTGTAACTATAGATCACGTTGGTGTACTAGCAAACATCAATAAATTAATCACACATCAATCTACCTGGTTCTTTTTGCTAGCTTCTTTCACGCCTACCGCATCGACGATCTGTCCTGGAAGTACTATGTCTCCAACTTTACAAATATTCACTCCTACTTCACTCGTACCCACTTCTACTTCTTTACTCGTACCGTCCGATTTTCGTTTCATCTCTGCACTCGGAACCACTAAGTATTTTGATTGAAGTCCAAAGCGAAAGCCTTCCAACAAGGTGAAGGCCAAAACTTGATTCACAACAATAAAAACACCATGATTAAAAACTAAGTAGGTACTTACTGTTTTACTAGCTTCAAAATGAAAACTCTACTTTCCGTGAACGTGCTATGAACACAAATAAATATTTAGATTTAGAAATCACGTTAGCGTCAGCGCAAGTTCTGAGGTTATACCTGCCCTTGCCCGATATCATGGACGCCTTTCCATCTCCACGTGGAGCTGGAAAGGAATGATGGAGTAGCACCCCGTACAGTTTCTTCTTGGGTGGAAGGGATGGGAGATGGATCTAACCGCGGGGTGGGCGTGGCCCAACTGGCCATTCAATACCCAACACCAGTTTTACAGTTTTATTAACTTCTCAAGCCCCCTCCCCCCCTGAGTTCAATCTTTTTTTCACAGTGAAAACTTGAACTTCTCTCTATAATTCTACTTGAACGTATAGGTAGGTATTCTATTTATAACTCATTGGTAGGTAAATGATCAAAAATTAGTTGTCATTTTCTTAAGAATAGAAAATTGAACACATGTTGTTCCTGATGTATTCAAAGGATGCCATAATATATAGTATTTTACCTTTTAGTTAAAACTTTTTCGCAATGATTTAAACCTTTTTTACTTTAAATTAAACCTTTTTAACTTTCATTTAAACCTTTTTTACTTTAAATTAAACCTTTTTAACTTTCATTTAAACCTTTTTCACTTTCATTTAAACTTTTTTTACTTTCATTCAAACCTTTTTCAATTTCATTTAAACCTTTTTCACTCTCATTTAAACATTTTTTACATTGAATTAAACCTTCTTCTATTCCCAAGTAGAAAAGTCAATTTTTGAACAAAATGAATGATGAAAACTTTATTTACTAAGAATAAATAAACAATACAACAATAAATATGACACCAAACTGACATGACAATAAACTGACATACAAATAAAAATGACTGACAAAATGAAACAGGAACAACGCAATCAATGGGGTCTTGCTGAAGGGTCTGCGTATTTGACCGAGGAGAAAAGCGGCAATTAATACTCTGCGTCATTGGGGAGGAATTCATGACACAAAGGAGTTAGGTATATACGCTCATCGTGACACGCAGTAGTAATAAGCTTAAGCTCGACATGGGTAAGCTTAAGCTTAAGACATGGGTAAATACGGATCGCCTTCTTCTTAGGAGAAATGAGGCGACTGAATGTGTCTTCCTCTCTTTCTCCCTAGATCGGCACCGGGGTAGGCACCTGCTTTCAACTCTGACAGCCAGCGTATCATTCATGAGTTTATTTTTTACACAAATTAACATTCTCTTCCAAGGTTTAATTCAATGTAAAAAATGTTTAAATGTAAGTGAAAAAGGGTTAAATGAAAGTAAAAAAAGGTTTGAATGAAAGTGAAAAAGGGTTAAATGAAAGTAAAAAAAGTTTAAATGAAAGTGAAAAAGGTTTAAATGAAAGTTAAAAAGGTTTAATTTAAAGTAAAAAAGGTTTAAATCATTGCGAAAAAGGTTTAACTAAAAGGTAAAATACTATAACTTTGGTGGCCAAATAAGGTGGTACGCTATACCATCACGTACCTTGACTTTACTTTCTTAATGCTAACCGAAATAAAAGGGAAAGTTCTTCTCATAGTGATTATTGCTGCACATCTCCACTACTATGTAATTGTATTGTTTCTCATTTGCTTTATTCTTGCCTTTTCTCCTTTGTAAACTATGAAATTTTTTCTCTGACTTTTTTTCTCAAGTTTAATAAAAAGTCCAGTCATGCAGCATGACCCCATGAGCGAATTTTTGAAGAAATCTTCGACATTTCAGTTGCTATTGATCGTGTTGAGAAATTTTAGTTTATGATTTTGATAGACAAACATGGAATCAAATTATTAACACATGCACAGAGTAAACTCATCAGTTGTGATTACATTTTTTTTTTTTTTTTTAAGCACCTACCTACTACCTACGTTTTAAACAGCATGGTTCTAGGATTGGTTATACAGGGATACTTCCATAAGAGTAGTTCAATCTGAATTTGGACAATGTTTCATGCAAATATTACCGATTTTTACAACTAGCGAACGGCATTATTTCGATTTTTGACTGATTTTTCAACTTTGAAATTTTTGAAAACTTGATACATATTCTTATAGGAAATTTTACTCTGATTCCGAATATACCACATGTTAGTATGCTGAAAAAATTATTTCGCACAACAAATCGCAAAAAACAGGCTATTTTGAAATGTTTGACTACATTTTTGAAAATTTCAACCCGAAGATGTAATCCGATCATGCTGGCCAACGAACTTGAACTTTCGTTTTGTGTCCTTAACATTTTAAAATTTGTTTGAAGTTTCTAGCACATTTCTACGGACAGTTACCGTCTGGAATGACACATACATACATCTATACATACATATACAGGGTGAGTCTCTCTCACAAATGCAAAAAAAAATTTGGGTAAAACTACATCAAAAATGGAGGAAAATGCCGCCAACTGCATATTTTTATCTCAATCCGTTCTCGAGATATGATTTTTTAAAGGTTTTTTCAGGAAAACCGTGTTTTTAGCGAATTTTTGAAGAAAATTAAGCTATTGCTCTCGCCTCAAAATTTGTACAATGTGAATTTTTGAAAAAATTTTATGCAGAAATCCGTTTCAGGCTATTCTGAATCATATTCTGAAGTTTAACGCATTTTTTTATGTATGTATGTATGTATATATGTATATATGTATATATGTATATATGTATGTATGTGTCATTCCAGACGATAACTGTCCGTAGAATTGTGCTAGAAACTTCAAACAAATTTTAAAATGTTAAGGACACAAAACGAAAGTTCAAGTTCGTTGGCCAGCATGATCGGATTACATCTTCGGGTTGAAATTTTCAAAAATGTAGTAAAAAATTTCAAAATAGCCTGTTTTTTGCGATTTGTTGTGCGAAATACTTTTTTCAGCATACTAACATGTGGTATATTCGGAATCAGCGTAAAATTTCCTATAAGAATATGTATCAAGTTTTCAAAAATTTCAAAGTTGAAAAATCAGTCAAAAATCGAAATAATGCCGTTCGCTAGTTGTAAAAATCTGTAATATTTGCATGAAACATTGTCCAAATTCAGATTGAACTACTCTTATGGACGTATCCCTGTATAACCAATCCTAGAACCATGCTATTTAAAACGTAGGTAGTAGGTGCTTTAAAAAAAAAAGAAAAATGTAATCACAACTAATAAGTTTACTCTGTGCATGTGTTAATAATTTGATTCCATGTTTGTCTATCAAAATCATAAACTGAAATTTCTCTACACGATCAAAAGCGACTGAAATGTCGAAGATTTCTTCAAAAATTCGCTCATGGGGTCAATGCTGCATGACTGGACTTTTTTCCTTTTAAACTCAAATTTCACCATTTTACTTCATTCAATTTTAACTTTTGATCACATTTTCGGAATCAGCATTAAATTCACTATAAGAATAGTGTACTTGGGTTCTTAAAAAGTACCATTCAAAGGCCCTCACATCAGCTCAAACATTGACGATTTTGAAAAAAGAATATTTCTGAAAATCTTTAAAACTTTACTACTTTTTTAAAAAGAATCCTAGAAACTGGCAAATCTCATGAAAGCTTCTTCGTCTAATACTCTTTCCAACGGTATAATCAAGTTTACTTTTATTTTGTTATTTAGTGGAGAAAATGATGTTTTAATGTTAAAAAAGTCCAGTCATGCAGCATGACCCCATGAGCGAATTTTTGAAGAATATTACCGATTTTTACAACCAGCGAACGGCATTATTTCGATTTTTGACTGATTTATCAACTTTGAAATTTTTGAAAACTTGATACATATTCTTATAGGAAATTTTACGCTGATTCCGAATATACCACATGTTAGTATGCTGAAAAAATTATTTCGCACGACAAATCGCAAAAAACAGGCTATTTTGAAATTTTTGACTACATTTTTGAAAATTTCAACCCGAAGATGTAATCCGATCAAGCTGGCCAACGAACTTGAACTTTCGTTTTGTGCCCTTAACATTTTAAAATTTGTTTGAAGTTTCTAGCACAATTCTACGGACAGTTATCGTCTGGAATGACACATACATACATACATACATACATACATACATACATACATACATATATATACATATATACATACATAAAAAAATGCGTTAAACTTCAGAATATGATTCAGAATAGCCTGAAACGGATTTCTGCATAATTTTTTTTTCAAAAATTCACATTCTACAAATTTTGAGGCGAGAGCAATAGCTTAATTTTCTTCAAAAATTCGCTAAAATGTGGGTTTTTTCAATGAAATCGTTGGTTTTCTCGAAAGATGACCCTCCATGAACCTACGAGTATGGGGTCGGTTTCTATGTATTTTTTCACGCTGTATCGAGTGGTAACATTTGTAGATCTCTCCAACTCCGTTATAACCGAGTTTTACACTTAAAATCGCAAATGTTTAGTTTGTTTGTTACGATTAAATGTATGTGTGTTATGGGGTAAAACTAGTTAATTAAAGTGTAAAACTCGATTATAACGTAGTTGAGAGATCTGCAAGAGTTCCCATTCGATCCAGCGAGAAAAAATACATAGAAACCGACCCCATACTCGTTGGTTCATGGAGGGTCATCTTTCGAAAAAAACCAACAATTTCATTGAAAAACCCACATTTTTTAACATTAAAACATTATTTTCTCCCCTAAATTACAAAATAAAAGTAAAATTGATAATACCGTTGGAAAGCTTATTAGATGAAGCAGTTTTCATGAGATTTGCCAGTTTCCAGGATTCTTTTTAAAAGAGTAGTAAAGTTTTAAAGATTTTCAGAAATATTATGTTTTCAAAATCGTCAATGTTTGAGCTGATGTGAGGTCCTTTGGATGGTACTTTTCAAAAACCCAAGTACACTATTCTTATAGTAAATTTAGTGCTGATTCCGAAAATGTGGTCAAAAATTAAAATTAAATGAAGTAAACTGGAGAAAGTTGAGTTTAAAAGGAAAAAAACACGGTTTTCCTGAAAAAACCTTTAAAAAATCATATCTCGAGAACGGATTGAGATAAAAATATGCAGTTGGCGGCATTTTACTCCATTTTTGATGTAGTTTTACCCAAATTTTTTTTTGCATTTGCGAGAGACTCACCCTGTATACATACATACATACATACATACATAAAAAAATGCGTTAAACTTCAGAATATGATTCAGAATAGCCTGAAACGGATTTCTGCATAAATTTTTTTCAAAAATTCACATTCTACAAATTTTGAGGCGAGAGCAATAGCTTAATTTTCTTCAAAAATTCGCTAAAATGTACAACACTTGTTCAGTCTTTCCATACATCTACATTTTTTATGAACTTCCTACTTATAAATATTGATTTCGAATTTCATTACAAACTTGTCAAATTGACTGTAATAATTGACATGTTTGTTTCTGAAATTGTTACAAATAATAATAACAATAATATTTAAATAATCATATTGTGATCTGTAGTGACTCACTGAGTACCATTGAGGCGATTAGGGACTCATATTCATATGATCCCCTAATACAAAGCCTGCGTGTGTCACTACACCGAGCCACATCATTAGGCGCAAACATAACTTTTATGTGGATGCCAAGCCATGTAGGTATTCATGGCAACGAGTGTGCTGATGACCTAGCAAGGAGAGCCATTGGTGATGACTCTATCGAAATACTGCCTATGCGCGTTGAGGATCAAATCTCCTACATGCAGCATAAAGCCAGTTCCATTTAATACATAGCTTACAACATAATACATCTACCATCTAATTCAGCTTACCAATCTATCTACCGTCTTCAATACAGTTATTCGTTTTTCAGGAGCATAAAAGAAAAAATCAAGTGTCCCGTCTCAACGGGCTACTGTGTAATCTGTGATACAAGTAAAAAAAACTCCAATGAATCTTTTGAGGATGATGATCCGGACGCAATAAAAGAAGATGTCATTAACGACCCTGATATAGTTTATTACAACTCGAAGGGTAAGGATAGTATTCTAGTGAATCTACTACTTGACTCTTAGATTTGATCATTATATTACTTAGGTACCGACCTACTTACCCAAATTCTTATAAATTGATAAAGGGTGGTGCATCGTTTTAGCTATGAATCGAAAACTGCCTCCTCAATATTACACAAATATTGTGTCACATTGACAAATGTGACAATGCTAGAGCCAAAAGATCAGATAGGTGCCTTTCAATGTGACACCTTCAACTCCACCAGACCCATATCGCATCACGTAGTTATCTTTATTGGTACCTATCTACATCTATATGCTTTATCACATTTTTTCTTTTGTTTTCCAGGTTATGTTTCCAAAATAGTACAACGATTGTTAAACGAAGATGAAGAAGACATTGAGCCCGAGGAAGAATCAGAAGAGGCTAAAGAGGAAAGACTGAAAATGGAGAAGTGGGAACAAACCACGCTCAATAAATTGGAGGGAGCTTCTGATATTTTCTATATACCAGAAGTGAGTTTTGAATATTAATGATAACAAATTGATTTAATTTTTTAGAGTGTTCTCGTTCATTCAAATAAGTATCAACAAATTCATCTGTTGAATAATGTGATGCAGATTCGAATTCTACGTGAAATTTCATGAAGAAATGACCCATCACTCGATTTTTTAAGTGCTCAATTTCACTCTAAAAGTGCAATAAATGTGAAATACTGAGTTTTTGGAGTATTTTTTCGTGCTGAACCTCGTAATGATGTTCATTTATTGATATTTGCAACTCCTACTTTGGAAAACTCCGAAAAATTGACCAGAATTGCACATTTCTTATACATTCCTACAAAGCCAAATCGTACTAGGTAAAATGTAGGTTTTTCGGTGCAACTTGAAAAAATCGAGTGATGTCATTTCTTCATGAAATTTCACGTAGAATTCAAATCTGCAATAAACAAAAATGGGGTTTCTCATTCAAAATACCGAAGTTGATGTCAATTTTGTCATTTTTGAGATCCTTACAAAAAACATTAAGATTGAAGAAAAAAATCTATTTTTTTGACCCATTATTAACTATTTTAGCAGGAAGGGGGGACGTTTTTGGGGACACCCTGTATATATATATATATATATATATATATATATATATATATATATATATATATATATATATATATTCGTGGGTTTTTCTTGAATTGACCAAACTAGACATGTGGTTTTTATGGTTTATTTCCCGACGTTTCCACCCAGGGTCTGGGTCCTAATCATGGGATCTACAAAATACAAAGGATGAATGTGAAAAATGGGTGAACAGTATATGGCTAACAAAGTATGTTTAGTAACATTCCATAGTGGGTAGGTATACTCTAAGTTTTACTTACAGTATTTACAACAGTCGTGGACTCTTCAATGTCAACTACACTGGTTCTGAATAACTGATAAGAGATAAAAAACATTGCGTCTAATTGGACATGTAAACGGCTATTAGTTATTCTAAAGGGTACTGTAACGGACATAGGTAGAACAATCTAGGTACCTACTACATTATAGCTAAAAGATACTAAATTATGAAAGGTAATATTACTAATTAAAACTATATAACGAATTGAATGTGAAATTGAGGTGATGAAAGGGGAAAGTTTTTATAAAATTAGCTAGGTAAATTTTTTTATTTATTTTTTATTTTTTTATTTTAGTAATTTGGAATAAACAGTTGATAAGCCTTTTATGTCTCTTTTAAAATTGATGCACTTTTCTTCGTTTTTAATCATGAATGCTACTTCTTTTACTTTGCGTTTTTCAAATGATGATTCAAGACAACAAATTTTCCAATTTTCGTCACTGACTGTGGGGTTATGTTTACTAACGGCTATGTGTTTCGCTAATGCTGTTGCATAATTGTCATTTAATGGGGTTTTACTGTTTTTCTGTAATGCTTGTGTATTATCACGAGTATGCCCTTCCATTCTTTTTACTCCTAACTGCTTTGTTTCACCATAATATAGTATATCACAATCTTGGCACTTTATTTCGTAGACTATGTCACTGATTTCATTTTTGGAAAGGGGATCTTTTAATTTTGAAAATAGGTTTTTGTTTTGATTTTTGGTATTGTTATAAAATGTTAATTTCAAGTCATTACTGTAGGATTTTAATTTTTTCTTTATTTGATCTGAGACTGATCCTATATATCTGAGTGAAGCAAATTTGGGGTTGGGATTGGTATTGGTATTAGTGGTGGCATTATTGGTTGCATTTGATACTACAGAAGTATTAGTTGGTAAAGAAATGAGATCAAGGTTTGTGTCTGAGGAATTTTTATTTCTGTTGTTGTTGGATGTAATGTAAATTAATTTCTTAATTAACTTTATTGGATAATGATTAGCTAGTAAGATAGTTTTTGTTTCATTTATGATTCTATTGTGGAATTGGGGGGCAGCAAGGTCTAGTCTTCTTTTTAGAAGGTTTTTTGCAGTATTAAATTTGTACTGGAATGGTTGGTGGGACATGAAATTAATGATACGACCTGAATATGTAGGTTTATGATAATAATCTGTAATGATAGAGCCATCTTGTTGTTTAATGATTTTTATATCTAGAAATGGTATGCTGTTTTGCTGTTCTAATTCTAATGTGAATTTCATATGGGGATGACAGATTAAATTAAATTCTTGTAGTAGAGGTGCTATGATATCCTCATGTACAATGAGAGCAGAATCGTCAACAAATTTCTTGGCCCATATAATCTGATTTTTATATTTGTTAATTATAATTTCAAAAAAGTGGTCTAAAACGAGGTCAGCAATTATTGGACTGATGGGGGAGCCTTGAGGAACACCTTTGATTTGTTTATAATATTGATCTTGATAACGAAAGTAGTTACTTCCCAAGACAAAATTTAGGATTTCTTGAAAATTTGTGTAGCTTAATTTGGGATTTCTAATTTGAATATTAGGCCAGTGATTTTTAATTACGTCTTGAATTAAGGTGATAGGAATAGTTGTAAATAAGGATACTGCATCCATGGATATAAGCTTGTAATTTGGGGGTATTTTAACATCATTCAGTGATTTTTTGGTTTCAAATGAGTTTTTTGTATTATATTTCTCTGTATCTATGCATGGTTTTAGGATTTCTATGAGAAATTTGGATAAATTGTAGTTGGGACTGTTTATAGTGCTTACTATTGGTCTCAATTGTTTTGGGTCATTTTTCTTATGTACTTTGGGGAGGGCATAAATTCGGGGGGCGATGCATTTATGAGATACAATTCTAGCTCTAGTTATTTTGTCTATGGTTTTTTTATTACATAAATTATATACTATGGAGTTTGCTTTTCTTTCAAGTGATTTTGTAGGGTCTTTATCTATTGGTTGGTAAGAAGATGTATCTTGTAACATGCTGTGTAGTCTATTATGGTAATCATTTTTGTCAATTAAAACAGTGACAGCGCCTTTATCTGCTCTAAGAATGAATATATTGGGGTTTTGTTGAAGGAACAATTTGGTCTTATCGTATTCATGTTTAGTTATGAGTGACTGATCAGTTTTATTCTTGTTCAATTTGGAATTCTTATTGTTATTGTTAGTGAGAATGTTGACAATGTCACACCTAGCTTCTTTCTTTTTGTCTTCATTTATGTCCAAAAGGGTTACTATATTTTCTACATCTGCAATCATGTCCCCTTTCATCACCTCAATTTCACATTCAATTCGTTATATAGTTTTAATTAGTAATATTACCTTTCATAATTTAGTATCTTTTAGCTATAATGTAGTAGGTACCTAGATTGTTCTACCTATGTCCGTTACAGTACCCTTTAGAATAACTAATAGCCGTTTACATGTCCAATTAGACGCAATGTTTTTTATCTCTTATCAGTTATTCAGAACCAGTGTAGTTGACATTGAAGAGTCCACGACTGTTGTAAATACTGTAAGTAAAACTTAGAGTATACCTACCCACTATGGAATGTTACTAAACATACTTTGTTAGCCATATACTGTTCACCCATTTTTCACATTCATCCTTTGTATTTTGTAGATCCCATGATTAGGACCCAGACCCTGGGTGGAAACGTCGGGAAATAAACCATAAAAACCACATGTCTAGTTTGGTCAATTCAAGAAAAACCCACGAATGTATTATTCACTAGACAACAACACTTCATATATATATATATATATATATATATTCCATACATTGTGGCACCCGAAACAATAAAAACAGCATACGAAGTGGCACCCAAGTTTTTATGGCACCCGTATAAGGGTGCCACATTGTCAACCCCTCATATCTTACCTTAACTTCAACAATAAACACATAAAAGATTTTCACTATTTAATTTAAGCTCTACTGGATGATAAGGATTCATAATTACAATTTTACATTGATTCAGTGACCAACAAAGAGCCTTTGAAGTTTGGGAGGTGGGTGCCAGTTGAATGGATTATGGATCACAAATATACAGCTGTAGTTCATCGTTTTTCCGCGTGCTTCGCCGCTGTCGGGTGTTTCGTGTATATTATAATATACATAATAATATACACATTCTATTTTGCTTACTGAATGGCTACCGGAGATCTGGCAGGGTCGGCCATTGCTTTAAATAACCTCGTCTTCTCCCCACCTCTTCTCTTTTAAAAAGCAAAGAACTAAAACAACTGGAACGCTGTCTCAGGGTTGAGCGTGCGGTCGGGCGGGTTGAGATGTGTTGGACGACTACACAACTACTCCCAGTCAAAAGCACAGGAAATTCTCAATTTTAGTTCGATTTTGATGACATTTTCAGGGATTGTGTTGGTTAGCCTCTTTATGTTCCCCTATGAATTTCATTGCAATCGAATCAATTATGACGTGTGCGCAAGCTCAAACGTGAATTCATAAAATAACGTCGATTTTTTACGGTCTATCGGTTCGATTTTGTTCAAACCCGGAGGGTAGTTGGCTATACGTATCAGAAATATGCTCTATGAGTTTTATTGCGATTGATTTAGTAATGACCATTGTACATGCGCAAAAATAAAATTGTTCGACTCTTGTGAAACTCAGAGACTAAGGAACCGATTTTTATGGAATTTTCTGGTTTTGTGTGGGTTAGCTTCTAGATGGTTCCCTTTAAATTGCATTGTTGTCGGATCAATAATAGGGTGCACGCATGCGCAAACGTCAGATTCTAACAACGTCGATTTCTTACGATCTATTGGTCTGATTATGTTCAAACTTGGAGGGTAGTTGGGTAGAGGTTTCTAGGAACGTTTCCTATGCATTTTATCGCCTTATTGATATTAACTTGGTTAACACACGTGAAACTCTGAATCTAATTGACCGAATACTCTCAAGGAGTGTTAGGGGACCCTAGATGATCTTCTATAGTCTTCTTTTACGTAATATCATCCATTTATGCGAATTTTTGGGACTTTAGGAAATCTGGAATGGAATAGAAAGTTCCAGTTATGCAACAAAAAGTAAAATAAAATTCAAGATCATCTCCACAGAAGTATTTCAAGATGGTACATACGTGATGAAGTAACATCTTTTATGCATTATTCCAGTACCTAGTTATACGTTGCTCAAAAATGGATGATGCGCCGCGAGTGGTCACATTTATCACATTCAGTTGTGTTAACCTGCTGTGAATGTTGTTTATCTGCAGTCGACTTTTCGGAAGTAATTCGGAATATTCCCATTTTTTCTATAAAATGTACGGGTTTTCTTTTGCAAAACAGTTTGGTCATCGTGGATATAGTTTTTATGAACTACGATAATTTATTTTCTCCGAAAATTGAGATTTAATGTGATAATACGAGGCCCTAGGGATCCACCTGGAAATGTAACTCTTGATCAGTGCCTACTCTTTTTTGCCAGAAAATAACAGAAGGAATACATAAGAACGACATTAAACCATGTATAAAAAAAAAAAAACCGAACGACAGACTTACGGTTCTACAGTCACATAATTTAATAATGATTAATTTTACACATTATTAGTTCAATGTGGTTACTTAACAATATTAGTTTATAATTTACTGTAATAAATCAGCTTTCCTTGACACTACAGAGGCTAAGGGATCATGAGATGTTGTGATAAAATGAGAGCATTCCAAAAAGTGGCGATTGTTTTCCTGCTATCACTAAGGGAGTTACACTTCCCTACTAACGCATTGGTTGTACATGAAAATCAATATTTTCGCCGTAACGTAACGGTAGGAAAAAATGGAAACGTCCTATTAATCATTATTAAATGATAAATTGCTGAACCAGTATCCACAAAGCATGTAGCAAATCAAACAAATCTTTTATTGATGACAATGATATAACTGCGTTTATCTGTGAAAATTGCTACGAAATAGTTATTGACGGAGGAAGCAGGTTTGACCCCCGCTTTCCGTTCCAAATTTACAAGACGAACAATTAGCCGAAAATGCGGATTCACTGAGTACCTATAGGAAAGTTCGACCACATGCATCGATAGGTATCAACATATCATAATTGATCAAATAATAAGAACATGTATAAACTTGTAAATATTCAAGTAGGCACTGCATAGGTACCGTCTACGTGCCACTATGTAGTAAAGCATTGTTCTACATTTTAAATTTTATTTAAATGATTCTTTTTAATAAAATTTAAGAATTGAAACATTCTCCGGAGAACTGACGCTGAAAAACGCATGAAAAGTAACTTTTTCGACAAGAGTAAGAGAACGTTCCACACATTCCTTTGCACAAACAAAGTGGTGTGGTGATAAATTGCCTTTTTGGATTTCATATTTACTCAAGGCAGGATCCAGTTTTGAGAGTTGACAATCGAAAGCACTCAACCAAAAATATGTAAGTAATAATTACCTCAAACAATGAAGCATCTAAAGTGCAAGGTACACAGGAAAAGTTTACAATTATACTGAGAGAGTTCGTCAGCCAATTGAATCTAGCCTCATCTGCGCTGTTCTCTCTCTCTCTCTTTTTTTTTTTTTTTTTTTAATCAACGTTAAGTACAAATGCTCAAGATTTTTTAGCCGAGTTTCTGTAATTTGTCTTCCAACTCCAAGTGAGGCCAGGCGTCTATTGGTTTATAGTGTTTTAAGGTAATCACCGCAGATATTTTAGTCAAAATTTTGCTTGTGGTGTCACACACACCCTGTGAAAGCATGAAGGGCAGGGAAAACCGCTGTAGCTGTGCGGCATAAGCTTTCAGTAACGATGTAGCAGCCAATCACTCGTGATTTTGATATTTAACGATAGACCCCTGGATCCGTGACTTTTCACTTTGTCCCTGGTTTCCGAGTAGGTACTAACTGTCACGATTCACCGGGTCAAGTTCTGTTCACTCGCTATATAGAAATGAACTAATGATTTTAGGGATTTTCTACGTGGGTTTACTATTTTTACTGATTTACTTTCGTAGCCTTTCGTTCATATTTTGAACTCAAAATGTTTTATGGACAATTCATCGTACCAGTCAAAAACAAAAGCTTTTCTGTGAACATGAGAAGAGAAATTAATGAAAAGTGATGTATTAAAAATAACACGTTTTTGTGTTGGCAGTTGGGACTACACTCAACATTGGATCCTGCCGCTTTTGAATAAATAGTAAATAAAAAACGGCAATTTATCACCTCGTTTCGTACCTGTGCAGTGCCTACTTGATCATAGATGCTCTTACTATTTCTTCAATTATGTTTTGATACCTATAATTCGACATACCTCGATATACCTATAGTTCGATGGATGTGATCCAACTTAACTTTACAGGATCTATACAACTGAAGTCTTATGAATGCCTTATGAATATTTGAGTTTGAGTTGAGATTCAATTTCTTTTGTTTCTCATCGTCAAGTGGTATGGAATTATTAGTCTCCTTGCCTATTTTTCTCGAGATTTGGGAATTTCAAATGAATGTGATAAATGGTGATGAAAATTATAAATACATAAATGATTGTATAGGTAATAATAATGTTTGAAAAACCGAAAATGTCACATTACTAGTAAATTTTCTAGTAAATAGAGGAGAAAAAAAAGTTGATTTATCTTCAAAATACAAAGGTTCATTATTGAAAATAATAAATCCAAATGCGACATTCAACATAAGGTCGGATTGTTTCGATTTTCGTAGTTTTAGAGTCAACATGTATAGTAAAAACCCAAGTGTGCTTATTCCAGTTACTTGGGCGACCTAAGCTATTGCGAAAAAACATCGCAACTTTCGAACTATTTTCTATATTTTTGATCTTACGCCAAAACTAAGCTAGTTAGCAAGGAAACATCTATTACCAATATTCACGGCAGTTAAATTCTACGTAGAATAACCTATTAAAATTTGAAATATGAGTAATCATGCAACCGCTTGTAAAAAAGGCACTTTTTTCAATTTGGGTGAAATGTTTCACTTGGATTTTTAAGAGCTTTAGTCTCAGAAACTGTCACACCAATTGAAAAACTTATTAGATGAAAGTCATAAATAGTCTAACTTTGTAACTAATGGGTACCAAACATTGGAAATTTAATTTATTTTTAGCGCATTTATGACAAAAAATACAAATTGTCCACACACGACTCCCGTCGTACACCTGAGGTGGTTCGTCTAAATAAGGTTAATTTTGGCATGACTACTCAATCTTAAACGCAATTTAATTATAATATCCTTATAATACAGAATTCAATTAGTCTCGCTAATTTTATTATTAGTAAACTAGGTACCTAAATATAATTTTACGAAATAATAATTTCCTTAGAAAACTATCACGTGTTAGAGAAGGAGCGGTCTAGTGACAATTTTGAATTTTCCGTCATAAAATGACATGTATTATATGAGATGAAATTCATTACATGTATTACATGAAAATGAAATAAAATGACATGTGATATAAAATGCAGATATAGAATTAGATGTCCTACGACTTTCATTTGATAAGACACACAGACTGGAGAGCAGTGAAGTTGTGGAAACCCATATCAATACTATAAATTATTACACTGGAAAAAAAAAAAAAAAAAAAAAAATTGAACGCGAAGCTGGTACTGGGAGTTTTTGAAGGTATTGAACCCGAATCCGAAGCCCGTTTTTCACATAGACGTCTATTTTTTGAGGAGGTGGACGTGTAATACTAACCCCCAGGACCAGAACCTGTGTCGTGAGGGCATGACCTTGATTTTTTGGGGGGAGGGGGATAGTGTTATTAAAAAATAATAAACAAGTAGATCAGTGCTCACAAAATGAGACACATGATAGCGTATTTTCTTGTAAGGAGATCCGCGTGAAATAGTAGACGTTTCCTGCGTTGAATTAGAGATAAAATGGCTTGGCAGCTCAATCAGCTGATCAATGACCTCTTAGTCGTCATCAACCCTTGGCATATCTTTATTTCCACAATGTTACAGATTACATCCATACCAAGTTTCATCAAAATCGGACGTCGGGAAGTGGCATTTAAAACGATTTTAAGAGGACATACATACAACATCAGCGAACAAAGTGAACACAATAGCTCATTTTTCCTTTCTTAAAAGAAAATGCGCTAAAAATCAAATCAAAATATAAATCAGATCAGATATAGAACAATAACGATTTATTATATCATTCTAATAGTACGCAATCAGATTCACAGTATTTGACCGGGGGATACCGACGGATTCTGCCTCAGGTTTGTTATCTGTAATGGAAAATAATAAACCTTTGTGTCAAGGATTTACAGTATTTTGACTTCATCTTCACCAGTAAGCTAGTGACGCTTCGATGGCAGACGTGTATTTCTAAGTTACCTATTAAACCAATTAATATTGGCCGTAATTTGAGTAATGTGTATACGAGTTTCTTTTTGACCCCAATCCAAATCAGTGTTTTTGAACGACGTCTACATTGGCGAACCGGCGATATTCGAGTGGCAGATTCGCATAACTACAGTACATCTACATGTACATCTGATTCATATTTCATTTATTTACCAATAAGTCGATTGCAGACCCAAAATTTGTGTTTTTGGACTGCGTCTCTAGCAAAGACCTAGCGATACTAAGGTAGCAGACTTGAATTCACGTAACCTATCAATATCCTGGTATGATGGGCCACAGTTTCAGCGATCAACAAAACAGTCGTTTCTGGGCGCTCAAACTCATATATTTCAACCACATCTGCATGTAACACCCATCCACCTTGAGATAGCAGACGACCATGGTTCAGTTGGCCATGGATGAAAGTGTTAAGGGCCGATATGGTTCCCCCTCCAGCTGTAAGCCATATAGATCTGTTTTTCTTGTCGCCATCGGTTTTGGACTAGCAGACGTGCATATCTTATACAAACTCAATTGAATACTAACAAATTCAATAATTGGTCCGTTTCTATAGATCAGTTGCCCCTTTTCAGCCGAGCTCCTAGTGGCATTGGCGGTTAGCACCTATATCTTATACATTGGCTGAATGAAAAGATGAGGCGGTGTCGAAGGGGAAAATTAGGCCGGTGCATCGACAGCAAGTTAACACCCGAACCAGCAAAATGCTCGGTAGATGCCTCCTCCCTTTAGTTGTGCATGTCCTCATCCGCATTTACACGCAGTTGTGAAGAAGTTGATAAGGGTGGAAGTGGAAGGTGACGCGGATGTTGCAGTAGGCATAAGAAATACCTGTTTAATGCTTGAAAGCAATTTAGATGAAACAGCCAAAATAATTCCTATGAGTTTGTGGTGGGTTTAAAATAAATTTGTAATTCACATTCGACCACAGTACACCAAGCATAGAACTCTATGCTCTTCTTCAAGTTTTTTAATGTCTCAAAAGTACTTTGATGTCCCTCCTTTTGATATCGCCTGTCCTCGGGCGATCACGGTCATCTAGCTGAAGGAGATAACATCGTGCGTCGTAGAATTTAGTAGATATAAGAACTTTGTCGAGCCTGATTTTGCATCCGGAGATGTTGGCATTACGGGCAGATGAGGTTGGAGATGCTCCCGATCGAGGTTGGTCCTAAGCATCCAAACCAGACGAGAAATTGGAGGGATTCATGAGTTTTGCTTCCGATGGTTATGCAGATTTAAATTCTGATCGAAACGGTGTGTCAGTTATCAACTTGAACCCTGATAGCGAAGTCAAAAACGCCGATCTCCATTTTTTTGTCCAGGATGATATTGAAGGTGGAAGTTGCGGAACTGTTTACAATACATGCAAACGGTCTGTGAAGGACAGGTTTCGAGTTTGTGGGCAGCCGGTAGACGGCTTTTACATTAACCATACAAAATGGTCACTTGACTACGTTAATCATGACCTTGATACCTTGAAACTGGGACATTTTCTCGCTCCATAGGGCTTCTTACAAAAGGGGCATGGATATTTAAGGTCGGATAAGAATTGGAATTTTAGAACTGCTCATTTTATTTTATTTGTGTCTTGCAGTTTTTCCATAGATTTGATGATTTTCTAGGAGCCCCTGTGGGTCAGAAATTGCTGATCACGTTCTTTGGACGATTGTATTGATGGGAATTTGGCAAAGGTGGAACTGAAATATTTTTTTTACAATGTCAGAACGTGTTTTTGGGATTTCAAACGATTGTCTCGAAACGTAAAGACAATTTTCTTTCGTATATCTGGGAAAGTGTTACCTACTAGTTCTTAAGCAACCAAGAACTACCCACAAATATACTATTTCATTTTCGTTATGAGGTCGTGTACTCCAAATTGAAAAGTTAGGATTTTGTCCACTAGACTTCCATTTCTTTAGACATCTTGAAGTTACGGACCAGAATGTTTCTTCTCACCTTTTGTGCAATACACACAAATTGCAAGGGTAATGATGGGCTGGGGTAAGAGAATTTTTGGCCGAGGTAGAACCTCGTAGTTGCGCTACCATTTCCATCGTTTAAGAGGAATGTTCATATTACCAAGGTAAAAACATGCCTGTGAGATCCATGGAAAACATCTGGAGCCATAATGATGGGGATGAACTCTTTCTCTCCGGTGAGAAGGACGGCACTTAGTTGTGCACCAATGTACTATATGGTGATACAACGATGGTTCCGCGTAAAAAATAACGATTCTCTTAAACGAGATAATGTTTTTTTGAAAAACGCATAAAGACGGTTTATTAGATAGGTAGGGAGTTGATAAGTGATCATTATTATGGTGAATGACACCAAGAAATAACATTGATTACATAGTATTGTACTCAGGTGCTATTCCGTTATCCCCCCCCCAATCTGCTTCACGACTTTCGCGACTGTTTCACTTATCCTATACTCTTAAACGAGAAATTCTTGTATAAATCATCAGGGGATACATACCCCCCCATTTCGACTCGAAAACACAATCTGCACTGGTCAATCCTCCGGAGTGATCTCCGTGGTGTTCTGGGCCATTCTTAACGACGAAAGTTGCTTATATCTGGCCGTAACTGTGGAAGGTATAAAAAGACCCTTCACTTACTGGCTGTAGCTCCACGAAAAGAAATTTTTATCCAGGTTTCATAGAACCCAAAACGATTTCTGTGGGAAAAATAATTCACATTTTGTTGAGAAAATTGGAGCACATTTAATACCTACGCCTTTTCAAAGCTTATTAAAAATTTTGCTTGCTGGTTGTGGTTTTACAATATCCACATTCAGCGTATTTAGTACCTGCACTAACAAAAGAAGATATAGAATTACAAAATTAAATTATCTAGGTACCTAATCTGCTGGCAAAACTAAAAGTCTACGAGATTTAAACATTCTTAACGACGAAAGTTGCTTATATCTGGCCGTAACTGTGGAAGGTATAAAAAGACCCTTCACTTACTGGCTGTAGCTCCACGAAAAGAAATTTTTATCCAGGTTTCATAGAACCCAAAACGATTTCTGTGGGCAAAATAATTCACATTTTGTTGAGAAAATTGGAGCACATTTAATACCTACGCCTTTTCAAAGCTTATTTAAAATTTTGCTTGCTGGTTGTGGTTTTACAATATCCACATTCAGCGTATTTAGTACCTGCACTAACAAAAGAAGATATAGAATTACAAAATTAAATTATCTAGGTACCTAATCTGCTGGCAAAACTAAAAGTCTACGAGATTTAAACATTCTCCTTCCCTGAAGCTCAGTCTCTGGATCTTTGACCATAGTTTGTTTACCTCAACAGAACCCAGGAAGACCAATGGGAGTTGTGAAATTCTTGGTTCGCTCTTGTTTGTCCGCTATTATAAAACGGTTGATTTGTCTGCTGTTCTGAAGGTGGTTTGGCAACGTCGCAGATACCACCTAGGTATCAAAGTGGTCGCCACTTAGTCAGTGATTTGTAATTGTATATCTCGGTTGGCACATAGATATAGTGATATGAAATTTCCTGGAAGATTGCCACAGGTATAGCATTGTGGGATTCAGTAAATAACCATAAAAATGAAATAAAAATATCCTTGCTGTTTTTAAATGTCATTCGAATCAATATACACCATAAAATAAATATATACACCAGGGAATAATGAGGGTGCCTCCTAACTTCAATATTGTATGGGTGCCACAATGTTAGAATATTTATTTATATACATATACACCAGGGAATAATGAGGGTGCCACATTACTTCAATATTGTATGGTTGCCACATAGACGGTGACTTAAAATTCTCAAGAATGGTGCCACAAGTATAGAATTATGGGATTCAGTAAATAACCATTAAAATGAAATAAAAAGTATACCTTGCTGTTTTTAGAGGTCATTTGAAGCAATATACACCATAAAATACATATATACACCAGCGGATAAGGAGGGTGCCTCCTAACTTCAATGTTGTATGGGTGCCAAAATGTTGCAATATATATATATATATATATATATATATATATATATATATATATATATATATATATATATATATATATATATATATATATATATATATATATATATATATATATATATATATATCATTCGAGACTATAAATCCTCAGGATTGAAATAAAATTCCGTTTTTGCGCCGAAAAATCAAGCTTACCAAATGAAAGAATGAGTTCGTTGGCCAGCACTTTTTGAGCACATTAAATTGGTCAAATGTCTAAAAATGTGCTTAAAAAAAAAAAAAACACTAAGAATTGCTATAAACTACTAAAAATTGATGAACAGCAATTGTCAACAGCATTTTCGTAAAAAAAAAAAAAAAAAATAGAGTTTATCAACAATGAACTAGGAAATTAAACATTTTGTGCACAAAATAATGCTGAAAAATGTTCTTAAATACCATTGATTTTCGCTGATAAATTGGTAAATACTACAACAAATAGCTAGAAATCCAAACTCTTTTTTTCTTCTTCTCGTAGAATATTGTTTAGAACTAGTTTTTTACCAATAAAACTAGTAGTTAACAATTTCTTTACGCTCAAAGACCTCAAATTTCATAACAATGTAATTTTGTTCTCCCCCAGGGGATCAAAATCCCGTTATACTTTTTTTTAAAATTGGGGTTGGTACCTTTAAAAAAAGATGGATGATCTATACAGGTTACTATCAATGGAAGTTGTAAACTATGAGATTAGTGATGAGAAAAGTTTACTTCTTTCTAGGAGCAGTCCTTGATTCAATTGCAGTGATCCTTCCATCATCCAACTCACTTCCCTCAAAATTCCTTGTCCTCAGTTGACCGACCCATGATGGATCCTCGCTAGCCAATCATAATGATTTTAGTCGTCCAATGATCCACTGGAACAGATCAGTATCAGCTACAAATGAATTGCTGTGTGTGAATAATACGAACCTCACTATATACAGTTACAATGTTTCCAGCATGTAGGTACAAGTGATCTTTCAACTTATGACATATTCACTTTTCACAGATCATTTAATGATCTGTTTGTTGGAATTTGTTTAGGCAGGGAACAATGTATGGAAGATGTGTTCATATTAATTTATATTATGGAATGCTAGCATTTCTGTAATTCATGGATAGATTTAATCGACCAAAATAAAGTCCCAAATCTTTAATCTTCCGTTTGCGTACAGGTATGTAGGTACCTATCTGTTTAACTCTGGCATTATGGGCATTTTCAAAATGAGCTCTGTGTAGTGATCTTGAACTCCCAGAAATGTCTAAAGAGTCGATTTGGTACTTATGAATATTGCAACTTTGAGTTAGCGCTTGGTTGTTGTCAGCTTGCGGTTGTTGGTGTTTCATGGAGTGAGGGACACCTTGGGAGTGCTGATGTCAACAGCATGGGGGAACTGTGTTAGAGAAGCCCATCATTGAAGAGGCATCGGCGACCAATCCAGGATTGCAAGGGGATCTGGCATGCAGAGGAGTGTGGGAACCACAGAGGATGGCGTTATTTGACGTCCCCTCATAAGTTTCCCGCTCAGTCTCTCAGTCCTGACAGCAGCAGGACAGGAAAAAAAGATAAAATACCTGGATGCATGTGAAACTTCATTCACGCCTTTGGTATGTATGTTCAGTGGACGCTACGTTCGCCCCTCAGATGGCCGGATTTGTAAGAGTGTTGGCTGAGTGGCTGCTAGAGGTCTGGATGCGTCCTCAGAGTGCCATTAAAGGATATTTAAGGGCCCGCATCGCCTTTGCGGTAATTCGAGCCTCTGGTATGTGCCTTAGAGGCACACAAAAATAAAAACCGAGCGGCTGAAGATTTGCGGGGGTTTGGAGATGGGGCAGCCTTGTATTTGGCATAATAGAAAGTGGAACAGCGTCTTTCCAGAAGCATAACTTTTTTTAAACCATGAAACACAAAACGCCGTTAACCAGAAGACCATTTTTTGCTGTTGCCAAATCCTTAATTTGTTAAATATATTGTTTTTATATTTAATTTTCCAGTTGGTCGATATTGGGCTGTTCCTTAAGTTAACCCACGAGGTTCTAAATGTGGAGGAGATGACACAGTACGAAGTTGAGCGAATGCTTCTTATTCCTTTGGAGTCTTCAACCCTTCAAACTCTGATGACATCCATTCTCAGGTAATTGTCTCCTTGCTCATCAGTAATTTGCAATGATTGCAGAGTTCTATTTGATCAAGAGGTACTTACTTACCTACGGTGTCCTCTCTGTTCCTAAATGAATCGCTATAAAAAACATTTCGTGTCCGAGATCTACTTTCAAACAATTGCATGTTAAATTTTGTTGCATAGAAGAAATGTTTTCATTTTGATTAGCTGCATTCTTGTTCATTAATTGCAATATTCCATGCTTTCAGTCCAGAGTGGAAGAGAAACATTCTTGACGAAACTCCTCTCATGCCTTACCTAGTGTGGAACAACAAACTTCGACAAAGGATGATGTCTTGGTTCACTGTATATTACAAAAACTGCAATCCAATCGAAGTTGGTGCACTGCCTCTTGAGATTATCTATCGCTATTAACCACAACTTCATTATTCGTTATTTACTGAAACTTGTATTCCCTTTTATTTTTATTTTTTCAGACTTTTGAACAACTTGGAATCGACCCGTATTTTTGGTGTGTCGTCAATCTAGTCCATCCGATGTTCCCTGACATACCTTTCCATGAACTTCCATTCTACGTCAGAGTCTGGGTGTTTAAAACCCTCCTTGACAACATTCTTGTAAGTGTATACATGCTAATTCTTCGTATATATCGTATAGGTGGTAATGAGTCGTTTCCCAGCACCTTGTGATTTTTAATGAATATATCCGGTATTCTCTTGAGAGAATGACTATGAGAAATAAAAATACTCGAAAGATGAGGAGGCGTGCACAGCAAAAATCAAATAACTGGGGTACTTATAAGAATAAAGCGGGGATGCTCTAATAGTTACAAATGCTCCTCCTTGAAGTGCTAGCTATTGTCCACCAATAATTTGCATATTATCTACCTTCATTCTATCAATTTATTAAGTTTGAATCTACATTAAGTGTGTTATTTCTCGTTCCAGCATACGAACAAAACTATCATGGACATATTTTTGGATGAAACGGGAAACCCCGATCGTTTCCGACATTCGTACTTAGGGAAGGGGCTTATGAACAACCACTACAAAGCTGTGCCAAACTTCCTCCCGGAAATCAGGATTTACAAAGAAATGTCGCCTCTTCTCTTAGTCGTGAGTAACTCAAGTTGGATGTTGTCGCGTGGTTAGAGCTTGAACGATTTGAAAAACAGGATCATCGAGTTTTTCCCAATGCCGGTTGAGGTTTGTCGGATGCTGCTGACAAGCATAATTTTCGTCTGTGGAGTGAAAACCTGGAACCAGTCGGTTTTTCTCAGTTACCGAGGGTAGCCTCCGCCATCAGTTTTATCACCAGTGTATTCTCATAAGTTTCTCATCACTTTTTCTTAGTGATGAGCCAAGTTTTTTGGATTTTCTTAGCCATATTGGGAAAAGATTAGTAAGGACATGTAAAAATAATTAGTAATGGGGCCTTCACTCCGCAGACGGAATTGCTGTTTGCAATTGAAATGTGAAACACCACTGAGAGGTTGCAATGAAACTTTTTGAAACACCCTGCATATTTGAAAGCCTTGGCCTTTATACATTCGTTTCATGACGGAAGTTAGTGGAAAAAAACGTCTATTTTACCGAAAAATAAAGAGTTAAAATGTTAAATCGATTTGGAGGAATTTATGATGAGAAAGGGGTGCTCAGGTGTCAGGGTCGAAAGGCATACGCTCATGTTGCTTTCTTTTGCGAACGATGTTGCTATTGTAGCGGACTCAGTTCCAGATGCCCAGGAGAAAATGGACTTTTTCCTTGAATACTGCCGAATCAACGCACTTACCATTAACACTAGCAAGTCTAAGGTTTTAGTATTCGGACACAATAAGACCATCAAGAAGTATAAAAGGATTAGATGCGGCTCAGAAGAGTTGGACTATGTTTTCGATTTTGAGTATCTGGGGGTGTCATTCTCGTCGTCGGGGAAGTTTTGGGCCAATTCGGACCGCCGAGTGTCCAAAGCAAAAGCGGCTGCTGGCTGTTTGAGAGATATTTGCGCAAAAGGCAGGGTCACGTCATGGGATACCAAACGAGCACTTTTTCGATCGCTGGTGGAGTCAGTGCTTTTGTACTCGGCTGAGGTCTGGGGGGTATGGCGACGAGCTTGAGCCAGTGCAATCCCAATTTCTGAAAGGTTTCCTCTATCTCCCACGTAATTCACAGAATCACTTTTTACGAATTGAGACTGGGTTCCCTGCATTGCTGGGTTTCATGGCCTTGTCTATGAAAGAGCAATTAATTACTGGGTCAGGATTTCTATGATGGATGAGAGTAGGGGGCCCAAGATTTGTTTTAGGGTATTCGAGTATATGCATAATTGTACATCCAGTTCAACTGATCATAACAACGGGTATACCTGCATTTTTAACATGCTCGCAGTCCTTGGCTCCCACGATATCCTAACAGCCGAGGACCCTCGAAATTCGAAATCGATCCTACCGTCACTAATCGAAAACTCTACAACCAATTATGGTGCCAGGACATCAATCTGGTTTACAGTGCCAGATTTAATATGTTCTTTAGGAGGATAGCGGACTATTCAGGTGGGCAGAAGTACTTGGGACTCATTCAAAATGTCCAGATTGAGAGGGTGTTGTGCCAGTTGCGTCTGTCTTCAAAGTTTTTCGTAACTGTTTATTATAGAGGTACTTCTCATAAGTTTAGAAGCGAGAGCTTATGCAATGTATGCAATATGAAAGAAGCTGACACCCTCTGCCATTTTTGTCTACGTTGCCCGATCTTAGAACCGTACCGAAGGCAATTCATTGCGAAATACATCTGTGGGCTCCCAGTGGTTGAGGATGAGGATCGTCTGGCTAATTTGCTCGATTTTGGTGATGATAGGGAGAAAATGTTAAATTTACTTCATTTTGTTACTAGTGCACTAGCACTTCGATCAATTGCGCTGACCGAATAGGTGTCTGATGTGTACAGCATTAGCATTGTATAGTGTACAACAGGATAGGCTTGTTGTGGATATTGTACCACATTGCGTATTGTACCACAGGTATAGCGTGGATGTTATGGATTCATAACGGATTATTATTATTTATATTCATTTCATATCGATGACCTCGTTTATTTTGCATGTACTTCATTAAGCTGTAATGCCCTGTTAACTAGATTATGAAGAAGATATTCGACTTATTTCTTAGCTATTATATATTTTTCTAATGATAATGTGTAAGTGGACCTGAACTCTTCGTAATAATCATTGATTTAATACAATAAACAACTTACTACTACTACGATTTCGCCGGTTAGGCCATCATAAGTAACAAACAATAAGTAATTATTTGTTTACGTTGTCTATTTCACTAACTTCCGTTTTGAAATGGGTTTCCACAACTTCGTCACGAGTGATTTAGTTCGTTTTTGTTTCACGATTGACTTTGGTTTCTAAACGATCATTTAATGCAATTCTTCCTGGAGGCTAATGTGTTTTAATGTTCTGTTGACCAGTGGACCAGAAAGTGGGAAAGCGCTGATGACGGTATAGAGAAGTTGCAGAGAAACAGGATGACTTTCGACAAAAGTGTGTTAAATCATTGAATTAAATTACGAAATTTGTCTCAATTCTTATATAAACATAGTTTTTTAGTCTATTTAACTAAATTTCTGTTAAGGCCCATGATAGTATTATCTTCAGTTTATATTACTCAGTTGGTATGTATACGTACAATTCTCTCTTCTCCTGCTTCAAAGTGTCTCTTGATTAGTTAATTGCCAACAATATCAAGAAAACATTGTCCTTTTGGTTTATTATTTACAATAATGAGGCTTTGTAATCGACCAAAACAACAAGTTTCAAATTGCCTTAATAATATCATTATCTAAGTACGTACGAAAAGTCGAGAGGATATGTTATTAAATATGCGTAGGAAAAGCATTGGTATTAACACACAAATATGACCTAGAAAAAAACATGTATTCATGCCTCGAAGGAACGCCGTACCCACTGCTGCGATGTATTATATGGGTATAACACGTAAAAGTAATAAATATCCATTCTTCTACACCCCTCTGCTACGCCCCTGGTAACCCCAGACACCACAAGGACCCCCTGCCAAGCGTGCCAGGCGTGCGTGCGTGCGTAAGTCTAACACTCAAAGCCTTGAAAAAGACACTTTTTCGCCCGTTTTCGGCCCATAGCATATATGCGAGTAGAGCGATCGGGATGGTTAAACGTTAGGACCAACTAGACCCCAAATGGAGTCTATGTGCGAAAGAACGGGTTTTTAAAGTCAATTCTTAGGCCTTTTGTGGCCCGAACGGCTGACGGACATTTCAAATTTGGATTCTACGCACCTTGAAACGTAAAGTGACAAAGTTTGAGAGGGGGTTATAAAAATTTTTTGCTACACGATCACATAGGCTTATTATTGGAAATAATAAGCCAAAACCAGAGCATAGAGGTGTACTGATCAGCTGAGATTTTTGAACCTAATTAGTTTCTTAATCGACCTATGGTGCTGAAACCTTATAAGGAGCTCTTTTGGGATATTTACAATACAATTACGAAGTAGGGAGGGCCAATCGGACGAGGGTCCTCTGAGACTGATGACTTCCCTAGCCTAGACCTACAGTGATGCAATTTAAGATGGAGCTCCTTTGAGACACCGAGAAAACAATTACGATCAGCTCTGAAGATATTTCTTTCCTAATTGACCTATGGAGATGAAATTTGAAATGGAGCGTTTTTGGAACTCGTAGACTACAATTACATGTTATGGGGGGAAACAGATCAGCTGAGGGACCTGAAAGGCTAATTTTTGTTTTCTGAAAGCCTATACTGCTAAAATTTGAAACAGAGCTCCTTTGGAACGCGTAGGATATAGTTACAATGTGTGAGGGCGAATAGATCAGCTGAGGGACGTCAGAGGCTAATCTATTTTACTATTATGTTCTGTATACAGGGCAAAATAATGATTTTACAGCAAGGCCCTACAACTGTACGTGGATCTCAGACGCCGCCTAATGCAAATTGAAGAGAGAGAGCATTGGCGGACATATTGGGGTCAACTTCACGCGCCCTTTTTGAATTGTAAGGCTAGCTAGTTGGTGTATAAGTGTTTGTAGAAAACATATTTTGTATTATCTTGATTGAAACTACTATAAAATCATTATAAACGACAATTATTATGATGACAACACAGTTTGTGAATGAATTTTATGCAATATTTTCAACAGAGACAAACAGTGGGAGCTGCTTGTCTTTGGAATATCTAACCAAATATGACGATTTACAAACTTATTTAGGCCACAATTCTCGTCCGATTTTCGTGATTCTTTTTTTGTTCAACTATGAATTTGGTCTAGTTTTGGATCTTATATCAGGAATTTCAAATTTGATTATGAAAAAGGGTGAATGGAGGGGGTATCAGTAAAATATCATGATGTTTTAACTAATGTCGTCAGATGTTTGTGATTCTTTTTTGTTCAACTAAGAATTTTGTCTAGTTTTGGAAGGTATATTAGGAGTTTCAAATTTCATTATGGACGAGGAAGATTGGAGGAGGTAATAGTAATAAATCATGATGTTTTAACTATTCAAGTCAGATTTTCGAGATCATTTTTTAAATTTGATTATAAATTCGGTCTAGGTTATAAAAATATGTCAGGAGCGTCAAATTTCATACTGGAAGTTTTATTATTTGAATTTGCTGTCAGTGGAGGGAGTTAATTGGGGAGGGGGGGTTCGAGAAGTCATGATATATTTGTTTTTTCTCTTATTTTAACACTCACCAAATATATATAAAATCCATTCATAGGGACGTCCGTGTAATGCATGCATTACTTACCAATATGATTTCACGTAGTTTTGCGCAGTGGCGATATTGTACTTTTCGTACCGTACTTATAATAGTTAGGGCATAAGTTAGTTAGGTATTTTAAAGTGAAAGATCCTCCCATTATTCAAAAGCAATTATCTCAGAACCATTCTTCCAAAGTAACAGAAGAATCGCTCTGCATTTCAATATTGAGACAATATCTTGTACATAAGACACAAGATATTTTACAAACACCATGGGTTCACCTGGATGGGGCAAGGAGTATGATCAGAGGAGCTGAACAATTGAATAAGTAAATGAATAACTACTTCATGGCACTTTCTATGTTATTATATTATTTTCATTTTACATACAATTTCATACAATTCTGTCAATACAATACGATACGATACAATATACAATAGTACAATACAATGTCAATACAAAAAACAATTTCATACAATTCTATCAATTTCTTGTTTAAAGGAAATCTGTGGAAAAAACAAAACAAAATTTGGATTAATTTGAAACTTTGTAGCTCATGCATATTGATAAGTTAGTAAAAAGAAAATTATTATCAACTACAATAGGTATTGCGTTACCACATCAAGAGGCCTACAACAGACCAAAATAATCTTTAGGAAATCGTGAAAATCTATACTTACTTGTGAAATGAGAGTGTGCAGTCTTCAGTTTTGCGATTTATGCAGTTAAATGCCGCACACACTTTAACCATTGTGCATTATCAAAGAAATTTCATGAGTAGATGAACTATAATAATACAATCTTCATTGCACATAAATAAACGATGTTGCCCCCAATATGGCCGACTACAGACCGTTCAATTTGCAACACGACACTAGCGCTACGAGTGGGTCTAGTTTACTATTACAATGTCTTTGTTTTACAGTGATCTGCGTAGAAGGGCTATCTAATACAGAAATAATAAACCTTTGTGAAATAATTGTTAGCGTTTTTACTCAACATTTTGAAAAAGTACCTACCTAACTACGATATATATGTTGAAAAGTAATCAATAATTTCTTTGGTTAGCTTCAAATGTGCATATTAAAAGTATGGTACACTATGAAATAGAAGGCCATTATTTTAAATGAAGGATTGTTGTGGGAATCAAGATAATCATCGTTTTCAATCTTTTATCTTTTGTATTTATTTATCCATTACCCTACATTTTGTACTTATTGATTTTCAGAAAAATTAACTTTTGGGCCAAATTGTAAAACGTTTCAACTTGCGGCAAAAGACATTGACACTCTGAATGAACTGATTGAGTTCGCCGAGTTTCAGGACCTTAATATGCTTCATTCCTCTCTAATCAAGTTCAAAGCAGAGGTGGAAACATCACATATCCGCTGTGAGGGTCTGAAGTCAATGTACAAACAGTACCACGATTTCCATTCAAGGTTTGTTGATGTATTAAACACTTTCACATTAACTCTTCATTGCCACTTTTCTTGCTTAGTTACTAGAAAACTTGTGGTTGAATTAAGTAGGACGCCCTTGCCTTGGAATATGGACGAGACCTTCTCGAACGATCAAGTTTGCCCCCCACCCCGGCAACTACTTGGAACCGTTCCCTACAAGAAGAACTATGAGTTCTTGAATGAATTCTCACAAGTGGAATGCACATGAATTCGCACAAATAGATCAGAATGCTGTGTATAGGTTGGTGGTCTGGATGCTCGCAAGCTCGCATCTCAAAATTACATAACATCAAGTAGTCAATCCCTTAGTAAAAATACAGATCAGTTGGACATTTAGGTCAGAATGATGTGTGATTATCTAAGTCGAAACAGGTTGAACGGAATTGAAGAACTCACAGTTCACAGCCTTGAATTGCTAACTCAGTGAGCCGGTAAAACAAGGTCATGATATGGTGATCAATGCAGTAGCGGGAAAGGCTAGCCTAGCATGGAAAGGAATAGGAATCGAACCCATTTTGAAACAAAACGCTTGTGGTTCCCTCTCTAGTGGCTGATGTTTTGTGTTCATGGCCCTTGGGTCAGGGAGAGGAAGGCGGTTTTGGATAATCACATTATTAATGGCGACGACTCCTCCTACTTGACCCAAGGATGGACAGCAATAGCCATCACGCTGCATGAGAAAATCATCAAAAATATGATCAAGCTGCCGAAGACCTGAGAGCATCATTCTCACGGTTAAGGTGAGGCGACACTGCTACCGTATAGTGATGGGTGGTAAATAACGTAGGTATCGCTTAAAATAACAAATCATCGGCCAAGGATGGTTAGTTGAATACCTAACTAGTTACCTGAAAACCTACGTTATTAGAATAACTTAACTTCTATGCTTCTTTCATGTTATGAGAAAAACTCTCCCCTAACCCAATATGGGGATCTGAATACATTAAAAATTTTCGAAGAAAAGGCCCTAGCAAGTAGGTAGGTAGTTCTGAAACTGTTTTCCCTTCCTCGACGTACCTATCTACTTGTGGCAAGTATACAGGGTGGCAGAGGATAAGTGATGAACATTTGTTTTTCTGTCAATCTGCATCAAAGATGTAGTAAAATCCCGCCAACCCATATTTTTGTCTGAATCCGTACTCGAGATATGATTTTTTGAAGGTTTTTTCATGAATACCTTGTTTTTTGGGAAACTCGAAAATTTGGGCATTTTTCACCTAATAATCGATTTGTCTCACTTATTTATGAATCTTGGAGATTTGGGAGTGGTCGCAATCCACTCGTCGCTGAAAAATACTTCGACTCTGAGACCCCACATTCTCTTTTGTCAAAAAACCTATTTTTTACCATTTTTCGGGCCACTAAATTATAAATTTGTACCTGAAATTCTGGAGCGATCGAGATGGCCAACGAACTCGAACTGTATTTTGTCAAGACAGATTTTTCTGCGGTTGAACGAAGTTTTTACCTCGTAATTTACGGAAGTCATCGTCTGGAAAGGCACCATAATGTAGGTATACGATGTTGAAATCTAGGATTGTGTTCTTTTATGTATGACACGGATTTGTAGGAGCCCCCTCTTCACAATTAAAAGTTTTAAGTCGTCTAAACAGCTCATTTTTTCTTTGAAAATTAGCTATAATAGTAATTTTATCAAGGATGAACCATAAATCTAAATAAAATAACCATAACTCCCTCAAATAACAGTGGAAATTAAAAATGAGTACACCATTGGAAATAGCGTTAAATTTGCTACCAACCTGATACCAAATCAAAAGTTTGTAAGCAGGCTTAATGGGAGAAAAATCCTGCTGAAAGTTGAAATTTGACAAATCTTAAGAAATCTGTCAAAATTCTGAGCGCTATCGCTCGAAAGTATTCCATTGAATTTTACCCCTGGAGACAGGAAAAACTGAGCCGAGGTCTCACCTTTCCATATTTATCATGTTATCAAAGTGTTTTTTGGGTGAAAACACGAAAAAATCCTAAAATTGAACTACTCGAAAACTAAGCGTTAAAAAAAAAAAAAAAATCTTTACGAGTAATTTTTTGTTGCAAATTAGTTGTAGAATCGATTCCTTCTTTGTGTGACACCTATTTCGGAGGCTCCATGCATAAACAATTTAATATTATAGTAAAGACAAGAAAAAGCAATGATTAATCATTGCAGAGTGCCTTGGACATGATAAGAAGGTATTTTACAATTTAAAAAATTATTTTCTGTTTAGGACCTGTGAGTATTTCACGAATATGGAAAACCTATGGTTCAGTTACACACAGTCCTACACTACGCCAATTAAGGAAGAAAAGAAAGATGACGCTTCGGAGAATGTAGTATTGGGTAAGAACTATGCGTGTGCAATATGTCTAGATTATATGGTTAAAAATTCAGATTACACAATTACTTATTACCTAAATGTACAAGTAAATTTTGAATAGGTGTATTTGGATTGAAATTATGAGAACCGACGTTTTCTTTATTGTTCTGACGTACCCTTGAGTATTGTTTCATCCAGATTAACATTATTATCTTCATTCATTCCCAGGGAAAAGGAGGAACACACCCAGTAAATACATGCTCAATATGGCGGAAGGCTACTCAAGCGAATCTGGAATTTCAGAGAATGAGCAGAGCGAAAGCGATACGGATTGGGAGAGTTCCTATAAGAGTCACCAGAGGAAGAAGAAACTTAGGCCTCCGAAGAAATTTAAACTTGCAGGTTAGGATATGAATAGATATGCACTTTTTTTTCAACAGCTGAAAAAGTTAGGAGTCATTTTACAAACTTTGTAATTGGTATCAATATTTGGGAGTAGTTTTCGAGAGGTAGTTATGGAGGGGTAAGGGGTTCGGTAGCAAATGTGATCTCAAATTTGGTTTCAGCATTCGTGAAAACTTCAGGCTATCAATTGACATCACAAAACCACGACTGAATTATTGGAAAATAATATTTTTAATTACACATTTTTTTAAAGTTTTCTTTGAACATGATGTGGCGAGATAGATAACCCACTTCACTAAAACATTTTAGGGGTGGAGAAAAGTTAAAATCCATGAAGTGTAAAGTTGGGGTAACGACGTGGTGTATGCAATGTTAAGGTGTTATAAATTTGTAAATTGGTGGTAGAGCAAAGAGCTTACTTCGCTACGTTAGTCATTTTCGAGAGAGGTGGGCAGATGTGTTAGTTTGACTGTCGCTTTTAACTCCTGCATTAGGTTCATTTGTAATGTGCGAAGTGGAGAGCGCATAAGCCCTTTCTATGGCTCGCTGATTGGCTGCTGCGTTGATGACCTTATGAAGATAGATTTGCTCTGTTTCATATTTAAATTCACCTTGGGAATCCGTCCGGGTTATCTTGATGGTTTGTTCATACAAACCAAATCTGAGAGATCCAAAAATCTTGCACTCCACTTCCTTTGCAGCGTCTAGTATAAGGGTGAGCGGTGTGCGGCTATGGAACGCCCTTCCTAGGGCTGTCAGAGAGTCCACCTACTCGGCCTTTCGGAGGTGATGTATGGCCCACTTTGCAGAGTCTTAGCAACCTTTACTTCCTTCTTTTTTTTATTATCTGTTAACTTCTTGATTTTACCTCATTTCCCTCTTCATTCATCTCTTCTCATATTATCGTCTTTATCTATTGTTCTTCTTGTCAATGATCTCTTCTCTATTCTCATTAATCTTTTTTTAATAAAGATCCTAGTACCTTTCTCTCTTTTATTTTATTTTATTTTTTTAATTTAATTTTTTTCTAGTTTGATTAGTACTAATTTAAAAAAATAAAACGCCCGTTACTGTTTCCTTGTTACTTTTTTATAAGTACGCTCGATGGGACCCAGGTCCTCTGCACTTTTTGAAATAAATGAATAAAATAAAATGTGTTCAACCAAAAACGTAACTTACATCTCCGTTTTCTTCACTTACAAATGCTTATTATCTTCAAGGCCCATGCAATTTCTGAACAATATGTTTGCAGTAGTGCAGAATTTTGTTACTTTGCGGCCACTTCTTATTTTTCAGGAAAATTATGTCGATTGCAAATAATGTATTAGTGGGCACCTTTAGTCGTTGAACATGTTTGTGTTTGTTGATAGTTGTGTGATGAGAAAAAAAGTTTGTTATGTTTTGAAAGTGGGCTCAAGTTGATTGTTATTCAGCATAATTGTGTTGTTTTTGACATTTTATGTTTGTCTTTACTTTGGCACATAAACGAAAAAAGCGTAAAAACATAATATCCATGGTTGTAGCCCAGTCAAATAAAGACAAAGAAGAAATTGATGAAGAGACTCTTATCATTCGACTCTTATCATACATCTTACATCTTATGGTTTCTTTGTGATTTTTAGTGGCCCAATTTCGTTTTTACGTTTTCTTTTGATTATTTATTGAAAATGGGTGGTTCTACACGAATTTTCAAAAAAAGGAAAGGACCAGTAAACCGTTATTCAAGAATAAAGACGACAGAGCAACCATCTAGCCAGCCTATGCTGCCGGCCTGTACTAAAACAAAAAATTTACGCACTTGTAAGCATAAATTTGACCATGTTATTGCATTTAATTGTTCCCTAGATGTTAATACATCGTTTTATGAAAGAAAAAAAATCAATTTTTCTCAAGTTTTTTGCTACCGGGTCCCCTTAATAGAATTTCGTGGGTGGGGGCAGTCCTCTACCGGGAGTACCCCCCCCCCACTTTTTTGAAAAAAGACCTTGAAAAACTAGCAGTTTTTGAGGTTATAGACCCATACTTTATATCAGGCATGTAAAAATTAACATGAAAAACATAATTTTTATTTGCACAAATTTTAGCTTGGTTACCAAACATCCATGTACAAAAAAAAAAGATTATAGGTAAGTAATTTTTTTGGCAAAATTATATCGAAAAAGGCAGGGAATGAAACATAAAACGCTAGAGAACTTCAGTCCCCGTGATGTAATATTATTTATAAATTATACCTTTATATTGTAAACACAGGATTAAATAATAATACACTCATTATTTGTTCAATTTACTTTAGAAGTAAACAACCATTTAATAAACACTCACGATGAAATTAAATTAACGAAGTACATTTTTGATTAAAGATGAAAATACTAATAAAAAGTCAAAGTGTAAATCAAGCATTTTAATTTCTCCCTTGATGGGAAAAACAAAAGATCATGGATATGTCTAGTACCTACTGCTTACCAGTTGGTACCTACTACTCAATTGTATACCAACCATTTAGTGCCTTCATTTCACAAGATTATTCCATTATGGTTACAAAACAATATTAGTTTTTAACTTAGAGTAATAAATCAGCATTCCTTGACACTGCAATGGCTTAGAGGTCATGAAATGTCGTGGTAAAATGAGAGCATTCCAAAAAGTGGCGAACGATTTTCCTACTATGAAAACTATGGGAGTTACTCTTCCCTAGTAACGCCTTGGTTGTACATGAAAATCAATACAAAATGTGCCGGTCGGGAAAAAAAGTGTCGGTCGGGAAAAAAAGTGTGAACGAAAAATTCCTTGACCCCCAGCCAAAAGACATATCCATGTCAAAAAAAATGCGTTAAGAAAAAGCGTTACGGTTGTTTTTGACATTTCATGTCTTTGCTATGGCACACAACCAAATTTTCGTTATGTCACGTTACGTTACGTAACGAAATATGCTCAATTTCTGATGATTTCCGCTTACAACCGAGACGTTGCTAGGGAAATGGTACTTCGTCGTTTTTCATCCCACGAAATTCGTTCACCATTCGTTCGAAAGCTCTCGATTTATCCAATCATATTATGTTAACTACTGCGAAGTGCGTGGCCAACAATCACAGTTATGAGCATGGTTATTTGAATTATTGTTTACACACAGGTGATCATTCTCAATAATTGATATTGTGAACATGATTGCAACCGCTTGTTAATTTCTGATTGCATACGAGTCTGCTACACACACCTATGCGTCTGCAACTGAAGACATGAAATGTTCCAATGTGTTGCAGACTCGTATGCAAGCGTTTCGTCTTTACATTCTTTCTTAGTCGATTACAAAGGTTTAAATAAATGATAACTTTTCTGATGATTTCCGCTTACAACCGAGTCGTTGCTAGGGAAATGGTACTTCGTCGTTTTCTTATGTATCTTGAAGGAAGTTCATCAACAATGGACTAGAACATTAAAAAATGTATGCACAAAATTAGGCTGAAAAATTTACTTGAATTTCTTTAAAAAAATAATAATAATAATAATAATACGCTGCTATAAAAAATCGATAAAACCAAATAAAGTAAACTCTTTAATTTTTGTTTAAATAGCAGATCATTTAGAACAAGTTTTTTAAAAAATTGCTCGCAGCACTTGATTGGAAATAAATAAACGTATCAAATCCACCTGGTCACCGATCAGCGCACTGTTGGAAGGGAGTACCGTAGTTTTAAGGGAACATAGTTGCAGAAGGAAGATGGGAGAGGAAGATTGCATCACCCGATGTGTATTAAAACGAAAACATCAGGCGTAACACAATAATAAAAAAATTTGCTCATTAGCCAATGAAATGTACATACCTACAAAATAAAATATCAATTCGAGACACAGTTTTCCTAACATTAACACAACAGAGAGCTCCAATTTGTTAATTTTTGACATGGATATGTCTTTGCTCTGGGGGGTCAATCAAAAATTTCAGTGACGCAAAATTTGTGTCACAATTTCAGTGTTTTTCACGTACAACCCAGCCGTTGCTAGGGGAATGGAACTTCCGCAGTTTTCATCGCACAGAAATCGTTCGCCACTCGTTGGAAAGCGCTTGATTCATGTGATAAATGTTCACATCTCAAGCTACCAATTTCCCCCTCCTTACGTACCTGGCTACATTCATAAACTAAGTTGATTGGACTATAAACAATTTTAATAAGCCGGTTACAATATTCTTAACGTAAAGCAATAGCATCATTTACTCCACTCCATAGGAAACATTTTCATCCTCTTGACAACAGTCGACTGTTAACAACAACTCATTGTAGTGGCTTCTCTCCACAGTTATTTTCAACATTTCTATAATATAACTAAACCGTTGTTTTGTAGGAATTAGTCGGGATACGGCCCAGGGATTTGTTTAAAGTTGAAGGATTTGTTTACAACTCTCGAGGACAACCGTTATGAAATCCCCAATCAAAGACATATCCATGTAACATGGTATCTCTGCTTGTAAAGCAGATAGTGGAACTCGTTTACGAGTTTCTTTTAAATTAATTTTTCGATGATTTCCGCTCACAACCGAGTCGTCTCTAGAGAAAGGGAACTTGTTCATTTTTCATCCCACAAAATTTGATGAACATTCGTTCGAAAGCTCTCGATTTATCAAACCACATTATGTTAACTACAACGAAGTGCGTGGCCAACAAGCTGAGTTATGATCATGGTTACTTGAATATTGTGTACACACAGGATCACTCTCAATAATTGATATTGCGAACATGATTGCAACCGCTAGTTAATTTCTGATGATTTCATTGAGCTGGTGTTTCGATGATTTAATTCGTAGGTGATCCGAATATTGCGAGAGCGGTTTGATTTGTGAAGCGGTGGTTAAATCATTTTAATAGGTAATTTCTATACTTTACACTCCGGGAAGCTGTAATTTAGTATGTAGTCTCTTTAGGACATTTACTTGACGATGCCCAGGGTCCGGATCAGATGAGTGGCTCTTAAAGCTAATTTCTATGCTTTACACCCTAGGAAGCTGTAATTTCGTATGTAGCCTCTTTAAGACATTTTCTTGACGATGCCCAGGGTCCGGATCAGATGACTGGCTCTTAAAGCTAATTTCTATGCTTTGCGCTCTAGGAAGCTGTAATTTCGTATGTAGCCTCTTTAGGACATTTACTTGACGATGCCCAGGGTCCGGATCAGCTGAGCGGCTCTTGGCGCTTGCATACGAGTCTGCAACTAAAGACATAAAATATCCCAATGTGTTGCAGACTCGTATGCAAGCGTTTCTCTGTGAAAATTTTGGAAGTGCTCTAGGTTATAACTAAAATCCATGTTGGGTAGGTTTTTTACGATATTTGTCCAAGTCATGCAAGAAGTCGATTACAGTTTCCTAGGTTTCCCTAGTAGGTAGTTCGATATCTATGACGGTATCTACGCTGCTAACCTAGCTATAGAAATTTTATCAGAGCTAGACTCTCTTAAATCTTTCTCAATTTGGATTTCCATGGTAGCCCGAAGGAGTAGACATCTTCTGTTCTGAATAATTTGAATAAGAAAAAAAAAACATGCGAGTAGGGTTAACTATGTAATTTTGTATAGATTGTACTACTAAGATTATTTATGAAATAATTATTAAAGAACTAATGAAATAATTATTATTCATGAAATGTATTACTTTTCTCGTAGGTCCGCCACTTGAAGAGAATAAACCTCAGGCACCAGTTGAAAACGGCCAGAGCTCACAAGAAGCAATGCCAGTACAAGTCAAGAAAGAAGCTGTACTTTTGTCCGATTTTAAAATGGAACCTGAAGAAATCAGCGAACCTGCGCCAATCACTGTCCTGGAAAATAACCTGCAGAACAACGTGAAAGTGGAGAAGGATGCTGATGGCCCCAATATTGCTGGGACTCTGAGCTTGGGTGCTGTGACTGAAGATAACGATATTTTCATTCTCAGTTCTGACGAAGAAGAAGACGTCAAGCCCCAAGTTGCGAAACTCAAGGTGAGCATAATATTCGGTACCTGATTTTATGGCAGGAGAAAGGATAGATGTTTCTTCTTTCTCTACTGCAACAATAAGGAATAACAAACTCGTCGAATGAATCAACATTTGTTACTTGTATATTAAAAACTCTGCACATTATTACGAAAAGGTTTATTATTTACTAGCCGCTCCGGCTCGCTACGCTCGCCTCCACGTCCAGCCGGGGGGCAAGCCCCCCGGACCCCCATTAAGTTGCTCGCTTCGCTCGCAACGTGTGGCATGTAGGGAATATTGCTCGCTTCGCTCGCAAAGTCTGGCATGTAGGATATGTTGCTCGCTTCGCTCGCAAAGTCTGGCATGTAGAAAATGTTGCTCGCTTCGCTCGCAAAGTATGGCATTTAGGGGATGTTGCTCGGTTCGCTCGCAAACGGTAGATCTCTAAGGGTAGGTTTAACTTCTGTAGGGGATGCTGCTCGCTTCGCTCGCAAACGGTAGATCTCTAAGGGTAGGCTTAACTTCTGTAGGGGATGCTGCTCGCTTCGCTCGCTTGAGGAAGTTATACTGCCCACCCAACTTGGCAGACGTTTTTTTCAGTTGGGAATTATTACAAACAAATTAAATCTTATAAAACTACGTGGAACCACGAAAAGTTTATTCGGGGATGTTGCTCGCTTCGCTCGCAAGGTATACCTGTATATGTGTAGGACAAAGTCCGTATTTATTATTTGAAATGGCTCTCGCTTCGCTCGCAAGGTAGGTACCTATGTAGGCATACCTGCTCGCCTCGCAATGTTGTGACATCGAACCCTTCACGTCAATTCTTGAGCCTTCTCTCGTCCACGGCAGAATCATTTTAATCGCTTTGCTCGCTTCTGCTCGCAATTTGACCGAGTTCTCGTCACTTTTTTCGATATCCGATTTCGGATTCAGATTCGGCGGACCCAAAGCTGTATTTCGCCCGCGAAAACCGTTCCGAAAAACGTACCTTTATGGGGTATATTTTAATCGGAAAAAACCAAGTTTTTCGGCGGACTTTTCGAGAAAACGGGTCCGTACTCTCGCATTTTTTTGACGCATTTCCCGATACTTTTTTCGCGATCCGATTGCGCCGTCGTCTTTCTCGTTCAAAAACCTACAAAACCGGTATTTTTCCAGAATTTTCAACGCCCGTTTAGAGGGGTAGGGGAAGCGGGGAAGTCCAAAAAGCGCACATTAATTCTTACTTCGACCCCCCTCCCGCCCTACGGCCCATGGTTCGGGTGGGATTAGAAAATTTTAAATTCGCTCGCTCCCCCTTTCGGAAAATCCCAAGAAGATCCCCCCACTCGTAGACTCCCCCCACTCAGCCGTTTGGCCGTGCATAGACACGACAAACAAACAAACAGACAAACAGACAAACGGAGTTTCATTCTTATTAATAGTATAGATAGTAGAGATGTATTAGACAGCCCTTCTACGTAGATCTCTGGGCCATAATTATTAAACCCAGTATTTTTTGCATTATGTATACTCGACGCATTCATAGGGGCTCGCCCCTTCATTGCGCCTGAACCCCCCACCACCCATTTAACTCATTAGCGAAGTTTGGTAGAAAATAAAGCTATTGCAATGATTCCAACAATTTAAAAATCAAAATGTTTGAAAAATGTCTTTATTGAAATCCGTTTTGAGGCATTATGAAACGATTCCTGAAGTTTGCGCTCTTTCAGATGCATATATATTAAATGTATATAAATAAAAATATGTATATTTCATTCCAGACGATAACTCTCCTTAGGATTGAGATAAAAATCCCGTTCTTGCGCCAAAACAAAGCATGCTATACAAATGAAAGGAGGATTTCGTTGACTAGAACTTTTTGAGTAGGTACATTAAATTGGTCAATTTCAACAAAAAGTGCTCAAAAATCAATAGAAATGGCTAAAAACGGACAATAATTGTTAGCAGAATTGTAGTCAAAACAAAATTATCAACGATTAAGTAGGACATTAAACAATTCTTTTGCACAAAATTGCTGAAAAATGTAGGTACTTAAATTTCATTTTTATTTGCTAAAAATCTATAAAAAGTGAGGAAAACTCGGCCTTTTGGGCCTCGCAAGGGGCTCTGCCACTTGACCCCGCTGGGGGAGGCCCCCAGACCTCCCCGGATGTTATTACTTAGAGCCCGTGGCTAAAAGTCAAGAAACATGGAACATGCCTGGTAGAAGTGACCAAGTAACAAAAACTAAATTTTTCAGGTGCTTCGTACGACAAATGGAATAGAAATTAGAAGGAAGTAGGTTGGTAATTTTCTGTTATGGTGTACGTCTACACTTACTATAACCAAGATTAACTTCTCAACCAAGTGACAACAAAACAAGCGGCATTGTTTACTATATACCTAAATTATATCATAACTAAATATAAAACTACGATATAATTAGAAGAACAAGTGTCAAAGAAATGCGTGATAAATTGAGAGGTTTCCAACGATTGGAGAACGATTTTTGTCCCATAAACACTAAAGAAGTTTCATTCCCCTAGCAACGGCTTGATTGTATGTGAAAAAATTTCGTGACACAACCGCGTAACGTTTTTTGCTAGTTAGTCCAAGGCTAAAGCATGTTCCATGCTAAAAATCTAAAATTTCAAAATCTTTTTTTAATCACAGAATTTTATTTAGCACCTTTGAGTTTTTTCTCCATAAAATTGGTTTTTAACAGTTTCTTTCCACTCAAATTGCTCGTTTCAATACAATTAATATGTTATAATATGATAGGTCATTTACGAAATTTCTCTCATACGATCATGATGGACCTGAACTTTTTAGTAAATGTTGAGAAAGAAAACTCTTTATGACAAATTCATCTTCCGACCATGAAGAATTTGAAACAATGTTCGTTTCTTAGTACCCATAAAATCCTTTTTTACGATAAATTAATGTACCTAGTTCAGTAGATCAATTAGAAAAGAAATCAGGCCAGCTGAATCAGTTTGCTGTTGTATCATATTAATGATCGAATATCACTTGTTTCAGCTAAGGGATGTCAGCACTTTGTTGGAGCCTTCACCTCCTCCTCCGCCTGACCCTTCAAATAACTTGGCCAAAAATTTTGTGAACAATATAACGATGCCGAACAATAATTTGGTCAAGAACTTAAACGTAGTCATTCCCCCGATGCCGGTGAACGCCTTGAACGCAAATCCATTGATGCGGCTAAATCAACCGATGTCCGTTCAAGTTCCACCTAACCTGTACCAAGTGCGATCACCTCGACAACGTTTGCCCGCCCCACGTCAGGTAAACGTCCCCTTTGGCAGTTATCCACTCTTGATGTAGCATTTCCAAGTCAAATCCAACCTTTTCCAAGTCAAATTCAACCTTTTCCAAATTATTAGGGAATTACGAAAATATCAATAGGTTTCAAAACTTATTTATCTTTATGCTATAATAGAAGTACACATTATGCAATTAAGCAGGTAGGTACTGTGAAATCATTTAATCATCAGCAATGAAATCCTGTATACCGAAAGGCTCGTGGGTATGAGTGATGATGTGGCGAGTTATTTTTGAAAAACGGTAACACGTAAAAACTGTCTCAAAATAATGACCTCCCCTCATTTTTTTTTTTTTTTTTTTTTTTTTTTTTTTTCTTTTTTTTTTTTTTTTTTTTTTTTTTTTTTTGAGTTGTGAACGATTCTCAAGGGGTGTAAACTTACAGAGTTATTTTACTCAGCCATGGGGAGTTTGCGGTGATGGGGAAAAGATTATGGTACCTACTTATGAAGCCTAACAATTAAACGTTTGCTATTTTTGATTCGAAAAGCGAATTCGAAATAGGTATGCCTGCCTACTATTCAGTAATATTTACCAGTAACAGAACGAATGCAGAATCTCTGTTCTTTAGATTCTAGCCAGCGGCTCTAGATTAGGTAGGCCCGGTGGGGAAGGGGTATTGTTTTCAACCCCATTCCAAATTGGTGACAACCATTGCTACGTACATTTAGGCTTGTTAATTTGTTGAAAATTTTCTAATAATTGGAAAATGTTGAATTTGGTTTGGAAAAAGTTGAATTTAGTTTGGAAAAGGTTAAATTTGACTTGAAAAAGCTAGAATTTGACTTTGAAAAGTTTGAATTCGTCTTGGAAATGCTATATCAATTACAACGTATACTTCTAGTGCTATTTATATATTTTTTAATTACATTAATTATGTATCTGTTTTTTAAATATCTAATTATACTTTTTTAAACTATAGAACTAAAGGTTTATTTGATATTCATATTTATACACGGTCTATTCCTATGCATAGGACATTCGAATTTAGATTCTTGTAGCATTATGAGTGTATTTTCACATTTCAGATCTCTACCGTTTTTAATGTTTCACCACTAAAGCAGCACTCGGTGTAATATTAGAAAACTGTGTAGTTTTCCCAGCTCTAGAATGGTTTAATTTTATTTAATAAGTAGATACCTATGTGTATTTCGAAGTGTTCTTGTTAAAAGAGGAAATCTCGCTTAATAACAAAACTGTAATTTTCCAGAAAAATTGTCAGGTCGATTACATAAATTCTCTCTATCCCTTTCGGGCGTTTGGAACGTTGAAGCTACGTATTGGATTAAATTCAAGTTGTTGTACGAGGGTTGTCCAGAAAATAAGTTCCGTTTTGATCTGTAGGGTGGTAGGAGTGGCTTTGCCAAATCTGGTAACACCGCTCGAAAGAGGAGAGGTGGGGGAATAGAATGAGAGGTGGGTGACCTCAGTCGGTCAGTTACCAACGTCAGGGCAGGTAGTTGAAATGGAGCCCTCCACGTCGCTTCCCGCCACCTCGATCCCCGTTCCCTCTCGAGTTGTTGTGCGCGGAGTGATTCAATTTCTTTATGCACAGGGTTTCAAATCAGTTAAAATTCACGAACAGCTCATTTCTGTTTATGGAGAAGGTGTAATGAGTGAGTCAATGGTGAAGAGATGGGTAAGTGAATTTGAGGCGGCCATTCGTTGTTCCTTGTGTTGGGGCGTCAGCTCTCTAGGGACCCACCGAGCGCAAACTTTCCGAAAGTCAAGTTTTTCCGAGACGATCTCATGGATGAGGGATCGTGAGATGTCTGGGAAACTCAGATGGAGTTCATCCAGGGTTGAACGACGATCTTTGCGAACTGCATTGTCGATTTCTGCGACAATTTCGTCCGTCACAACTGAGGGTCTGCCTCTCCCACTTTCATCCTCAAGTGAATGTCTTCCCGCCTTAAATTCACGTACCCATCTCCTCACCATTGACTCACTCATTACACCTTCTCCATAAACAAAATGAGCTGTTCGTGAATTTGAACTGATTTGAAACCCTGTGCATGAAGAAATTGAATCACTCCGCGCACAACAACTCGAGAGGGAACGGGGATCGAGGTGGTGGGACGCGACGTGGAGGGCTCCATTTCAACTACCTGCCCTGACGTTGGTAACTGACCGACTGAGGTCACCCACCTCTCATTCTATTCCCCCACCTCTCCTCTTTTGAGCGGTGTTACCAGATTTGGCAAAAGCCACTCCTACCACCCAACAGATCAGAACGCAACTTATTTTCTGGACAACCCTCGTATATATGAAGACAACTCACTATTAGGTTTTGAAATATAGAATTTATTCATATTAATAGTTATTTCCCAAAGAAATGGTTTGGTTTAGTGTGGTGTAGTAATATAATTGTCTCGGCTTGTTGTTTGGTGACTCAGATGATGGTCAGATCACCTATCCGGTCGCCAATGAGAGGGATGGCGCCAACTCGACCCCAAGCCCAGACGTTCCCCCAGAGGCCCGTTCGGATGCCTGTTCCGAAGCCAATCACACCCAAAAAACCAGTGCCGAAACCCCTCCTCATGTCCCCGCAAGAGTGGGCCAATTCACCACCTCCTACATCGCCAAAAACTCCGCCCGGACGAGGGCGACCAGCTGCCGGCTCCCCACTGCGAGGAAGGTCACCCGCTACACCACCCCAGCAGCGAGGATGGGCCAATAACGTTGGTACCCCCAGGACCCGGAGTCCTATGATGTTGCCGCAAGGTACCTATTTACACTATAATGATCGAATAGCAAGATTTATATTTTCTTTATTGATTTCACAATGAAGCTCCATCACCAAATTTGAAATAGATTGCTTCATTTAAAATAAATACAGGGTGCGGCAGAGAGGACAGATGGTTTTAAAAAAATCATAAAATAGTTAATTTTTACTCAAAAATAAATTTATTGATACAATCAGGTTCGCAAGGAAATAGCATTTGAGACAGTCAAGTGTGAAAAATCACATCAGGCATGTGGTGGCCGAAATTGTTGATGCAGTGCTTTAGGCGTTCTTGGGCGTTATCTCCAACATACTTTCTCAACTTGGGCGACTTCCACGCGAATTGCGTCCTTCAATTCGTCCAGAGTTCGGGGCTTGTTCTCGTATACTCTAAGCCTTGAGGTGTCCCCATAAGAAAAAATCGTATATGGATAAATCTGGGGACCGAGGAGGCCAATGAACATAGCTAAACCTGGAAATAAGGCGACCAGGGAAGAGAGGGCGAATATCGTCCATTGATGCTCTGGCTGTGTGGGCGGTCGCCCCATCCTGGTGGAACCACACACGTCGGGTTGGAACACGTCGCCGTCGTAATTCAGGGAAAAAAAAGTTGGTGATCATTACAATGTAGCGTTATGTTGGAGAGAGTCTACGCGAACTTCCAAGAACGCTTCCAGCACTGCATCAACAATTTCGGCCACCACATGCCTGATGTGATTTTTCACACTTGACTGTCTCAAATGCTATTTCCTTGCGAACCTGATTGCATCAATAAATTTGTTTTTGAGTAAAAATTAGCTATTTTATGATTTTTTTTTTAAACCATCCGTCCTCTCTGCCGCACCCTGTATATAATATATATGTACAAATTAATGTCCTCTTGTCAGAAACATGAGAGATACGTAATAATAGCTGTGTGAAACATAACAGGGAGGATGATACTAGAGTCCAACTAATTATCGGAAGAGGGTAAAAATCAAATTTGACTTGACAAATGGGTGTTGTGTGACATTCACGTTTATGCGTGCACACATGATACTAATGAACGTTACTAGCTTTGTTCCAATAACGACAAAAGGGCGCCCTAGAGGAGCTCAAAGCTCGAAATTGCGTTCCAACAAGGTTAGGGGGTTGAGAGCTCTGTTTTCCTGCAGATCTTGGGGCGCCCCCAGAGCTGCTCCGGGATCCCCTCAGTAGCCCCACATTTTTGATGGGGTCTCAATGAGAGCTCCGAGCCCTACGCATGTGCATTTTGAAATAACCTGCTTGGGTAAACTACATATCCGCGTAACCTTCTCTAAACTGTTTTCACCTTCTCTACTACGTTTGTTATCTATTTCTCTCCGAAGTGTTCCAACAAACACGAAAGTGGGCGACCTTGGAGCTAACCCCACGGCAACTCTGGAGGAGCCCCAGGAGTCGCTCTCAAAGCGCTGTTGGAACAAAGCTACTGATCGATGTGAAAAAAAGTGCTTTCACTATTTTTCAGTGGAAATAGATTTCATTCCAAGGAGTTTGACTACAACCTCTCCAGCGATAAGTAGTTTTTGTTCCGGTTTTTCAAAGTTTCGTGCAACACCTCTCCAGCATGATCAGGTAGAAGTGTAATGTTTTATCTGTAACTGTTCCATGGAACGTTATAACGGAGGAGTAACGGCTTGGAACGACAAGCTCCCTCCTACTCCGCTACTGGCCTTGGGAATTGGAATAGATATTAGGAAAAAACAAGCAAAAATAGCAATATGCCGTGACTATTTATTCGAGGATGAAAAAGCTTTTATTATTAATTGATGAAAAATCGTTCGACACCTGCTCGGATATATAGCATTTCCGAATTGGGTTAAACCTTTTCCATTCAGATTTAGTCCTTTTCCATTTAGGTTTAAACCTTTTCCACTTAGGTTTAGACCTTTTCCGTTTTGGATTTGGACCTTTTCCATTTGGATTTAAACCTTTTTCATTTAGATTTAAACCTTTTTCATTCTGATTTAAACTCCATCAAAAGGTCAGTAGTTAACCCCATCATATTAAGAAAGTACTTACAAAATCAAATTTCATTAGGTTAGAAGTAAAAAGAGTTCCAGTCATGCAGCATGATCGTATGAGGATAATTTTCTTGAATTATCTATCTTAGTATTGTAATACCTATGTTAAATTGTATTGGAATTTGAGCAATTTCTGTGTAAATAAATTGTTAAAACCAATTTTAAGTTTAAAAAACTCGTGCTCTATACAATTTGGCAATTCTAAAAACATTTAGGTTTTTTGTAGTTTTTATAGATTTTTCAGCAAATATTGATGAAATTTTACCTATTTTTCAGAATAATTTTGTGCGAAATTTTCTTAATGTCCTAGTAAATCGTCGATAATGTTGTTTTGACTTAAATTCTGCTAAAAATTATAAATTTAACAATTTTTAGCCGTTTTAATGATTTTTTTTAGTAAATTTTTTTTTGGAATTTGACCAATTTAATGTGCTCAAAAATTGTTGGCAAAGAACTCATTATTATACATATAGATTACATTTCTGTGCATAAAAAAAACACATGCATGATTTCATTTTCAAATTGTGGCACAATAATTTCTTGATTTTAAATCTTAATGGAAAAGGTTTAAATCCAAATGGAAAAGGTTTAAATCCAAATGGAAAAGGTTTAAATCTAAATGGAAAAGGTTTAAATCTAAATGGAAAAGGTCTAAACCTAAGTGGAAAAGGTTTAAACCTAAATGGAAAAGGACTAAACCTAAATGGAAAAAGTTTAACTCAATTCGGAAATGCTATAGATTGATTTCTGACAGCATCCCATTGGAATTGGAATCGTCTTGATTCTTCGTTCTTTCGGAGAGCAATGATTTTTCATCTCACTTTTCACCACAGAGAAAAATGACTAATTAGAATAATTGTTTTTGCATTTTACGTGAAAAGTAGTGAGTTGATCATGATTTCGGAAATTCATGTCACTATACCGTCACTTGCCTCACTGTGACTAAACTTGATCTCACTGGGAACCCCCCCCCCCCACAGAGTGAGACGTCACCACCACACTAAAATTTGAAAATTGTAGAAAGAAAACTACCTACCATGCCGGAGCCTGGGTAATGCTCATTAGTTTCGATGTTTAGCCTCATAAAGCACTGTTTTTAGTGCATGTTCAGTAGCTAAGCTAATCCCTCTGCGATCAACCCAGACAATACCCTTCGACTACTCAACAATGTTGAGCTAATTCGTGCCTCTAGATATTGCGTAATTGGTGTAATTAACATAAAATGCATATTTGCCCATGTACACACTCTTGTAATTAGTACGATGATGCTGAAGGCAAAAGAGAACTTTCTAGAGGATAATCCTCATAATCCGTAGCATTTTCATCAAAATGGGGCTATTGCTTAATTAAGTTTTACAAGGTATGAGAAATTGCTACCAAAAAATAAACCAGTGCTACAATTGTTCAAAAAAGCTGTGAAATTCAATGACCAAATGAAAAATTCGACCTTGGAAGACAATCATGTTTAAGATCTCTGCATGAGTGATGCATAACTTGATACGCATCAAGAATGTATGAATAAATTGCTACTGACATCAGATGATAACTGTAGTCAATATTGAACAATCGGCAACACGGTGTTATTATGCTTATTGACAATTAGGGAGCAAAGATTGGATTGAATCATAATATATTTTTTTAGGGACAGTCAGTGATCATGTTGGGAACAATGTTCACAGGTCGTGGAGTGACAATGACTCGAACACCTGGGAAAAAAACCCTATTCCCGGCTGATGACCCTGTTTCAGCTTCTGAAGGCAAACTCACAGTGGGTCCTAATGATACTGGAGGTTACGGTTACCAGATCGTCCTTCCTGATGACGGGATTCGGTACCTGACTGACGCAGAAGTGGCTGCTATCAAGCGCCGAAACAATGGCACGCTACCACAGCGGATTCGAATACAACCAGACGGATCTTTCCTTTAATATTCAATAAATCTCTTGTTTTTTAAAATTACTGGAAATGCCTGTTGTTGTAAATGTGAAATGATTTGTAAATAATTTCTTGTACATACGTAAAATTAAATTTAATTTTGTGAGTTGAGAACGACTAGTTGTTCAAATCCCACATCTTCAGTTACCTACCTTCTTACTGATGGGATTCTGCAGGGTGTCTCGCTTTTAGGCGAACCACCGGCTAGAGTTCGATTCTACTGCTAATTTGTGACTTTTTTGTCCTATAACATTTATTTTTTAAATCACTCTAAATACCACTTTTTCGCTTTTAAGATTTTTTCGCGTTTTCTACTTTATGCCACTAAAACTGCTAAAACTCCTTTAATTTTCAGCCAAAACTCAAACCTGTTGCGTCTGTGTTCACAGCAGAGCTGTTCAACACTGCCAGCTATCCGGAGTTGGAAATAATGTGATCTGTAGTGACTCACCGAGTACGATCGAGGCGATTAGGGACACATATTCATATGATCCCCTAATAAAAAGCCTGCGCGTGTCACTACACCGAGCCACAACATTAGGCGCAAACATAAATTTTATGTGGGTGCCAAGCCATGTAGGTATTCAGGGCAATGAGAGTGCTGATGACCTAGCAAGGAGAGCCATTGATGATGACGCCATCGAAATGCTGCCTATACGCATTGAAGATCAAATCTCCTGCATGCAGCATAAAATCAATTTCATCTGGCTCGAGCAATGGCAGGGCGAGGTCACTGGTCTGCCTGGAGTCCTTCGGGTCCTTTGCCTGGTTGATCCTTTCATGGCCCACCTTCCAAGGAGGGACCGAATAGTGGTCAATCGGTTAGCCACTGGCCATACCTGTCTTACTCACAGACACTGGCTAGATCCAGTTGCTCGGGATGTTGTGTCTGGGAGATGTGGGGGTGATTTGTCTATCCGCCACTTTTTGGAGGATTGCCCAGCCCTCATGGACCTTGGAGTCCTGCATTCACCCCCTCAGTGGGTGGACGTTCTGTCAGGACCAGACAAGGTCCAGTCCCTGTTGGTGTACCTGAAAGCCACTGAGCTTTACAACGAACTATGATATTCTGATTTGTGATATATTCATTTATTTATGTACATCTAGTCATACCATTATTTAACTAAGATATATATATATATATATATATATATATATATATATATATGGTATTTATCATTATCTATTTATCGATAATGTTTATCTATTTGTAAGGATCATCTAGTCGTAGTTTAGTTCTTATTATGGCGTATTTTTATCCGCTGTAGGGGTTAAAAAACGGCCATCGCTGTATCCCTTGAGGCAGAGTGCAACGATGCCTCGTTTTGCGGGTTATTATTATAATTATTTCTTCCCCTCCGATCTGCCAGTGGAGTCCGTGATGGCAGTCCGTTTAGTGACGGACGGTCAGCATGGCTCCCCTTAGAATCGTGCCCGTTGCAGTGTCCTTTTGACACCCCTTCTTGATTGCCGTTAATGACCCTTCCAGTTTTTTTTTTTTTTTTTTTTTTTTTTTTTTTTTTTTTTTTTTTTTTTTTTTTTTTTGGGGGCTTTGTAAGCACATACAGCCGTTACAATTGCTAATTTACAAAATAGTTATTATGAGTAAATCAAATATAATTATGTCTTGTTATCATTAGGTACTACTATATTAAATTTTGTACATCATCAGTGATACTACATAAGAATGTTATTCTTCTTGTTGAAAATAAGTATTGAATTTAATTTATTATATATATAATTAGATTTTAATGTTCGTTTGCACGATAAATGTTTGTAAACTGTTGTAGACAGACAGGTTGCCGCTTCCAATGATTGTGTCTAGGTTCATTGGAAGTGTGATTTTATCCGAAATCGCGTTGATAACTTGTTCTCGAGGACCAGCGTAGTCGGGGCATTCTAGTATCGAGAGTTCAGCGATTTCCAAAGGATGGCCGCATGAGTTGCATTGTGGAGTGGTCACCTTTCCGATTTTGTAGAGGTATTCTGGTGGTACACTCCACTTCGGAGACGTGTTATATTTTTATAAAAGCTTTTAGGTTTTGGCTCCGTGACATTAGTGAACCACGTTGTCCAGTTTGACGGTGGAAAGAGGTTTTTATACCGATCTCCCGTGCGCGAATGGTGCGAGTAAAACATTTTGGTCCAGCTGCTATTCATGCGGGTCCTTATCATCTTTTTCAGGTCCGTTGGAGGAAAGGAGTGTGTTGGAGGTGGTAGTGGGAAATTTGTCGCTCTTCCTGCTTCTTTGTCCGCTGCTTCGTTACCCGCAATTCCGGAATGTCCTCTTGTCCAACAAAAGACTATTCGGGTTCCACGTTCTGTAAGGATGTCATAAGTTTGCAGTATAGATGCTTCGATTGACGTCAGATGGGAACGGGTACAAATATGTTCCAGCTTGGATACTACACTATGGCAGTCCGTCACGATGATTGCATTTGGAACACTAGGGTATTCGTCTTGAATCCACGTGAGAGCTCTCAAAATGGCGCAAGTTTTTGCCGTATATACCGATGCTCTTTGCCATAAACGGAAACCGTGGGAAGAGCCGCGAGCAGAATCATAGAAGGCGCATCCTTCCAGTTAAGACGCCGCTTAAATTCTATTTAAAAAAAAAAAAAAAAAAAAAAATCTGATTATACCATTGAAAAGCGTGTTAGATTTCCTATCTCTCTGATGATTTTTCAAAAATGTTCAAGTAGAATGAATGGGTAAAAAATAAACCGTAAGTGAACAATTTGTAAAATTCCTAAAATGTTCAGACATTTTTCGAAAATTTTGATTTTAAAGTTTTTGGAACCATTACATTAGCTTCATTTTCTACGTAAATTCACTAAAAACGAGTTTCGACAAATAACGAATACCTACTTAGTAACGAAATGTATTCCTACACCATTGAATGAAATGATAAGTTAATTTCATTACTACTCCTTTACCTTTATTATTGAAATTTCTACCTATTCCTTGTTGGAGTGATGAAGGAAGTCTACCCAGTCGTCTCCACCATCCACCTTTCTTCGCTTATAATGGAACTAACTGATCTCGAGATTTCTCTCCGCGGTAATTTTACCTAATAGTGTTGTCTTCCAAATGTTGCTTCAACGAGTAGTTCACTTTTCTGCCGCATAGGGCGCCCCCTCGGAACGCAGACCATCTCTGGTCGACTAATTTTTCTCACTAAGCTCTTCTTTTGTCTGTTTTATCGAATTTACGTAGAAAATGAAGCTATTGCAATGGCTCGGGAAATTTTAAAATCAAAGTGTTTGAAAAATGTCTTCATCGAAATGACCGAAATTTGGAATGAAACGGTTCCTGAAGTTTGATTTTTTCCATATATATACATGTAGGTATATGTATACGTGTGTGTGTGCGTGCGCGTGTGCGTGCGCGCGTGTGTGTGTGTGTGTGTGTGTGACATTCCATACAATAACTCTCCTTAGGATTGAGATGAAGATTCCGTTCTTGCGCCAAAAAATCAAGCTTTCCAAACAAAAGGATGAGTTCGTTTGCCAACAATTTTTGAGCAACAAATTTATGCTTCGAAACGTACATAAATTTCATTAATAATTGCAACAACAAAATCTATAAAAACTGCAAAAAACCTAAAAATCGAAAATATTCTTTTGAGTAACCAGATTTGATTAGTATGAGTTTTTGCCATAAAATTGGTTTTCACCAATTCATTCCTACTTAGATTATTTAAATTTCAATATACTTAAACATTTAACACAATAGGTGATTTAGGACAATTCCATCATGCTGCATGACTGGAACTTTTTACCTTGAAATGAAGTTTGACTGCTTTGAAAATAGTGTATAGATAGTCCAATAGTCGTAATAGTCTACAGATTCATCACCCCAAAAAACAGGAATAATTATCTACTATTTGTCTTTAGCCGTTACTTGGATTATTGATACCTACAATTTATAATCATGAAATACTTATTATAGCAGAGATGAAAAATATAGTCCGTAAACCGGGGTTACTTTGATCTCCTGGGGTAACTTTAGTAAATCACGGTTTTAAAATTCCAATCGCTCTGGCGGGCTCAATTCTGATTCTACCGACCTCCAGCTGATCTGCTTGTGATGAGAGTTATCCATACAGTGCAATTCATTAGTCCATGGTAGTTTTGGTGGCAACACTGGAAGGTTTCGCGCCTTTTTCAGCAACACCTGATAATGCCTATCTAGAAAACTTCGTCCAAACCTTGTCTGGTGTGAAGCCCCTGCTGTTTCTGAAGATATAAGCGAGTTATATTTTTGTTCAACATCAATTTAGCAATCATTTATTTTTTGTTTCATGTCTATAGCTCATGTCTGTGATTATCTATGAATTATAGTGTAAAAAAGCGCACTTGACGGGGTAACTTTGATCATAATGTTTTTGTGTTTTCAGAACAACAGGTCCTTCCCAACATGCCGCGAAAGTATATATGGAAGTTGGGGACGCGTAACTATAGAAATTACTCACCCAGTACTCTTTTCAAGGCTGTAGAAGAATGTTTGAATTTTTTAATGGGTAATTAAGTTCTGAAGGGGGAAAAAAATTGAACTGACTTCCGACCAAAAACAAATTATTTTTTTTGGTCGAAAATCTGTTTTTTAAAAGTCGGGACGCCTAGTCAACGGGGTTTCTTTGATAAAAATCCCCAAGGAGACGTTTTTCAGCCGAAAATCACTTGTGATCAAAGTAACCCCGAATGACGGGGTAAGTTTGATTTTTAAAAAATTGTCCCCCCACACCCCCCCATTATCAACAGCGAACCCTTCCAGGTGGCAATTGATAGCTGAGATGTGTAGCTATCGTTTGGTCAAAGAATTGTTCGAATATTCTCAAAAATGGGGAAGTTACAGTCCCAAACATGCTAAACCTGTACCAAAGTAACCCCGGTTTACGGTATGTTACTCTATGAAACTGGCCTAGGCCTAGGTCGAGAAATCTCGAACGGTTCGGGAGAGGCACGAATGAAATGACGTGAAGCGGTGCAGGGAAGGTGGCGGGATGGCGGGCAGGAGGGGTCTCGCTTCCCGCCCACCTTTTGGACAAAAATTGATGGAGTTTTATTGGTCCAATTTCGAATTTGAAAAACCGTTGTGATCAGTACGCACTCCTCCAGAACTTGACTAATTGGAATTTTTCAAAAAACGGGCCAAATTTGATCCCCAATGGACAATATCAAATTTTGGAATTTTGAACATCAGAACCAATTAGCGGAAATTCTAAGCTGTTTCTGAATCCAGTGTAATTTACAAATTGAAAATCGATCAATTATTAACGGAATGAAAGCGAAAATAAGTTCCGTTCATCTTGGTGATGCCACATGGTGGTGGCGTTTGAAACTAGGTGTCGGGCTATTTCCCCTTAATAGCAGTTCTGAAAACCAAAGAGATGAACAGGGAGTGGGAAACAGTACCGAAGAAAAGCTAGAATAACCTGCTATAATGAAAACCACTTAGCAAATAAGTAGTTCCGGGTCAGTTCTCCTCTTTAAGAACAGAAAGGACAGGTGTTTTAAACCCAAGGGCCACTATGAGGAGAGTCAGACACCAAGGGCGAGGAATCGAATGAGCGTCGTTAATTAGGTAGGTATCCTATTACATCAAGTTACATTGCTTTGAAATTTGAGCACTTTTAGTGCTAAGAAATAGTCATGGTTTTGTGGCGAAAAAACTAGTTCAAAATAATATTTTGCAAGAAAAATGAGAAGAAATTCTGGCTTTTTTTGTAATTTTTATCGATTTTTCAGCAAAAATTAATGAAATTTAAGTACATTTTCAGCATAATTTTGTGCAAGAATTGTTTAATGTTCTAGTTCATTGTAGATTAACTTCTTTTGAAGAATATTCAATTGAAAAATAGGAATGCATTTTAGCCGCTATTACCCATTTTTAGTGATTTTCTAGTATAATTTTTGAAATTGGACAAACTTAATGGGCTGAAAAAGTGCTGGCCAACAAACTAGTCCTTTCATTTGGAAAGCTTGATTTTTTTGGCGCTAGAACGGAATTTTTATCTCAATCTTAACCCTTCAGTACTCGCGTGGTTTCCACTCACGTTAGTACTCACGTCGGGTCACTGGTGACCCATAATCAAAATTATCGAAAAATAAATTAATAAAGGAGTAAAATAATAAAGCAAGCACATTTCAAGCCACAGGAATCGATTATCTTTAATAAAAAAATACAAAACCTCACATAAGTACTTCAATCATAATTTTTTCTTTGATCAAAAAAGTCCCTCGATTTTGCCAATTCTCCAAGTTTACCTATTTTCAATTTAATATCGAGAACCACCAGAAGATTATTCGAAGACGAGTAAATTAAAATATTGAACTCCTACATCTAGTTTACAAATGAATTCCTCCAACATGAAGAATAAAATGATTTATAATAGCAAAACAAGTCCCAGAAGTAAGCCATATTTCACGTTATTACGAATACAAAATAAATCGAACCGCCAATTAGGAACTGCAAAGCACTTAGCTTTTGTGCAAATAATATTGCCTTGGGTTATATATATTTCCAAACGTAATTTTTCAGTTAAGTATTAGTATAGGTATAGAAGCTTTATTATAGCTTACGAGCTCAATTTCAGTAGATTATAGTGGTTCCGCACGAAATTATATTTATACCTGTCTTATATACATAGGCCTTGTTTCAAATTTCAGCTTCAGAGATTAAAAACCATAGAAATCAGCTTTATAGCCATGCATTGTCTAGTACTTACTGCTTACAAGTACCTACAACTCAATAGTACCTACCATGTACTAGTGCCATCTTTTCGCATCATTCTTATTTAGCAATATTAGTTTATATCGTAGAATAATAAATCAGCTTTCCTTCACACTACAGTGGCTTAGGGATCATGCGGTGTTGTGATAAAATGAGAGCATTCCAAAAAGTGGCTAACGATTTTCCTGCTATAAAAACTAAGGGAGTTACACTTCCCTAGCAACGCATTGGTTATTGGTTCAATAGAAAACATGTCGGCTCGCGCTGAATTTCGCTCAATTTCAAACAAAAAACCCAGTTTGGTAAAACATGATACTTGCTAATATCTTCATTCGTAGCAAATACCGGGATAGACTTTATAAACGTGAGGAAATTGAATGAAAGATGAATTACCTAGTTCATATGAGGTGAGGTACGGTTGTACTCGCCTCGGGTCAACACCTGGTAAAAACTACGGACGTTACCACTCGCGTCGGGTCAGATTAGTGATTGTGAGTAACGTGTGCCCTGTTCAAAGTTCGAAAGGTGACTAAACTCATCATTTCCATGAGCTAGGAGAATTCCTAATAGAGGAGTGTCTGGAAATGGGATGCCAGTGACGCCGCCAGCGCGTTCTGTTTTTGCAACTACCTCCTACAGCGTTCCTACCCACCTACTATCTCCGTCCGGCCGAACTCCCCCCAATTAATGCCTGGTAATCAGGGTACTTTAAATAATAGCATTGGTGAAGGTTCTCTGTAGCCGAGTGGCTAATGCTTCCTTCTCCAGTGCAGACGATGTCGGGTTCGAATCCTTATCAGAACCATGAATTTTTTATTAATTTCAACCTGCGAAATATACTTTTAAACTTAACTACGATCTCTTTATCCAACTAATCTATATTTTAATAGAAGGATTGATTTCAAATACCCACTGTTTTTAATTTACTTTTTTTTTTTTTTTTCTTTTTCTGTCATATCAGTACCTATACTGAATCACTGATACCCTGTAAAAAATGCAATGAATAAAACAAATTTTATAACAAAAAATTCCTGTCATGCAGCATGATCGAATGATCGAATTTTCGTTTAATTACGTTGAATTGTTTAGAAATTTTTAGCACTGTGATTGTAATCAAATTGCAAACTACCAATTCATTGTCAAAGAAAACTTATTCTAAATAATAATGTGCTCAATAGAAGAAGATTTTGGTTCAGGACTGATTTAGGATATATTTTAGGATAAATTGATCTGAATGATGTGTATTCTTTGGTGGTCTGGATCTCAAAAATAGAGTGATATCCTAAATCAATCGTTTTGGTAAAATTACTTATACACTTACTTATACACAAACTAGCTAGCTTTACAATTCAAAAAGGGCGAGTGAAGTTGCCCCCAATATGTCCGCCAATGCTCTCTTCAATTTGTATCAGGCGGCGTCTGAGATCCACGTACAGTTGTAGGGCCTTGGGATGAACCATGGAACAAAGAAAAGGATGGATCCTAGTCCATGGACTTAATAAGAGAAATCACCGGAGCCCCTTACCTATATGAACAGTAGGTAACTTCTTCAATAAATAAATAGTAAAATGTCCCAAATGTGGAGCTAATATGGCAAAAAAGAAGGAATTTCCTTAATAGAGAAACTGGTTAATAATAATTTAGCAGAAATACCTATTGGAAAGTTTTTGGCAACACTGGTCATTCCCAGTTCTCCATTTTGGATTTGGAAAGAGAGAAAAATAGCGAAAAAGTGAGATAGCGTCAAAATTTACTTTCTGTTTGTGTGGCTTTTTCCTTTGCTGAATTTCGTTTCAGTTATTGAAGTGTCATTTGGAAAGTTTCAAACCATCCGGAATCATTGGGACGAGTGCAAGGTGCGTTTTTATCAAGCAACCGCTGTTCCTTGACATCAGCCTCTGCGCTGCCTGTACCACCACCCCCAGCGACCATTGTCCGTTCCATCTAAAATGGGGTTTTCGTTCTTTAATTTTCAATCTTTTGTTTACAACAATGTATATAAACCATTCTTATGACTCACGAACCTTTTCTAAAGGAATGTTCATTACGTTCCGTGAATTTTCTTATTTGAATCCGTGCTATGGACCTGCATGCTCCTAGTTATTGTCTTCAGATTCGTTCTGAAATTGTGTTCTACTTATTTTTCTCTACGTAAAGTATCATTCGATTTGTAATGTGTGTAACTGCAGTCACTATACTTACCAGCATTTTGACGTGTCTTGGTTTTTACGCTTCTAGCTATTTCTCCGGAGATGATAACTAAGTACAACTTCCGGAAATAAAGTTCCTTAGAGAGCAAAAACTTTCCGCCCATGTTCTAAATTATTGTATTAGTTCCAGCATTTCTTTTTCCTATGGAATGAAGAACTAATTTGTTCAATTAATTTAATTATTCATAATGCCTAGTTGGCTACTAGTAAGATGAAGCATGCTTCATGCTACAAGAACTGCAACAGATACGTACCTAACGTTGCTTACTTAAGTAGGTATAGGTAGGTAATGTGTAGCAGGTACATTTGAGTACACAATATACCAGTAGAGAGGTCGCTTCTCTCATACTATAGGTTTGTTCGCTGAGGCGACTAGCAGTGACTTGCAAACCATTTCAAACTCCTATGAGATTGGTCAAGACGGCATGCGCGACTTCAGCCAACTTTCAAATTGATTTCAAACCGGTTGGAGATTGGAGTCCATCCATTTTATAATTGAATGTTTGGGCAAAATACTTATCGGAGTCGTGAAACAGTGGCGAAAACAGAGGCTGAAATTCGAATGATTTCATTAGCTGCTGTGTGTTTGGAATGGAGGGGGTAAATAGAAAATGGTCAGCTAGAAAAAGCTCTGACCGATTTGAAGTTCCGCAACGGGTTGGAAACCTCTGCGAACAGGCAGTGACCGATGGTGGGGGGAGCTCTGATGATCAGAGAACACAGCGAACACCTCAAGTGGGTTGCAAAGTGTTTTGGTGGCCTCAGCGAACAAACCTTATATTGAGTACTCTCAAACCTTAAAAAGAGTAGTCTCATGAACCAAGTAGGTACCTAGTAGTCTCATGAACCGAGGGTAGGTAGTACGTTCCTACTTACATATAAATGGCAGTGGTTCGGCTTTAAATTGTGGCCCTCAGCCCGAAATCGTTATCGAAATAATTGGAAGCTCCTTGTAGGTTTTATCGTAATCAATACTGCGTGTGGTATCTATTAGGTCTAATGAGAACACCAGTGGATGCATGCTAAACAAAATGCGGTGCACATTATCACACAAAGGTATATTATTTATGTATCAGATAGCCCTTTAATTAAACGAAGTCTATTATTCATTATCTAAATATATCTGCAGAGGCATAGACGCCTACAGAGGAGAAATTAAATTTAAAAAAACCTACATTTTACTAGTCTTTTGAATTTATCACAAGCTGATCCACCAACTGAAAATTAATTATATAAAATAAATCACCTTGCGCTTCACAGCTCCATTTATAGGTGACAAAAGTAACAATAATCTGAATTCATTTGGAGTTATATCAGCTGGTACGATCGTTATAGTTGATTAGGTAATTTTTACTATGATTCACCTGTTGTGATTCATTCCATGTGGATTTCTTTCCCTGTTAGTGTTCTAGCCCTTAAGGAGGAGAGCAAAGCTATGAAGTTACAGCTACCTGGGTGGTTTCTTTCGATTCTTTGGGCAGATATCTGTGAATTGTTATTAAAACCCGTGTATAGTTAACCTGTATTAGATAGCCCTTCACCGCAGAACACTATCCCAAAAAAAGATTACCTACCAAACTGAGTCTAAGGTACATTATCGAAATATAACTGGACGATGTCACCTACCAAAAGAAAACTCCTCACTACATGCAGATACATCGGTACATGGATATGCTTTATTTTTCCCCCTGTGAAATATGTGTTTTGTGTCTCAAGTTGGAAATGTCTCAATTAAATCGTCTCTTAGTGTCCCAGAAAGTCTCCCTATCAAATTTGAACTTCCTAGGGGTAACAGGAGAGAATTTTGCTCACTCGGCTGATCGGGAAAGATCCATAATTGCAATTGTCTCTTAGTGTCCCAGAGAGTCTCCCTATCAAATCTCAACTTCTTGGGGTAAAAAGGAGACAATTCAGCTCACTCAGCTGAGTATGAATGAACCAATCGTTTCCTGACGTCCCAGGAAGCCTCAATATCAAATCTCGACTTCCTAGGGTGAACAGGAGAGATTTTAGCTCACTCAGCTGACTAGGAAAGAGCCAATAACTGCAATCGTCCCTTAGGCGGCTTTCACACTGCCCGCGATTTGAGCGAAGCGAAGCGATGCGATTACGCGCGAAAAAGACAAAACGCCGCGCGAGTAAGGTTTTTAAATGGGAGGAGGCGACGGGTGTTCACACTGCGAGCGGTAGAGGGCGGTTGCGAGCGATTTCGTGCGAGTTCCCTCTCGCAATCGCAAGGAACGTTGCGATTTGAAGCGAGCGATTCGTGCGAGTAATAGATTTCGCGCCTAAAAAGGAATTAACAGAGTTAAATGGGAACATCTTTCCGGGACACCAAATACTCGACTGGTCTACTCGCTCGCCTGTAATCGCTAGCAGTGTGAACACATCATCGCATCGCATCGCTTGGAAGTTCGCGCCTCCATTCGCTTCGCTTCGCATCGCATCGCATCGCGGGCAGTGTGAATTCAGAATTAGAGTCCCAGAGAGTTTCCCTATCAAATTTGAACTTCCTAGGGGTAACTAGAGAGAATTTTGCTCACTCGGCTGATTGGGAAACAACCATTAATTGCAATCGTCTGTTAGAGTCCCAGAGAGTCTCCCTATCAAATCTCAACTTCTTAGGATAAATAGGAGACAATTCACCTCACTCAGCTGAGTAAGAATGAACCAATCTTTTCAAACGATTCCTAACGTCCCTGGAAGCCTCCCTAACAAATCTCAACTTCCTAGGATGAACAGGAGAGATTTTAGCTCACTCAGCTGATTACGATAGAGGGTCATTCCATGCCAAATCAATACACTTTAAATATAAATTTTACCTCACCATTTTATATTTTGCTCAAATTTAGTACATTCATAGTAGGTGTTGAGACTAAGAAAAATACCAAATTTTAAATTTTAATCTCAAACCGTTTCTTAAGTATGGCTATGTAAAACTTACAAAATCTCGCCAAAAAACCATGAACGGATTTTATACTATTCTCTCTAGGAACTACATAATTTCAAGGTTCAACGTACATAATTTAAAATTTTCAAAATATTCCTATAAATACTTAGTACTGTTGTAAACAATGTGACAAAATATAAATATGGGATGATGATGGGTTCATTGTTAAAAAAAAATATTCCTGACACTAGTTTTCCACTAATAGCCCGGTTTTGACTAAATAATAAACATATGTACTTTTTCCAAAGCTATTTAATTAAATATATAAAGGTATAAAATGTAAAAAACGTGACAAAATATAAATATGGGATGATAATGGGTTCATTGTTGAAAAAAAAAATTCCTGACACTAGTTTTCCACTAATTTTTGACTAAGGTTTTGACTAAATAATAAACATATGTACTTTTACCAAAGAGGTAGGCTATTAAATATATAATGGTATACTATGTATAAAAGTAATAAAATATCAGAAATATCAATTCAAAATACTATCTTGTTAAAACAAAACCAATAGCCATAGATATATTCTAATAAAAATCAAGTTAATTAGGTTGCTTACTTTAATTTTATACAATTTAAACAAAGTTAATCGCCTATTGATTAGTAAAACAAAAATCTTGAACATTTCTATAACAATAAATTTGAAAAAGGTATGAAAATAGTCTAAATAGTTATGTAATAATTCTGGTACAAACAGATTAATCAAAATTTACATAATATTATACATATTTATGATGATGAGTAGGTATACGAGTAGGTAAGTAAATGTAACACAATTGGTGCAGTACTAACGATAATGTTTAAACAACTATCTAGATTAACACTAACCTGAGGAAAAATCAAGTTTTGAGTTGACAGCAGTTTCCCTAAACATTATCTCAGTTTACGGAATTACATTTTGTAAAAGCCAGTTGGGTTTGGCTAAGATCGCTTTCAGCTAGAGTGTATGTTCTCCCAGTTGGTGTAATTGGATTTACTTTTGTTAGAACATCCACAACTGACACCCACAGGACATCCGTGTGTTAAGGATAGGAGAATGATGTAGCTGGCCCACACAGACGAAGAAAAGTTATTTTCACAAGATAGTATTTTTGTTTTTTACAAGTTAGGTTACAAGATAGTATTTTGAATTGATATTTCTGATATTTTATTACTTTTATACATAGTATACCATTATATATTTAATAGCCTACCTCTTTGGTAAAAGTACATATGTTTATTATTTAGTCAAAACCTTAGTCAAAAATTAGTGGAAAACTAGTGTCAGGAATTTTTTTTTCAACAATGAACCCATTATCATCCCATATTTATATTTTGTCACATTTTTTACATTGTATACCTTTATATATTTAATTAAATAGCTTTGGTAAAAGTACATATATTTATTATTTAGTCAAAACCGGGCTATTAGTGGAAAACTAGTGTCAGGAATATTTTTTTTTAACAATGAACCCATCATCATCCCATATTTATATTTTGTCACATTGTTTACAACAGTACTAAGTATTTATAGGAATATTTTGAAAATTTTAAATTATGTACGTTGAACCTTGAAATTATGTAGTTCCTAGAGAGAATAGTATAAAATCCGTTCATGGTTTTTTGGCGAGATTTTGTAAGTTTTACATAGCCATATTTAAGAAACGGTTTGAGATAAAAATTTAAAATTTAGTATTTTTCTTAGTCGCAACACCTACTACGAGTGTACCAAATTTGAGTAAAATCTAATATGGTGAGGTAAATTGGGTGTGTTGAATTGACATGGAATGACCCTAGAGCGAATAACTGCAATAGTCTCTCAGAGTATCCCTATTAAATTTCAACTTCCTTGGGGTAACAGGAGAGATTTTAGCTCACTCAGCTGATTTGGATAAACAGAAAGATTTTCAATCGATTCATAATGTCCCAGGGTGTCTCCCTATCAAATCTAAACTTCCGAGGATGAACAGGGGAGATTTTAGCTCAGTTAGCTGGACTGACATGAAAAGCCCCATAATTTTAGAATATATGTATATATTTTTAGCAACATATGGCGCAGAATGAGTTCATCAACTACGAACCAGACCATTAAAAAATGCATGCACAAAATTATGCTCTACTTCATCAACATAAGCTAAAAATCAATTTAAAAAAGTTCTAGTCAAGCAGCATGATCGTATGAGCAAACTCTTCTAAGTTATCGTATTATGCTACAATGTTTTGAACAAATTTTAAGTATTGCAAAGAAAAAAGTTCTAAATCATACTCTACGGTTCAAAAAAATATAATGTTTAAATGTTGAAAAAATTTATCCCCCCCCCCCCCCTCCTACCCTTGAAATCGTTTCTTGAAAGAAATCGAGCTATGAACCTACGAGGGGGTCTGTTTGTACGAATTTTTTACTTTCCTTAATTAACCCGAAGGGTGAAGGGAAAGTCTTGCAATCACCCTGAAAATCAATTTCTGAAACTCATGCTAGGCTAGGATGGGTATTTTGTTCACCCTGAACCCATACCTATACGTTTCATGAAAATGTATGTGTGTGTATGCAACTCGAGTACACGATTACGACCATACGGTACGACATAAAGAAATTTCAATTTCGGGGATGGGTTTTTATACCCAAGAGCAAGCTACTATAGAAAAATCAGCTAAAAATGATCATTTTTAGGGGGTTAAAAAAATCAGAATAGGTGAAGAACGTAGTTTTTAGCACTTTTTTGCCTTTTCTCCAAAATGGCTCGAGGGATTTTGATGAAATTCTTAGGAGTTACTCCTCTTCTGGGTAGAAATGATATTAGACACCCCTCATGCTTGGGAAAATACTGTAAGGGAGGTAATTAGCAAAATAATTCCCAAAATACGTTAAAAAACGTAGTTTTTTAGCACCTTTTTGGTCTTTTCTTCAATATGGCTTGAAGAATATTGATGAAATTCACAGGAGTTATTTTTATTCGAGATACGAATGGTATTCGATACCCGTCATGGCCATGAAGATGCCCTAAGGACAGTAATAAGCTACCTAAATAAATGTAAAAACATAATTTTTAGCACTTTCTTAGAATAAAAAAAGCAGTAATTAGAAAAAACTTCCAAAGATGTGATCCATCATGATAGCATCCATGTAAAATGAATCAAGTAAGGAAAGTAGTGTGAAGCTTCGCACCAGATGTTTCATGCTGACGCGAACACTTCAGATCTCTCCAATTTCGTTCTATATCCAAATTTACAACTTTATTTAACTAGTTTTACCCCTACAAACCCTTACAATTCAGCATAACAAATAAACTTGAACTTTGTGAGGTAAAGTATAAAACTCGATTATAATTCGCTAATTAGCCACTCTCTCAAAATCTTAAACTTTCACAGAAGTGCTTCATTTAATTTTCTTTCCAATGGGATAGTCAATTTTACGTTTACTTTGCTAATTAGGGGAGAAAATTGTATTTTAATATGGAAAAAGTTCCGGTCATGCAGTATGAATCTATGAGCGAATTTTCGTAAATTATCGCAATTATATATTATTACGTTACGTTGTTTTGAAATGTGAGCACTTTGAGTGTAAAGAAATTTTCAACCTCATACCAATCTTATGGGGGGGGGGGGGGGGGGGGGCGTTTTTTAAACTTATGTCTTGCAATTCGATTTCTTTTTTGGTATTTTTATCCATTTGTCAGCAAATATTGATGGACTCGAAGTAAATCTTTCAGCATACATTTTTCTCTGAACATTTGGTAATGTTCTAGTTCATCGTTGATAAACTTCTTTTGACTAAATATAAATTTAATGATTTTTAGCCGTTTTTGCCATTTTCAATGATTTTTCGCAAATTTTTCAAAATTTGACCAATTTAATGGGCACACTCACACACACGCGCGCTCACACTAATATCCGTGAAAGAATGCCGCAACACGGATTTCAATATAGAAAATTTTCCAACATTTTGATTTTAATATTTTTGGGACCATTGCTAGTTAGTTTTCTAGCTAGAAAAAATGCTTTCTAATGAAATTGATAGTCAATTGCTGGGAACACGAAGTGCTAAAATTTCAAAACAAATTTTTATAGGTAACCATAATACGATAATTGACGAAAATCCGGTTAGACGATGATTTTGAACGATTGGAACCTTTTCATCGGTCTTGGATGGGATTGCTTTGATATCCATTTGTCTAAAAGTGATTGGTACTGTAATTGATTTTGACATATTAGGACGATTTTCAATCAAATATTTTAATTTAATGGTATTAATTGAGAGTTGTTACCAAGGAAATGTGTGTGCAGAATTCTGAGCGTCCTGATTCTTATTTTGTTTTACGCTTGTTTTAGTTTTATAAATATGCGTATGGCTCTAAATGTATTGCTTTTACTATTTTTTGGGTTATTTTTCTTTTATTTCAGTATGAGTTATGCTAGCATGTTTTTGTTTTTGTTTTGTTACAGTTGTAGAGAATGGTTGAGTCCAATAACCCCAAGTTTGGCTAAGAAATGCCCGTTACCCCTTCTGTGAAATGTCTGGAAAGCCGACCCTTTGGATGAATAGAGAGGATGTCAAAGTTCCTAACGATCCTAAATTGCTTTATGAAAGCCAGGGGGTCCGAGGGATTTTGAAGATCCCCATCAAACAATTTGTTGTGCCAGCTGAGAACATTAATAGGTTCGGTTTTGGATTTTTTTTTTTTTTACACACTAAATCTATCATTAACGTGGAAAACTATTGTAATTTCATAGTCATTTTTAGGGCGATTAGGAGGAATAACCAGATTGATGAAAGTATGAATGTTGGAATAGAATGGGTAAATCAAGAAGGCAGATTGAATGAACTAACACATTTTGAAAGCTAAATGCATGTCGTATTATGAAAAGACCGTGTTTATTAAGACCTTGCTTATTACATGATATTTCAAGTTTCTTGTTTGTTTTTTTTTACAATTTTTGAACTAATTTCCTGATCCACAACCTTTGCTTTGTTTCCCCTAATTTGTTTCCTGTAATTTTTATAAATTAGCCGCTTTTTAAAATGTGCTTTATGCTTAGTTCTGTATTTTCTATTTACGTAGGTCCACATTCAAACGGTTTCTGCTTCGTCTGTGATCTTGGCCAAGCACTGAACTATAGTTCTCTAAAGAGTTCCGATTGCATATTGTCGCATAACATTCTCATTATCATAATCCAGGGAGAATTCTTTTTTACTGTGCGCTGACCTCACTTGGATTTTAAGAAGCAATAGTCGAAACCAGGAGGATGTCTTTCTACTAGGGATAGAGGAAAAACATGAGGCGCAATGAAATCCCAAGAAACAGGGACTGCCAATGGGTACCTTTAGTATTCATATCTCATATTTATCTATCTAATAAGGTATCTGGTTGATTGAGTAGATCAGATAACAGGGTGTGACTGCAAATAGGGGGAAGATGCAGATGACTTGTCTTGACTACCCAGAGGGGTTGAGAAACATAACTTTTGATACCACTAGGAGGAGGGTTTCCTTGAAACAATAAATTTGGGCAATCAATAATGAACTAGAGGCCCGTTTACATGAGCGATTTTTTCCGGCAATAATTGCAGAAAAAAGTATTGCACAGCTATATCAAAAAAGTTGGACAACTATTCTCTCCTCGAAAAAATTGCCGAAGATTGCACGCAATTAATTGACGGGAGTTGTACAACATTTCAGGCCCACGAGCCCTCTCGGCAACTGTTGCATCGTGTTGAAATGAAGTCCAAGGGGTTTGGAAAATTATTGCACTATTGCGGCAATTTTTCGGCCTTGGGTCGGGAGAGGGAACGAAACAGCCAATCACATTGAGAGTTTATTTGTGCAGTATGGCCTTATGAGCAAATATTGACGTGAAACTGCACTGATGGGGTGCAGCATGGCCTTATGAGCGAATACTGACGTGAAACTGCACTGATGGGGTGCAGCAGTGCCTCATGAGAGAATTTTAACATAGGAAAGGTAGGAGTTTATGTGTGCAGCATGGCCTTATGAGCAAATATTGACGTGAAACTGCACTGGTGGGGTTCAGCATTGCCTCATGAGAGAATTTTAACGTAGGAAAGATAGGAGTTTATATGTGCAGCATGGCCTTATGAGCAAATATTGACGTGAAACTGCACTGGTGGGGTGCAGCAGTGCCTCATGAGAGAATTTTAACATAGGAAAGATAGGAGTTTATTTGTGCAGCATGGCCTTATGAGCAAATATTGACGTGAAACTGCACTGGTGGGGTGCAGCAGTGCCTCATGAGAGAATTTTAACATAGGAAAGATAGGAGTTTATGTGTGCAGCATGGCCTTATGAGCAAATATTGACGTGAAACTGCACTGGTGGGGTTCAGCATTGCCTCATGAGAGAATTTTAACGTAGGAAAGATAGGAGTTTATATGTGCAGCATGGCCTTATGAGCAAATATTGACGTGAAAGAATTTCAGAGGTGAGAGCTAACCCACATTCTCTCTGGCTCAGAAACTGGCGCTGCCAAATTCCCCTCTTTTTCCTTTGGTTGGCGCGAACTGTTGTCGCCCGTGTAAACGAAAAAATTGAGCAATTTCTATTGCTCAACTTTTTGGTGCAACACAGTGCAATTAATTCCTTGCAACATCTTGACGCAACACGAGGCAATTTTATTGCTTCGTGTTGTGTACAACTATTCTAGTGCAATTTTTTTGGAGTTGCGCAAATTTTGTTGCTCGTGTAGTCGGCCCTTAGGGCCACTATATGGATATTAGCATGATAGTTACCTTCTGGGATTAAAGAAATTGGAAAAACAAAACCATTGAACTTTAAACGTCTCTCCTAGTCCTAGACAGCCCAACCCTGTGGCGGATTCCAGCCTTCACGTTCTGTCCACCCCAATTAACCTCATGATTGGTTGGCTCCTAACTCATGATTGATTTGATGATAGCGAGTGCTATGTATCCCTCCTCTCTAGCATGCCTACTCCCTCTGTGATCTGGCTGCACGCTTAAAGTGCAGCAACACCACCTTATGACCTAAAGAATGACATGACCTAGCTAGAGCTTCCATACTGGAGATCTCAGGGAGCTGTAACACATCCAATGCTCTTGACTTGATCAGAGCCACCAGACTCTAACTTTAATGTCGGAATTCAGTAAACGCTAGAGGATTATGTAATTCAACACAGTGATTATCATCAATTTGGAATCAGAACCCGAGTCTGATATTGAAATGGGAATGATATCTAGTTTATGATGGTAAAATAGTCTTTGATGTCACCAGGCGTTGCTGATAGTTCACAGTACTGTGAATTTCAAACCCTTCTCACAAAACTGAATGATGTTAAGTTTCACAACTATTTTAGGATATCAAGAGATCATTATTATTATTATTTTTCATCCTTGAAGGAACCCACAATGACATCACAAAAAAGGATGCACAACCTTCAGAAGCACACGAAGCAAATACACAAATCTTGCAAACAACCGCAAATTCTGCAATTTTTGTATAGTACCTATCTAGCACATATTTTTATCAAAATATAGTGCGCATTTTATTTGTTAGTACTTTTGGCCACCCTAGTTCAGTCCGTAACCAGTCTGAATGGTCAGAATTGAGAGGCGGTACTGGCTCATGGGTGTGAGAAGAGCGAGTGGTTGAAAATTGGAGTTTAGGGGGAACCACAGTGAAGTCCCGAACCAACTATACCGGGTATACCGGATTAGGAACAGAGTCCAGTGAGTTCCATAACTTGAGTCTAGTCGGTTCGGTTACAGTGTCGCCACTCTTCTTGAAATCGACCAAATGGGTTCAGACCTACAAGCAAGTCTAGTAGGGTCGCAGTGACGCCACACCTGAGTTACAAAAAAAGAATCATAAAACACGATGTGCCCCCAGGGTAAGTGAACTAGCTGCAGGTGTAAACTGTACTGAGTTGACTAAAGATAAGGTTATCGGATGCTCCCAGATGTTAAGAGTTGACTTTCAATATTGGGTTACCATCTTAATAGCTATTCCTATTGCTCGAATATCCTTTGTAAGCTTTAAACTAGAGTTAATACTGCTTAAGTGCTTTAGAAATAAAGCTACTTAACTGGTTGAGCACAAAAATCTAATAATACTATATTTGTAATAACGTAGTAACACCTGTTGTGGTTAAATATTTAAATGCAAACTATAAAAATAATTGAAGGTGAATCACCGCAAAATATGTCCTTAGATGGATGTTCTTCGGATGAAGCCAGGGATAGGGGCCACGTATCTAGTGTAATATACATTTATTCATTTTTCTTACAAGTACCTACCTACTTTCATAAAATTATTAACAACAAGTGCTTTACTGCTGCAGGTTCACGCAGACTGAGCAGGGGCCGACTTATAGGAATAGCTGTGTTGAGAGCGATGACAAGGTGATGTACGAACAGACCATGCAGCAACAACAGCAGCAGCAAGCGCAGCAGCAACAGCAGCAGCAGCAAGCTCAGCAGCATCACGTTACAGAGCTGTACTCCCTGCCGAAAAAGGAAGACGCCCCAAAAACTGTCGAATTCCCCTTTTGTTACAACGTTAACATGCTTCAGAAGGTATATAGCATACAGTATCCGTACTATTTTTAGTTTACTATTAGTATTGTTTGTTACAGCTAGAGTTAAGAGGAATATGAAAGCCTGAAACTGCTCATTAGCTTATTCAGGGATTGAGATCCTATGTTATTGGTTTTCTTGATGTGTACTACCTACATGCCTTTGGCCTCAAGAAGCGTCAAACCAATCTCCATACCCAAACCAATCTCCGTCTGGCCATATTCCATAGCAAGATGGTCTTGGCTTATTTGATTGTTGTACATTTTTTCAGCTTTCCCTTATTTTTAAAACCATGCTATTTCATAGCCTCCCTGTCCAGATCAAGAAGACTAAGAGAGATTAAGAAGATCTCTCTTCTCAGCTGATTAAGGCCCATGTTATACGAGCGCTATTGCCGTCGCGCAGATGCCGTCAAGATAGTGCCGGAAAAAGTACATGTTATACGTGACAGCAAATGCGTCGCGTTGATGCCGTCCCGCTAACGCAGGTGCCTGTCATACATAGCGTATTCCGGGCGCATTTGCATTGACAGGGTCCCGGCGTCACGTGCGCCGCGTCGCTAACGCGACCGTCCGCGTTGGCAGCGCTCAGCGTCCGGCTAATGCGGACTCGCCGACGGCATTAGCGTCCGTATGACATGCTCCATAAGAACCCCTTTGCCGTGTTGGAGCGACTTTAACGCGACGGCATCTGCGCGACGGCAATAGCGCTCGTATAACATGGGCCTCAGACTGCAGTTCTCAAGTAGATGAAAACGTCTCAATTCCAAACTGCTATTACAAGTGTAATTTCAATTATTTACCGAACAGATCCCCTTTACTTAAGTTTTTTGTTCTCCCTTTCTTCTTCATTAATTTTTTTCTTAAACAAATATTTAACACTTTTTTTTATTACCTTTGTTTTGTGAGGTTTTTATTAAAATCCTCTTATTCTGTTAGCCATACTTTTGTTACTCTTAATCTACAGTAATGTAATTAATTATCATTAATTTTCTATACAAAAATAGGAAGAAATCTGGCCCTTTGAGGAATTTAATCCAAACACTTTGTAAGGGGTTATTACTCTACTTAGCCGATGGCGCAATGCCCTCAACTGCTCGGGTAGAGGTGGGTCCTGTGAGGTGATAACTAAAATGTTATATTGATAAAATGTAATGTCGGCGCCACTCCTCTTGGAATCTAATCTTTGGTCCCCTAGGAGAGGAGGAACTAGGAGAGAGAGATGGGAGCTGGGAAGAGAGGGAAAATAATCCAGCAAAACAATTTCAAATAAAATAAATGAATCTTTTATTAAAAAAAAAAGGGGGGGGGGGGGGGGGGACAGCATCTACACCTAACAACCGATGGTCGTCCTAAACCTACTATAAACTTATCCTAACCTTAATACCTATCTTAACCTAAACTTAAATGCTACGCTTATCCTAAGTTGACGCCAATTAGATGAATAGAGGAGATAGCGATAAAGACAAGTGTAGGACTGCTGAGTCCTGGCTGACTTGACTTCAAAGTCGAAAGTAAGAAGAAGAATAGTGAGGTAATTACGGTTAGAGCAAGAACCCTAGAAGAAGAGAAATTCCCATTAGGATAAAGAAATTAAATGAAAAGACTCACTTCCAAGAAATGAAAACAATAGGCCTGCAGCAGCAGGGCGAGTACAATGCTGTACTGGCATAGGTACGTATTGTCTGTCCACGACGAGAATGCCGTGGCACAGGTAGAGAGAAGGAACCTTCCTCCCCGCGTCCACCTTAGGCGAGGGACGAAGGAAAACACCAATGTACTACCTGTCTCACTGTCAAGTACTGATACCGTTGATTCTCGCCGTTGACTCATTCCTTTCTACTAGTACTCTCTCTTATTAATTAATTGAAAAATTGAATTATTTACGTTAATAATATAGTATAGGTATGTAGGTATTATATTATATTAATTTATTGAGGTAAATATTCACTGTATACAGGGTGAACACAAATAAAGTTTTACAAACTTCTGGAGTCAATTCTAAAGCTCATTTCCGACAAGACAAGAAAACCCACATAGCAGTTTTTTTTTTTAACGCTTAGTTTTTGCGTAATTTCTAACGGTCATTTTTTATTATACCTGCAAATTAGAGGAGAAAACGACATTTGAATGCAAAAGTTCCAGTCATGAAGCATGACCATGTGAGCGAATTTTTGTCGCTTTTAAAGGTTTTAGTGATTTTTAAGCGCATTTTTTGAAATTTGAGCACTAAGTATTTGCGCGCGCCGAAATTTCTAACGTTCAAATTTATGGCATTTAAACTTTTTAAAATCATTCTCAGCAAATGAGATGAATTTTTCGTTTTTTTTTCGCTATTTTTAGCTGTTTATAGCGATTTGTTGAGCACATTTTTGGAAATTTGAGCACTTTTTGCATGCGCTAAAATTTATAACGTTCAAATTTGTGGTATTTGAACGTAATTAGTATACAACGTAATTCTATACGACGTAATCATTTGGTAGTGGATGAGGAAGGAAGGGGTGCCGCAAACTTGGTGAACGGGTAGTAGCGGAATTTGGCTGCTCAGGGCGGTAGGGTGGGGACAGGTCGCCTCGGCATTCTCGTCGCGGACAGACGTATGTACACAATTCAATTCCTTCAGGTAAGCATGTAGGTACACTCAAGGACTCAGGTTGGTTCACAATCTGTAAGGGTCAAAGTAGGGATTAGAGCTAAGAAATATTATGGCAAATACCTATGGCCTCTGCTGTGTGAATCGTAGGATGCACAGAATGGTAGGTAGTAGTTTGGAAAGTACCAATAATAAAGTACCTAACAATAGTTCCTAACTTTAGTTATTGGTATTTAAATAGGTAATTAATTATAAGAATCAGTAGATGTAAAGACCTAGATTATATTCACAGCTTCAGTATTTAGTTGTAAGAAGAATCAATAGTTGTATACCTAGATCATAGTCATAGATCAGGGGTGCTCAAACTTGAACTGCTGGCGATCTACCTCAATATTTTTAGACTACTTACGATCGACTCTGAGAGGCTGCAAGTATGTGTGATGCAGGGTTGTCGTACATACACGATACACCCTACCTACCTAGGTAGGGTGTACCGTAGCATATATAGATATTAGCTTTCCGCACAATTTACATTATTTTAGTCAAGGTTTGGGTTAGGTTTACTTAAGTTCTTCTCTACAATATCAATGAAAAAACTCCTAGTTATTCAAAATTGCGAGCTTATTCGTTGTTACAAAACAAAAGAGTTACATATGGTGTTAAACTCAACTAAGGAGTGACTTTGGATGTTGAAGCGTGGCACTGCATGTCCTCAGCATACTTTTCATAAGATAGTGCGTAACCACTGAGTGCCAATCGCAAGCATGATGACATATGATCGTCAGTTAGTCGATTGCGATATTTTGACTTAATTATCTTCATTTCAGAAAATACAGACTCGCGCAAGTAAGTTGACCCATATTAAACTGACTTGCTACTTCAGTAGCTAATTCCTCAATGTTTTTAGGATAACTCATAAATGATGCCATATTTGCCAATTTACTGCAATCATAAAAACGCATTTCGAATTGTCCCAAAATATTTGATAATTCAGCCTCATACGTATCATAATTCAACTGAGGAATCCTTGCTTTCAAAGACGGAAAATGTTTCAGATCCTTTCTTTTCAGTTGATCTATCATAAGTTGCAATTTACTTTTGAATGCGTTTACTGCGCTAATCATTGTACAGTCTAGTCTAGAAACAATGCGGCTTTTCTTTGACAAGTTACCGCGCGTTCCTTTGATAAAGCCGCCGTTTGCCGCAAGCAGTGTTATTACGTAATAAATTTTTGTAGTTTAGTTACCTACTTATTAAAAATTTTTTTCTTCTCGAGATCTACTCAAAAAGCACTCGCGATCGACTGTTTGAGCACCCCTGTCCTAGATCATAGTATTTAGTTGTAAGTGGTAGAAAATATTTCATCATCATTTCAGTTTCATTGGCAAGTAGTTTATAGCATTACTAGAATAGCATACGTTTCCTAGCAATGTAATTCATATTCTTGCACAGTTCTTATTCATAGCCAATATTCATAAGAATTTAGTGTCACTGATATCCATAATTATAAATGATAGTTTTAGTAGCGCAGTAAAAATAGTCTCTATGAAAAAAAAAGCTCACTGAGATGGCTTCCAGAAAGGCCTAGAAGGTTCCACAGGAACCCTAACAATAATTCTAATTTCTATTCAGAAAAATAATTTATAATACAATTTATATCGTACCTTTTGCGCTTGACAAACAATACGATTTATAAAATCCTGAACCAGTAGAAAAAATCTGGCTAATATGCGGTACGTCGCAGTTTGTAAGAAGAAAGTAAGGATGGAACAAAACGACACTACTTTCGCAAACTTTGGAAGGCAACTGCTGGAATCAGGAAAATGGGAAAATAATTCGAATAATCGAGAATGTTGTGGAAGGTTCGGGACGGGCCCGGTGGAGGAAGAGAGCAAGGGGAGAGCGGCTGATAACGAGGGACGAGATTGGTCAATTGTAGGCCTCTGAAGACGACTTTAATCTTGTTCATAATTCAATGTTTGCAGTTCGCCGCTGCACTCGTTGTTATGATGTAACAACTTCCAGTGGAAGAATGTCTGATTTTTGACAAAGAAAAGTGTCAACACATTTTCCACTATCTAACTGTGGTGAATTCCACCACATCAGGTCAACATATAAATCCACTACACTAACAACTTATCAGTTCTGGCCTAAAATCCTTTCTTTTGTGTTATGTTGAAGGTTCAGCAACACACAGCAGTCAACACAATTGTGGGGGCTCCGATAGCAAACCCAAATGAAGAGAAGGGCGCTTACAGGTTCGATGTGTCTCAGCCTTTTTCGTACAATTACGCTCTCGTCAACCAGATGTCACTTGCGGCCGCTGCCTCCACTGCAACCTTCAAGTGTGATATCTGTGGACTCGTGTTCGCTCATTTGTCGCTCCTCAACCATCACAAACGCATCCACACCACCAACCAAACACAAACAGAAAGAGTCTTCCCATGCGACATTTGTGGATCTAGTTTTGCTCAAGCTGTTGATCTCAAGAATCATAAACAAACGGCTCATAACACTGTAGTCAAAACAGGAAAATGCTGTTCTTGCGGAATAGAGGTATGCACAATCAATGATGTATAATACAGTGTGCTTCTTAAGTAATTGGTTGGAAAGTTAGTTTTTTGAACTTTTGCGTACAAAATTTGTTCAAATTCAACAAATATACTGCCTGTTTTCGTTGTTTGAAATCTATGTAGGTAGCGATTTAGTTTCTTGGAATCTTTATACGTAAAGCTTTTGCTTTTTGACGTATTGTAAGATGGCAATATTGAAAATAATAAAACCTTATTACATAAAAGTACCTATTATGAAATTCAGATGACACACAATCATGGATTTCAATGAACGAAAATGTTGGAGCCATTGTAGTTAGATAGTAGTATTTGTTTTAAATTATATTTCGGGATGCTTCGAGATATATCACAGTTGTGCAGATGCCCCTGCGTCTGCCCATCCAATCGCTTTTCATACTAAGAAATTTTGAATTTCCCGCCCTATCCCATTCAATCGCTTTTCAAACTAAGAAATTTTGAATTTCCCGCCCTATAGCCTCCCAGTGTTGCCCCTCATGCCCCAGTGGGTGGAATGGTTGAATTGTACTATCAAATATTCTTCCCACTGAATAAAAATTGTTGCTGGTTCGAAAATGCATTTGACATTCACAGGTGGATTGTGAACACCTCAACAAGAAAAAGTCCAAGTTTCTGAAGTGCGTCAATTGTGAGGAAGAACAAAATGAGCGAGAGGAGCAGTTCGAAGGCACGCAGGAGGTTGGCACGGAGACGGATGATGCCCTAAAAACAGTTCAACCTGGAGCCCACCCTGTCAAGAGAAGAGGTTAGTTGAGCTGCTGAGTATGGAATGTTACAGTAGAAGATTGAGTTAGTGCAATAATTTTCTTGAGTAGGTTGGCACACCTTATAAGTGTAGGCTTTCACTGAAGCGGAGCTAAAAACTTCGCCAGAAGGTACACATCCAGGTACATGGAATTGTTGCCCCAGTAGTTGTGCTCCGAATTGCATCTTTTCATAATGATCTAGGCCAGGGGTGCTCAAACGGTCGATCGCGAGTGCTTTTTGAGTAGATCTCGAGAAGAAAAAATTTTTTAATAAGTAGGTAACTAAACTACAAAAATTTATTACGTAATAACACTGCTTGCAAAAATTGTGAATTCCATCCGTGCACGTACCTTGCAACGGCGGCTCTTTAAGTTGCAGTTGGAAGATAAGGAGTCAGCTGAACACACTGATTTAGTTCTTCACACGGACGTCAGGTGGTTGAGTCGCGGAAAATTCCTAGAAAGGTTTCAAGAATTATTGCCCGAAATAACAGCTTTTCTAGACGAAAGAGGTGATGACACTGAGATGTTGAAAAACGAAAAATGGCTGACTGATTTGGCATTTTTGACTGACATCACAATGCACTTAAACACCATTAACTTGGAGCTTCAAGGTAAAGGAAAAACTATTATTGAGATGCGCAGTAAACGCATTCAAAAGTAAATTGCAACTTATGATAGATCAACTGAAAAGAAAGGATCTGAAACATTTTCCGTCTTTGAAAGCAAGGATTCCTCAGTTGAATTATGATACGTATGAGGCTGAATTATCAAATATTTTGGTACAATTCGAAATGCGTTTTTATGATTGCAGTAAATTGGCAAATATAGCATCATTTATGAGTTATCCTTTTTCATGTAAAAACATTGAGGAATTAGCTACTGAAGTAGCAAGTCAGTTTAATATGAACTCATGTTCTGTTGAAAATGAGTTGGTGCAGATTATATCAGATATACATCTCAAAGCTACAGCATCTGATACAAATTTCTGGTGTTTCATATCTGAAGATAAAAAAAAAAAATCCGAATCTAAGGCAAATCGCCCTTCAACTGACGGCAATGTTTGGGTCAACTTACTTGTGCGAGTCTGCATTTTCTGAAATGAAGATAATTAAGTCAAAATATCGCAATCGACTAACTGACGATCATATGTCATCATGCTTGTGATTGGCACTCAGTGGTTACGCACCATCTTATGAAAAGTATGCTGAGGACATGCAGTGCCACGCTTCAACATCCAAAGTCACTCCTTAGTTGAGTTTAACACCACATGTAACTCTTTTGTTTTGCAACAACGAATAAACTCACAATTTTGAATAACTAGGAGTTTTTTCATTGATATTGTAGAGAAGAACTTAAGTAAACCTAACCCAAACCTTGACTAAAATAATGTAAATTGTGCGGAAAGCTAATATCTATATATGCTACGGTACACCCTACCTAGGTAGGTAGGGTGTATCGTGTATGTACGACAACCCTGCATCACACATACTTGCAGCCTCTCAGAGTCGATCGTAAGTAGTCTAAAAATATTGAGGTAGATCGCCAGCAGTTCAAGTTTGAGCACCCCTGATCTAGGCTAACAAATTGATTCTGTTGGACCGTAGCAGCCATTGCTGTAGGTTAAAAGCAATTCGTTGTGTAAAGAAAAATAGAAAATGCCATTGGCGTAGTAGCTATCGTTAAACACACACACACACATACACAAAGTTCCTTGTGCTTTTTAATTTGAAAGTGATGAACTCAGTGATTCCTACTACTCCATAAACTAAGCAAACTCTCAGCTTCTCCAATAGGTACTAAGTAGAGTGATGATGAATGTTGCTAAGTAACTGAGGGGACTTAGTTAGTTGGCTCCTAAAATATTATTCAATAAAAATTTGTTGGTTCTACCGCAATTGCATGTTTTTAATGAGCTATTGGGAACCCAGAAAATCTATCGCCCAGAGCTTCCTTTCCATTCCCATTTACTGCACCTACATTTAACCAGTGCAACCTAGTTCTGGGCACAACGCCCAGTGTAATGACTGATTTCCTGGGTAAAAATAAATAATTGACGTTTTTAACGTATTTGAATAATCCATATATGAATCTCTAGTTTTGATTAAGTGGGTTTTCGTATAGGAATGGCTACAGTCACTAAGTGCCACAAATGTAACGGAACTGGCATCCTATTCGTTGGTGGAGTCCAACCTACTGTCGAGAAGCCTTTCCACTGTAACATCTGCGAAGGGACGTTCTCGAGGTACTCTTCTCTATGGAGCCACAAGCGACTCCACACGGGCGACAAGCCATTCAAGTGCGAGTTTTGTGGTTTGGCTTTCGCACGTGCTGCTTACCTCAAGAACCACAGCCGAATTCATTCTGGAGAGCGGCCATTCAAGTGCGACGTTTGTGGAATGCAGTTTTCTCAGGTGAGTTGAATGTATCCTTAGGCTATACTTCTTTAGGGTCTTCATTACAACTGTTGAGAACCTAAATAAACAGGGCTGTGGAAAGAAAATCCGAGCCCAAGGAATATCCTTTGGGCCCTTGAAAATGTTGTAGACAGTTCATAGATGTTCTAACGTATTTTTCAATGAGCTGTCATTTTACAGTAGGCATGAAAGCCATTTAATACAGACACATAAGGGTAGTATCTAAATTTCGATCGCTCTTGAAATTAATCTTTTGGTCAGAGAAGTGATGCAAATGATTTCTCAAATGTTCATAATTTATGTATCAGATTACCCTTCTACGCAGAACATCTGTCTCTAATTATTAGGTTTGTTCGCAGTGCCGGTTGGAAATAGTTGCCAACCGTTGGCGACCAGGTTTGTGATTGGTTTAGTGCTCATGCATGACCACTACCTAATTTCAAACCGTTGGTAACCAAATCCGCACTGCGAACGGGTTTGACTGAAGTAAAAAGTCGTGTAGCCTCCAATTGCTGTAACCTGCTTGGTGGGCTCGTGCGATCCTTTGAATAGGTAAACATTGGACTTCTTTACTCCTAGAGACACTGGAGAAAAAACCGATTGTCTCTATTTACTCCTACTCCATGGTCCATGGCCTAGTAAGAACTTAGGTACTAGGTAGGTATGTACTTACTTGGTAATGGAATTCAGTTGACTCCTCGTAGCGTCTGACCAACTCCACAACACTCCTGCCCATTCGAAAATGTTTGAAAAATTTACGGTCATTGTACAGGGTTACAGTGGTGTCAAGGATGTTGGCATTTTTGTGAAGGACTCCACTTTCTTCTTCGTCGTCAGAAGAGCAAGAAATATTCAAGGGAGAAACGGGTTCTTCAGAGGAAGATTCTCATTCAACGTCATCACCAATAAAATTTGCCATATCACACAACTCGGAGTAGGAAACTCTTGAGTACGATTTCGAAATTCTTGCTCAGCTTGCAAGAAGGAAAGAAAGATCGACTTCGACTTGCGAAGCTCTCTCGCAAAAGTCACTCAGGCGAAACTAGCTCTCTTTGGGTGAAATTTTGCGTTAACCAAAACAGAGCGCAATTCAGAGCAAAAAATAGCACGAGTGGGCTATGCGTCTGGTTTCGCAACCAACATGGAAACTTGTTTTGTCCCTTCAGCCGCTGCAGCTGCGTTTTCCATCATCATAGTTATTTTTGATCAAGAAAGGGAAGAAGAAAAATCTTAGCCTTCGGCGATGATGGAGCAAACAAAATTATTCCTTGGAAGAAGTCTATTTGGTAACAACCGTATGGGAGAAATGGCACACGAACCCATTGATGATACTATTTAAAACTTCTTCCGCATAAGTAGGTACTCAAGATTTTGAACAACTCGTTTCAATGATCAATTTAAAAGTTTGAAAAAAATGTACAGCATTCAGTGAAGAGAATTGTATTGTGATTGAAATAGTTTTAAGTTTTTTGGATTCCACATAAAATCTCGATATTTGTAGAGCTTGATGGGCTGCAGGTACTGTTGTTGATTCTTCCCTCAAACAACTTTGGGGACCACGTTCACACTGAGCAAACCCCTTAGATGTGTGGACAAAAACCAACTGACTCCCATTCCCTACCACAAAGTGATATATAAATGGTACATATTACTTAATCATTATAATTATAAGTACTAAATTCTGCTTACAATATTCAAAGAATAGCTGCAGAGGGATGTAGAAGAGAGTGGGAATAAGGATGTAAATCATAAAACAGTTGGATTGGAAATGTAAATCTGGCCTCAGGCCAGTGTAACCTTTCGTTTACCTCCTGCCTTCCATTCATCGCCATAGAGATGTATTGTATCATGTACTGCAACTTGTTTTAGTGTTTTCCCTGACCTGATGCAAAAAAATATGTATGTCGTTATGTAACAGCCTAGTGATCGATTCTTTATGAAAGTTGTCAGAAGTTAAGACCTAATGCAGACTAATATGATCAGTTACACTACACTATCACCTTTACATTTTTATAACCTTTAATTATGTGCCTATTTCAGGCCATGATTTGCTGCTTAATTATGAGTAATATATCAATCATTCTAGGCTCCACATCTGAAAAATCACGAGCGCATTCATTCCGGTGAGCGACCTTATGAGTGTGAAATCTGCAATAAAACGTTTGCACGACATTCAACGTTATGGAACCACCGGAGAATCCACACCGGCGAAAAACCCTATAGGTGCTCCGTCTGTGGCTCTGCTTTTAATCAAGCCACACACCTTAAGAACCACCAGAAAGTATGTCATGCTCATCATTTTTAAAATTCACTATTTTGCATTTGAGAAACTTTTTTTTTTAATTACAGAAATATAATTTATATATATAAATATATATATATATATATATATATATATATAAAAGGCTCTATCAAACAGATCGTGGACTGTTTGCATGGACTGGGCTGCTTGGCGCTCACAACTTTGTTATGAGGAATGTCGCATTACTAACGTCTAACAGAAGGTGGACTGCCACAGCGGACCAGTTAACTTCACACAATGGAAAATTTATTGATCTCGTGCGGGAGTGCAGTTTTTATATTAAAAAAATCACATAATGCTAGTCGAAACTGCAGGATTCGCTTCAGTAGATAGTGTGAAAAACAGCTCTCTCGAACATAAAGTGCCTTCTTACATACAACTATAACTTAAACTGCGTAGGTATCTAAATTTCTACGTATACCTTACCCATTTCCTCTTTCGTGTTGGTACTGAGGTGATAGATAGCAAAATAAGCAATTCTTCTCTATTAGAAGAGCTGCTAGACATGATGACCGTCTTTGTTGAATGAGAAATTTGCACTGGTTTGCTGTTAGTTTCATGCACTATTTGACCACTCTAGTCTGTGACGGACTGCAGTCGTTCTTCCAGCAGACAGTCCGCATGCTGTTTGACAGAAACTAAAGTATTCGAAGAGTTTTTTCTGTATCAATAGAAATACCACAAAGTCGGACGAATTGAATGTATTAAACAGATTTTGGAGAATGTTGCCTGATTCTTTTGTTTTTTATTTTGTGTACCATACCTATTCTACGATATTTCAGGTTCATACTGGTGAGAAACCTCATCGTTGTGACATTTGCGAAGTTGGATTCTCGGACCGTTTTGCCCTCAAGCGACATCGGGGGATCCACGAGAAATACGGACAGACAGCGTCGCAGCAGCAAGCAGTGCCACCACAACCTGCACAGCAAGTCTCGCAGGAGCAGCAGACTGTCGGACGACTGGAGGAATTGTACAAGTGTGATGTCACTGCAGGGATCGCTTTCCCGGGATGTTCGCGACCCCAAGAGGCGAAATAGGATGCCTGAGGTGCTTAGCTATCAAAAACTATTAATTCCAGCAGGTGTTGGACAGTGAAACTGTGCAGTGCTTGCGACAGAAACTTTTTTTTAAATACTTTGCCCACAATTAGTTCTGACGATAGTAGTGCGCTTTCTTATATTTCGTGGGTATGTACATTATGCAAGAATTACTCCAAATGCTCTCCAACGCCACCAATATGTGACGATTAAGACTGGAGAAAATTGTTCCCTCAATGTATGGTATGTGCATATAACTTGCTAAATTGAGGGTTTTGAAGTAACAAACTTCAGTTTGTGGTAGAGTTGTTTCTTGAGACCTAAAATAAATGAAAACCACGTTCTCTTTCCTTTTGCAGTGATAACGACTTTAAATATGCAGGAGGTTCTTCATTTCTTATGATAATTATTACTTACATCACTAAGCTATCATCATGACTATCGCATGAGGAATCCCGGTCAACTTGGCAAGCCAATCAAACTGATCAGTTGACGTTGAAAGTAAACTCTACTGAAAGTTCCAAGTCTGTAGACACAGCCTTGGTTTGTATAAAATTTATAATTTGCTCCTCTGATTCTCACGTTTGTTGCTATATTGTAAGAGGTTTTGATATATTTCCCAGTGAGCTCATTTTTACAAATCCAGTGGTTGTTAATGTTGAAATTTTCTTTTATACAAAGTAGCTTAAGTCCTTGAGCTAAACGATAGATGAATCATAAAACTAAAATATTGTAACTGTCTAAACGTCATCAAATGACTGATAGGTGAATCATAAACTGAAATAAAATATTGTGACTGTAAGGGCCAGTTCCAACAACGATAGTTAACTCCCAAGTCTAGTAACACAGGATAACAACCGCGAACGTTTTCACTGTTCCACCAACAGTTTTTAATCCTAGATTAGCCGATCCGTGGATCAATCGGTTAGCATCCAAGTTACTGTCCTCAGACCAAAAATTGGTGAACAACAACTGATAAAAGTGGAGAAATAGTATTTTTTGTCCGCCACACATCTCCATCCCGAGATCAAAATGAATGATGCCAAATACAGTTTGGTGGCAAAAATTACTCTCTGGCGACAATGTTGATATTTTGGTATATTTATCATTTCAGACTGATACTTAAACCCCAATTTTCAAGTTTTTCTCAGTGATTTTTTTTTCGTGTTGTACAGAACTTTTTCCACTATCAAGTCTACCACAAAACGAGTAGCCCCCATGGATGATGCCCAAGAACATTCGCCTTCATTTTGGTTTATTATTTTCAATAATAAGCCTATGTGATCGTGTAGCGAAAAATTTTTATAACCCCCCCTCAAACTTTGTCACTTTACGTTCCAAGGTGCGTAGAATCCAAATTTGAAATGTCCGTCCGCCGTCTGGGCCATAAAAGGCCTAGAATTGACTTTAAAAACCCGTTCTTTCGCACATAGACTCCATTTGGGGTCTAGTTGGCCCTAACGTTTAACCATCCCGATCGCTTTACTCGCATAGATGCTATGGGCCAAAAACGGGCGAAAAAGTGTCTTTTTCGAGGCTTTCAGTGTTAGACTGACGTGTTAAAACTCCAACCTGCTCAACCACAACTGCGCAAGCTAATATTCCACGGTTAGGATAACAATGGGCAGTAGGACTTCGCAACAGAACACTTTAGGACCAGATCATGCACGACCACAACTGCACGACCTAATAATTATTATTCTCATGTTAGGACAAAATTCACTCATCTCAAAATGCACAACTTTCAAATGAACGTTGATGGAAAAATATGAGTGATATGATGGTTTAAGCGTAATAGGGCAGTGAACCTCCGGTTGTGAGGTAACGAGACCTAGGGAGTACCTCCAGGGTGGCGTGGAAAACTTCCTACACTTGTATTGCTTTCGAATTTCATGTTCCTTCGAGGCATGAATATACGTTTTTTTCTAGGTCATATTTGTGTGTTAATACCAATGCTTTGCCTACGCATATTTAATAACAAATCCTCTCGACTTTTCGTACGTACTTAGATAATGATATTATTAAGGCAATGATTATTCGAATAGATAGGAGCTCAAATCGAGAAATATAAACATGCGTATATAATTATAGAAGTATAGGCTGTGGCAACTCGAAATAGGACACGCCGAGGAGTCTGGACGGGCCTTATGACGTACGCAAGCCAACTAAAACTACGATCATACTCAATTGAAAAAATAATAAACCTTTGTGAAATAATTTGCAGCGTTTTTTTTTTTTTTGAGCGGCGTAGGCAACATAAGATTTTAGCATAAATTGAAATGTTTCCATCAAGTGGTGAACAGTCTTGGTCGGAAAAGAACTGACGGAGCTACATTTCTCTAGGAACGGCTCTATTGTAACTGAAAATCATCGGAAAGAAATTTTAGTAAGAAACGCTATAAAAACTGTCGATTTTTCCCGTTGTGTGCCAAGTATATAATATAAAAATGTCAAAATTGTTGCCCATCCACTTATGCAAGTGGTCCACTCTTTCCCTACATATTATCATTCATCGAATTGTCACGGTCCAATTTCACAAAAATCGCCTTCCAAAGACAAAATGTATTGCTTCTTTTTTGTCCTGACGGAAAAGGAAATACTTAAATAATTACGGAAATACGGAGGGGTCCTGTTATGAAAAAACAAATGGAAAAACAGGTTCACAAGTTTTTTAAGATGGCGGGCGGTGACAAAGATGCGGACCAGCGCTAATCCGTGGGTTAACCAACAGGTGGATTCCAGAATCCGTGCGTTATCACAACAAAATCCCGAGTCAAGCGTTGGTGGAACTGTCATTTCGCCATTTTGATGAGAAAACTCGAGGTCCTGGGTTAATCCATGGAAAAATTCCGTTAGTGGAACTGGCCCTAAAATAAAATAAATATCCCCGGATAACGCCTGGTGATGGATTAAGTGACACACATGGCATTCGTTTACCTATATTTTCATGGTAAGTCGGTTAACTGTGCAGATCTTGACTTCATATTTGTCTTTGTAGTGAGATAGTATACTGCAATTTTAAAATTTTAAATGTTCTCACCATCAACAGTTTTAGTTTTGCTAATGAAAAAAACACCACACTTATCGTTTCAGTTATTTGTTGAGACTCGTGGTGAACAGGAATGAATGTAGAACTCCGGAGATTAGTTAATGGAATGGCAATAAAACATCATTGTTCCCGTACATTTGAACTTGAAAAAATGAATGTTCGTTTGAACCTTTAAAAATTATGTTTGGGGTTACAAATGACGTCAATACTGTCAAACTGATTGAATGTGGTTTCAAAATAACAAGCTCCTCTATTAGAATTGTTATAGTATTTCTTACTGACCACCAATTGCTTTAGCACTCACTTTGATCTACTGCGTTGTTCTCATTATTTGTTTGTTTAAAACAACCTTACTATCCAATCAACCGTCATATTTTCTCGTAAAGTGAAATTAGAAAATAGACGGCAGAGAACATGCTATGGAAGAATTCGGTAGGTTTGCAGTGCGAACAGTAGCTTTGTCAACTGGAACTGTTAGAACCATTCGAAACTGCGTTCACAAAGCACTTTGAACGACAAAACTCAACTGTGATCGTGCACAACTGTTTGGAACTGGTAGAACTGCGAACGAAGCTAGTGAGTAGGTAGGTACTTTCTGCATTCTACCTCAAGCTTCCAAACTTGCCCGATTACTTATTATAGTTTTACGACTGGTGGGGCTTTCTTAAAAGACATGTTATCAGGCATATTGAGCAAGTACTGTCAGAGTTTAGATACTCTTAGGCAGGACCCAAACTTTATTGCGTCTTCACTTCCTCATTCATTGAGTCAAAACAACCGTGACAATGACTTCGCTCATCTTCCAGTGAGCATCTACTGATGATCCCGCAGTTTCACCTCATCATTTGCCCAACAAATTTAGCTGAAGATGACTGATATTTGATTCCAGAGAAACGTTACAGTTTTGATTTATTGGCATTTTTCTGGGGTTTCATATAAATTCTGCAAATTATGTAATTTTTGGATCTTAACAGCTGGGCTAATGCAGTCCTAGCTTTCTTCCCAGCTTCAGGCAGGGTTGTGTATTCGGCGTAAGCTCTAAATGCGCACTTTTCGGATGTTCGAGGACCCCTTAAGGGGGGGATCTTTCCAACCAAAAGAGTGGGAAAGGTTAGTGACTCGAATGTAGTAATACCTAGCGGTAGACGGGCGAACTCTGTCCGATCCAGAAAATGGCTCAAAGCCCCCACAAAATTCAAAATACGACCAAACGGTTTATTAAACTTTTCTCAGCCAATAATTGACCGATTTCAATGATTCTTGCAGCCTTCGTTATATTTTCGAAACCTGAAACGAAAACAGACCTCGACATTTGAAAGTTAAATTGTTAAATGGTATCTAAATTTGAAAATTTCAGAGGCTCAATTCAAGGAGAATTTCAATACCAGTACATTGCCGCAAGAATCAATAAAATCGGTCCAATATTGACCGAGAAAAATTGAAAAAAACCGCATGTATACCATCCGGCACCCATGTGTTGCATGCTACTCATAACAGATGATTTATTGCCAGATCCATACCGTTGCAACTTTAAAATTGTCATAACAGACCACTTTGTTACCCTATCACATTTGACTAGAATCTTCTCCGCTAAATTCTTCAAATGAATATTACTAGAGTTCGGTCTCTGAATGTGTGAATGTTAGATCTATCAAGCCAATAATTTCAGTCGACTTTTGATATGGATTTGGCACACTATTCTCTAAGCGTTGAAGTCGAAATCCGCTTACTGCAGCTGAGAGCAGGCTGTGTACTAAACAAACACCAGGTACTCGGCAGTTTTATTCTTAACGCTGCATGTTAGTTAGGTTAACACCTGCTTGGACTGGCTTCTATGATTTCCTCAAAGTAGCATTTAGTTCCGCGGTCAATATTGCTATGTTACACTCATTCCTGTCACCGGTAGTTACTATTACAGCCTTCAAATTTATATGAATGTTATTCTTGGAAAACTGGCACTTCTCTAGTTCAACAATGACTTCCTTACCCAACCCACTGTTAATAAACAAAAAATGCATCGATAAACTATCAAATCTTCTAGTTTTCACTCCCCACCGTTCCTTCAATTAATATATCTTAAAAAAGACTGTTGATTTGATTGATTCGCCCCAAGCACACAAACTTGACATTCAATCGTTGTTTTGAGTTACAATTGGTTATTTCAAATTCATCTATCAGTGCATTGTTACAGTCGTAGGAGCCACCATTGAAGAATGGCCAATAAAATTATTCATTCACCTCAATCCAATATTATACAGTTAATTTCGCTCGCATTCATTTACGTTAGCTACTGTAACAAATCTTGAAAACCAATGTATGTTAAATGGTCTCAGAAATGTTTAACTCGTCTATTAGAGCATTTCAAAGCTGAAGACATATGGTTCGTTTCCGCAATCAATTTGTATATTTCGCATAATGAGTTTCCTGGTGTAATCAAACGGCCTCTACGGAGGAGGAGATTTTAAGAAATGGTTACTTAAATACACGCAATCCTTGAACAAAATATAAGCTCGGTGGTATGAATGAGATTTAAAACGTCGAGTATCTTACTTTCCACGAAACCACAGGTCCTGTTCTCGTTTTGAATGTAAACTTCAATATTCGCTATGCCGATTGCAAAAAATAAGATGATTGATCAGCCCTATCCACCGGAATACCTCATTCTATAATTTTTCGTATTGGTGGACGAAACCTATTCATTCGTGAAATGGGCTTCTAATTACATTTATCATCTACGTATTGTCAAATAATGAATTTGACTCTTTGTTAATAGTGTACATTTGTAAATATATTAACGTTGAATTGATAGATGTAGCTCTGTGTAAAAATGTAGTAATCAGTAGTATACTGCAGAGGCCAGTGAGCTGAATCTAACAAACAAGCATAGATTGTATGGAATACCTACTCGAAACATTTCAGTATGAATTATGATGTTTTATGTAGATTACAATACTTTTCATGTAAAGAGAACAAAGGGATACCTTTTATAATAATGTTCACGTCTTACACGGCAATCAATAGCCTTCGATTTAAGTATAAATTTTTTCTAAACCATTTCTCAGTCTGTGTACATATACCTACTTACTATAGAAATGATCTCGACGGTATCTGCTTGAAATTGAGTTGTTTGAGTTAGAAGGTTTTTGGTTGAATTGTAATACGTTTATCATTTAAAAATTTATCTTGGATTTCACTACGACTCATTTTCTGCTGAACAGTCCGTAAATTTACATTAGGTAACAATGAGGAGCTCGTTTAGGCATGGGGTAAATTAATGACGTAGTAGTTTTCTTCTTCTCAATTAGCTCTTGTAATAATCATTCCTGAAATATCCAGCTTATTAAATTAAATAGTATATTATTACTTCTGGGTGGTTTATAGCAAACTAACGTATGGGTTCTTCGTCACAAGGTAAGATTAATGACGTCACAAAAAGCGAAATCGTGTTCCATGTTCATAGATAACACAAAATTATTAAGGAGTGTTTAGGCAATGCGTTGTACATCTAATGCCCGATTTAGACGAAATAATTAAAAATTATAATTCATTATAATCATTGTCCACCGTAAGATACTTAACTTGTACGAATATGAATAATTTGGAGCATGTCTGAACTCCTGATTCCCAAAAAAAAGTCAGAATTTGAAGGGTTGATTGTGGTCGCAATTTTGGCAAGGGTAAAATTTTTCAATTGATTTGACCTAAAAAAGATAAGACGAATGTAATGTTTCGTTTTCATTTATTTAGGTATGTCTACTATAATAACTGTTTCTGCACTACGCTCACAGAGGAGTTGAAGGATAAAAGTCAAGTCACAGATTGGTGTTGACCACTAAAAGATACCGCAAAGGAAAAGAAACCTACTTTTTCTGACTGATTAATGTGGTTTAACCATTACATCTTGCTCTTCCTGTACTCCCTAACCATATCTACTCACATCAACTAGTCCTACACATGCTAACTCCACTGTCTAGGAGCACCTGACAGTCTGCCGTTCTATTGCGTTATACTACTACATGACTTGGATCCGGTAATACAGTTATGTACTTGGTTTTAGCGAATTTTTGAAGAAAATTAAGCTATTGCTCTCGCCTCAAAATTTGTAGGATGTGAATTTTTGAAAAATTTTTATGCAGAAATCTGTTTCAGGCTATTCTGAATTATATTCTGAAGTTTAACGCATTTTTTTATGTATGTATGTGTCATTCCAGACGATAACTGTCTGTAGGATTGTGCTAGAAACTTCAAACAAATTTTAAAATGTTAAGGACACAAAACGAAAGTTCAAGTTCGTTGGCCAGCATGATCGGATTACATCTTCGGGTTGAAATTTTCAAAAATGTAGTAAAAAATTTCAAAATAGCCTGTTTTTTGCGATTTGTGGTGCGAAATAATTTTTTCAGCATACTATCATGTGGTATATTCGGAATCAGCGTAAAATTTCCTATAAGAATATGTATCAAGTTTTCAAAAATTTCAAAGTTGAAAAATCAGTCAAAAATCGAAATAATGCCGTTTGCTAGTAGCGACTGAAATGTCGAAGATTTCTTCAAAAATTCGCTCATGGGGTCATGCTCCATGACTGGACTTTTTTGCTTCTTCCGTCATCTCAATGAAATGTGGAGCAGTGAGGTTTCTTTTTCTTTGATCTCTCTTAGGCCGGGTATCTAGATCGGTTGGCAGGGGTTACCCCTGCATTGTTGGTAATAAGGCGTAACTAGAACTGAGGTTATCTCTCAAACTCTGGGTTACACCCCCGCTGTGTGCCGAGGTAAGCTCTCTTGAATTTTTTGAGTAATGCTAACGTCCAATGCGTGCGTACTGCCAATAAAACCATGAGCAGTTGGCACCCTCCTAATTAGTTTTCCTGGCCTGCCAATTGCGAAATGTTCATCTGGAGAAGGAAAAACTTGTTGCTATACCCGGGGCAGCTGTCCTAACCCTGCCTAGAGTTTCATTTACACTTTGTAGATACCCTCTGCCTCGACTATACCTCCCAGCTGCCTGTATTACCTCTGTTTCTTGATACTTGTACTTAGTGTTGTCTGCACCATTCTGTGACTTGAATTGATTTATACGCTTAACTCCTCTGGAAGCATAGTGCAGAAACAGTCTATTCAGCTGGCTGAGATTTCCCTGGCCCTGTTTCAAGATTTGCCAACATGGCGTAGTTATTTTGTTCTGGGGATTCCATTGCAGGGAAGACTTTACAACAGTTCCATCCAGCTTCCTCAGGGTGTGACCAAATCAGCTCCATTTTCTCTTTCCTATGTTCAATTCAACTGGGGTCTCTCCATGGTTCTGAATTTGAAATCGCATTGGGCCACCCGAAAACCTGCCTAAGGATTCTGCGGATGCATCTAACATCTTAAGGTGAAGGTCTGGAGTTGATGGTTGATTGTGTCCATAACCTTCCACGTCTGCCATACTGCAGTGATGACTTAACGTTACTGTGTGTTAATTTTTAGTCTGAGTTGTTCTAACATGTAGTAGTTTTTATTTATTTATGGCGATTCGATTTACCACAGGCCTTCAAAAGTCTGCTTCAACTTTGAATTACCTAAAGTAGCAACGATTCTATCGGCTTATTGAAAGACACGATTGCCATTCTCATTATTCAGATTTACTAACGTGTCATGAAAGTTGATCAAATTCTGATGTTTCAAGTTTATAGGTTGTTAGATGTTACGTTTATTGTTTTAGAAATCATTTTATTATTATTTTTTTATAACTTGGTTAGAGGTAACCTGAACTGAGTTGGTTGTCACCAATCACAGCAAGAGGCGCTACTTACATGTCTATTTTCGACGATTCTATTTTCAAAATGGGATATGAATACACCTAGTACAGTTACATAATCACTTTTTTGCTTTATACATATGCTTCTTCCTTCAACAATGAAATGTGGAGGAATTAAGGTTTTCTTAAATTGTTCTTAGTGTCATCAGCACGATTTGAGTTAGATATAATTACTTGGTAAGTTTGAGGGTTGTGGCGAGATTGTACAAATGTCATCTCTTGATCTCAGCTCAAAATATAGAGCATTCGCCTCAAATTTCCCAACTGAGTAGAAAGCCCTAACACCTAACCACCATTGGTGAAATCCAAGTGAGCCTCCAATAATCAAGAGATATTGGAATACCTCTTACGGTGTATTCCCACGAAGTCAAGTACCTACGTAGATAAATATATATATATTATAGGTAGGTATATTGGAATAATATGATTGTGCAATTGATGTTCCTGTTGTAAATTGCTATTACCTTCTTTCTGACAACAAAAAGTGTACAGTTTAGCTCCTTTTTATAATATAGAAATGTTCTGAAAATAGCTGATACTATAATGTATAGAATCGTCAATCTCTTGAAAATATTCACGTTATTGTACCTATGTATAATGATCTTAATATTATTGTTAATATACTTGAACTATTTTCTACTTCGTATTTTTGTCTCCCTTTCTCCACCTGGATATGCCACATAAAAGCTATCGAGTACATTATTGAGGACATAATTATGGATTTGGTGGTATTATGACTTTAACGGACACCTGAATCTTCGGCATGAATTATTATAACTTCCAAATTTATTCTACAATGGGTAGGTATCGGAAATATCGATCTCTTTCCCGATATATGGGTTTTATTTATCTATTTAATACGGTACTTTTGTTCCAGTTGGATGGCGTCAGGTAAGCAACACTTCTCAAAATTGTGGATAAACGCATTCAAAGTGGACTGGAAGTCCATTTTTTGGTCCGATTTTGCTGAAATTCTTAAAAAAAAAAAAAAAATTGAATTTCCTAGATTCTTGTCTTTAAAAAAATATATATATGATTAAGTAAAAATAATTAAACTAAAAAAGTACATAAACACTTTCCTTGTATTTAACACGAGCTGACTAGCCAACTGAAAATTAATTCAAGCATGGAACTGCAAAAGAGTCCAAGTGCCAAAAAACATAGTTCCTACAGCAAATTGGCCCATGATGGGGACTTAATAGTTTCTGCTTTCTAAAATTTTGAATGTCTATGACTGCTGCAGTGCAAACTACATTACACTATAAACTTGGTCTAAGTGTTCATCTAATCATAGGTTATCAGAGAAAAATGTTTTTCTTTAATTCAGTCATGTTCCTTTAATACTATTCACGTCTAAACATTTGAATTGGCTTGCTGAGAAATTTGGCAGAAGGCACTTAGACCCTTTTGCACTTCTACGCTTCAATTATATAAAATCATCTACATGCTTCAGAAGTCCTTCTGTCGGAGAACAAAGTAATTATAAACCCAGTTTATAACGATGCTCTCACTAGGCTCCATATCAAATTTACGCATCAGAGGTTGACATGCATACCAAGTTTAATCAAAATCGGACTTTGGGAAATGGCATTTAATCAACTTTTACTAGGATATGCTTATGTACATACATACATAAAAGAGAATGCAAGAGCTTTCTTTTCAATAAAATGGACTAAAAGTTATTTGACCTCTGCATTCTATTCCCTACAATGCTGAAAATTTCAAAAAGCTATTTTCCATAGTAGCTGTAAGCGTCAACATCGCTTTTCTCCCTGACCTAGGGTCAAGAGAAGAAGGAAGGCTGTGAGTTACTATAAGAGTACTTTTTCCCTCGAGCTTAAGAAAACTTTAAGAGAAATCAATGTGAAAAGGTTAGCATCTCATAGTGCTCGCTTTAGCTGCTTGTTTTCGTACTTACGACAATGAAATGGAATTGGTAGAATATTGTCTAGAGGTTAACCCTCACAATCCTTGCAAATTCACTAAAATCGGTGACAACCAATATTACATTTGTGAATGTTCAATAGTTATTACTCATCCAATCACGATAAAGTTCATATGGACATCATCCTAGACGTATACCCAACAACCCCTATGGATGGATAGTAAGATATTCACGATTGCGCTACTATTGATCCAACCGCAGTGATAGTTATAGGGGTTTGTGGTGTGCTAACCCGCACAAACCCTTGAAAATTTCATCAAAATCGGACTAACACTGGGTATACTTTTGGGCGTGACAAGGATTCACCACAAACAGACAGACACGGAATTGATCAGGAAGATATGAAACTCAAAAAAGAAGTGGACAATTTGATTTTGGAAGAAAAAGTTATTTGCGACTTATAGCATTGAACACAAATCTTCCCTTAGTGTGGAAGCAAAAGTCATTGGAGAGGCGACATACGAAGATCTTTTCTAGAAAAAGCACTCACCTCACCTCTTTCAAAAGGAGGTTTATCAGGAGGTATGTCGGAAATAATCTGATTATAAAATACTCCAAGGTCATGGCCACCTGTCGTCTAAAATCTCACGAGTGATTGTAAGGAGCTAGGGAGAAAATATTTACATATAAAATAAATAAATTGGATTTAATTTATTCCTAATAACTAGGAGCATTCCACTGATTTCTGAAAGAATTGCGAATATTAAGAAACACAGTTCAGGGGATGTAACTTATTTACAAGGGTAGAGAGAAAAGTTAAGGCAACTATTCTTCGAGTTCTCCGAGATAAAGAGTCTTATCACTTGAGGCAGACGCAATTATGGGTTCAGTTGGGTGGAACTGAACGTCATTGACCGATCCATTGTGCCCGGGCAGCTTGTACATAATTCGACGCGTGGTTGTGTCCCATACGTACACAAACCGATCGCCAGAGCCGGCCGATACCTTGGAACCATCCGCTGACCAGGTGCACCGAAGGAGGTTCTTCTCAAAATTGTGCTGGTGGCCTGAGAGGATCTTGACGCACCGTTCGGGAGGGGCGTAGGGTCGGACATCCCATATGCGGAGCGTGTTGTCCATGGAGTTTGTGAGGAGATATGATCCATCTGTGGACAGGGACATACCCGTCACGGTATCTGTGTGACCCCGTAGGCGATTCACAACCCCATTGCTCCTCAAGTCCCAGATCTTGATCTCATTATCCAGTCCAGAAGAAAATACTTGCTCTGCCGTATCATTGAAACAAACTGTCAAAACCTGGAAATAAGAAGTACCCAGGTAATCTTTCAAATTTTCAATTAATTAAATTACAATAATAATCAACTTTTGAACTTTTCACTCTTGACATTAAGTACCATAGAATCATATATTATAAATAATTTTTGACTAGCAAGCAAAGGGTCCAAAGTTGGAACCTTTCCCACTAAAAAATCTGAGAATAATCGAAACTGGCAGCGTATTTTTGACAGAAAGAAATATTCAAATAATGAAATGTCCCTAAAAGAAAGGAAACGTTGTTTTAGATCTGTTCAGAAACTATTACTCTGTTTCATAAAGGCTCAGGACATTCGTTTACGAGTTGGAGCATTTGAATTTTAGTTTTGCTCTAGAAAAACAACGATTACTGATAGTGATGTGACGAGTCGGGTACTTTCCTGACTCGAGTGATTCGACTCGCAAACGGCCGCGAACTCGAGTTACGAGTCGAGTCAGACTCAACTCGATCCCTACTGTAGCTACCTAATGCGGGTCCGCGGCGACTCGGAGTCGACCAATAGGGTTATAGTTTCGCGAGTCAACTCAACTCGCTTTCAGCCAATAGCGTTGAATCTTTGCGAGTCGACTCGTGAAACTGCAACGCTATTGGTCGACTCGACTCGGTCTCCTCTTACCGAGTCGACTCGAGTTTCATCGTCGTTTCATCACTCATTCCCACCCCAAAAGTGCAACACTTTGCTTCTACACTCTGGGTCAATTAAAGAATGTAAACAAACAACTGATACCACCTTCTCCGAACCTCCACTAGGGCGAACTAGCGTCGTTTCATCACTCATTCCCACGCTCCAGTCCATTGGTCCATTACTCGTAAATAGGATAAATTCGCTAAAAACTGTTCCAGCTGTACTGATTTCTATTGTGTTCGGCAATTTAATCTCTATAAGAGTTCGTGTTTACTTCGTCTTAGTCGCTTTGTTTCAGATATCAAAACAATAAAAGAGTCTTTTGTACTCGAGTTACGACCGATTTGACTCGAGTCAACTCGACTCGTCACATCACTAATTACTGAATAAATTGAAAGAAAAGGTATGAAATTACTGTCAGAGTTTGATTAATTTTCTAGGAAGTAAGTTTGGTCAGAATCAACTCATATTGGGGACAGTTCATATCACCATTCACAATTGAATAATACATTTCTTAAATGTTCTTGTAGTGCATTTACCTATAAAATATTTCAAGAACTCATTATCAATTTAGAATTTTGTTAATTTCAATGAGATGCACGTGGTCAACAAGTCAATCAACTCGAACCACAGATGATGGAATCAATAGAAGTTAGAAGGGACGCAGAACAAACACCCCCAATAAATGAGGTGGACGATTAAACGTAAAACAGGCTTGAATCTTCTAATGTTTATGAGACTACATAAATTTATACACATCAAGGGTCAAATGAGAGCACTAACCTGATAGGGATTCACCAAATTCGTGCACTTTCCCTTCTTCCTTGGGTCCCAGACTTTGATGGAACAGTCATCTGATCCTGATGCAACTAACAGAGTGCCGCGTCTTGTGGGATGGACCGAGTTGACATAACCCGTATGTCCTTTGAGCTTTTTGATTCGCTGCCCAGCCATTACGTCCCAGAGAGCGACCGTCATGTCGGTGGCGCAGGTGAAAATTGTGTTTCCATCAGTGGAGAACTTGATATCCATAACAGCACCAGAGTGTCCAGAGAAACTTGAAATATTTTCACACTCGCCATACACGTGCCATAGTAAAACCTAGAAAAAAGTTTAGTAATAAATTACAACAGGGGCCAATTTCATAAAACAAGTTACAAGTGCACAAGTTAACAAGTACAGGTACTTGTAATGCACGGCAAACTAGAACAAGTGTTTCACCAAAACAAAGAGTACAAGCGTAGAAAAGTTAAACTTGTAGAAGCTAAGTTTACAAGTGTATCAGAAAAGAAAAATAGCGTGTGGGGACAAACTAAATGAACAACGTCAAGCGGGATGCCGAAATTGAAGTTTTGTCAGCGAATCATAATATAAAAACGCTGCAAATTATTTCACAAAGGTTTATTATTTTTTCAATTGAGTATGATTTTTAGTTGGCTTGCGTACGTCATAAGGCCTGTCCAGACTCCTCGGCGTGTCCTATTTCGAGTTGCCACAACCAATACTTCTATAATTATATAAGCATGTTTATTTTTCTCGATTTGAGCTCCTGCCAAGCGTGCCTAAAGGCTGTATCACACTTGCATTTTTTTCGCATTTTTTCTGCGTTTTAAACGCTGAAACGTGAAGAAGGCAAACTGCGTTTTTTCAAGTTCAGTAGTGAATGTTGAAGAGGAATAACTGCAAAAACAGCGCATTCTGGCGGAATGCGTTTTTATTAAATCTGTCAGGTTAGGGCTCCTAGGGGGTTTTCATTGAATTGTAACCTCCCCAAGGTTATGTTTAGCATTTTTCTTGCGTTGAGGTAAAAATTAGAACGTGTTCTGATTTTCCAAAGTGAGTTTAAAAACGCTCCGCCAGGATGCGCAATGGTCGCTATTCAAATAGTTATTACCATAATAATATCATTATCTAAGCACGTACGAAAAGTCGAGAGGATATGTTATTAAATATGCGTAGGAAAAGCATTGGTATTAACACACAAATATGACCTAGAAAAAAACATATATTCATGCCTCGAAGGAACGCCGTACCCACCCACAAGGTGCCGCGGCGCCTCCTCTCACTCCACCCCCGCTCACCACCCTCACAACCCACCGTGACCCCCTGCCAAGCGTGCCTGCATGCGTGCGTAAGTCTAACAAAGCCTTGAAAATGACACTTTTTCGCCCGTTTTTGGCCCATAGCATCTATGCGAGTAAAGCGATCGAGATGGTTAAACGTTAGGACCAACTAGACCCCAAATGGAGTCTATGTGCGAAAGAACGGGTTTTTTAAGTCAATTCTTAGGCCTTTTATGGCCCGGACGGCGGACGGACATTTCAAATTTGGATTCTACGCACCTTGAAACGTAAAGTGACAAAGTTTGAGGGGGGGTTATAAAATTTTTTTGCTACACGATCACATAGGCTTATTATTGGAAATAATAAACCAAAACGGTGTTGAGTACACGATAGGATGTTTATCGTACATGAAAAGGAGTAATGATTGGAAGACAGACAAATTATAAACTGAAAGTGGAGAAAGTTTGTATTTGATTTCAACTTATTCCGATGGCTGGCATAATCGGATTTTTCTCCTTCATTCAGCGGAAATGATTAATCAGTTCATCAAGTCTTAATGCTGCTGGGTTAGGAATGTCATCTGTAACTTCGAGATGATCCAAAATCTCTTTTTTAATCGCAGAATATTATTTAGAACGGGTTTCTGGTCATAAAATTGGTAGTTAACAGTTTCTTCTCCCACAAAGCCCTTAATTTTCAAAACAATGTAACATAATATAGTACGATAATTTATGAAATTTCGCTCATACGATCATGCTACTTTCTTGGTTATTTTTCTAATAGATGGATGGCTCGTCGAAATGTAGTGTCTCGCTTCACTATCAGTGGCTTAATCATTTCATGAAGCTCAAAAAACTTCTCTAGAGACATCCTGAAATATTGGACGAATTTTCTTTCATCACTCAATAAATCATGGAAATGACGGATCGAAAAATAAAATCCGTCCCATAGTGGACAAACCTCAAGATTTTAGCGTCGCGCCGCTCTGTCGACCTAGTGGACGGCCACCTTTATAGTACAATTTATTATGAAGACAAAATTACAGAGTGGCTCCCAAATGGAAATTTGAAATTTCCCTGACTTATCCCTGACCGAACTTCAGATTCTCCTGACAAAAAATATCAAAATCAAATGATCTGTTTTGTCATTTTTACGAATTTTCAAAGAAAAAACACAATCTTAGATGTTAACGTCTTATATAATATATATATATATATATATATATATATATATATATATATATATATATATATATATATATATATATATATATATATATATATATATATATATATATAGTTTTGATGACAGATGAAAACACTCGCGTGTAATATTATTTTGAGGTGTTACAGAAGGTTGGAAATGATAGGAAACACTTAAATAAAACTTCAAAATTGAGTGAATATTTCGCCGTGTCGGCGTCGTCAGCTCTAGTGAAGAAGTCTTCTTTCAATTATTTAGAATATTCTCTCAATTTTGTAAGTTTTATTTAATAGTTTCCTATCATTTCCAACCTTCTGTAATACCTCAAAAAAAAAAAAAAAAATAAATAAAATAAATAAATAAATAAAAAAATAGAAAAAAAAAATATATATATACATACGTACATACATATATAGGGTGTATTCCCAGAAACTCCCTTAAAATACGGCTTAAAAAATTCGTTCCTGCTAGGCAAAAGACTGGTCGAGTTCGTTGGCCAGCCGGATCGCCAAATTCAAATTTGCTATTTATAGTGTCTCAAAAAATTCTAAAAAATCAGTTTTTTGACAATAGGGCATGTGGGGTGTCACAGTCGAAGTATTTTTCAGCGCTGATTCGATTACGACTCTAAGATTTACAAATGAGTGAGAAAAATAAGATTTTTAGGTGAAAAATGCCCATGTACCTGCGTGTTACTCTTTGAACAGTTTAACCACCACTCTTGATAATTATTTTTGACATTCGGATAACCCACATGATATAATATGTTATATGATAAAGTAGACTGTGTTGAAGTTCGATTGTTTAGGAGTTAGAATATACCTAAGAACGCTGCGAATTATTACACAAAGTTTTCATTAAAAAAAAAAGCCACAGTTCCTTTGAGCCTGACGGCTAAAATTAAAAAACATGAATATGCTTTAGCCGTACACGACTCACTCCTCGTCGATTCTCTGAACCCGACCCCCCATCGGCTTCTGAACTCTGTTTATCATTCTGCCATCAATCCTAAAACATGGAATCATGTTTTAGCTCCTCGCTCTCACTTTATTATAGGAATGATCACGACCATTGAGCTCTTGTGAGATGATGATCTCCTAATAGAAACTCGCGAGTAAACATTCACTTTATTATAGAAATGATCACGACGATTGAGCTCTTGTGAGATGATGATCTCCTAATAGAAACTCGCGAGTAAACATTCACTTTATTATAGAAAGAGGCTAAAGTTGCTACATACGAAATTACAGCTTCCTATAGTGTAAAGTATAGAAATTACCTATTAAAATAATTTAACCACCGCTTCACAAATCTAACCGTTCTCGCAATATTCGGATCACCTGCTATGAATCACATAATCGAAACACCAGCTCAATGAAATCATAAGAAATTAACAAGCGGTTGCAATCATGTTCACAATATCAATAATTGAGAATGATCACCTGTGTGTAAACAATTATTCATCTAACCATGCTCATAACTCAGCTTGTTGGCCACGCACTTCGCAGTAGTTAATATAGTATGGTTGGATAAATCGAGAGCTTTCAAACGAATGGTCAACGAATTTTGTAGGATGAAAAACGACGAAGTATCATATCCCTAGCAACGACTCGGTTGTAAGCGGAAATCATCACAATTATTGGCGCTACTTTCGTTGCACTCTCGTGGGACATTTTTCGGTAGTTAGGTCACGGCTAAAGCATATTCATGCTAAAATTCCGTGACAATTGGTGGTTTTCGCAAAATTCCTTGACATTTTCCGACGCTAGGAATTACCTGAAAATTCCAGGCTTTCCCTGATTTTTCCAGTTGAGGACCACCCTGAATTAGGTTAAAGGCGCGTTTACACCGAAGTTTCAAACTTTTATTGCAAACAGTAGTTTCAAATAAAAGTTTGCATTTTTTATTTCATGGTTCTATTTCCATGTTTCATGAAAATGTTTGAAACACTTTCGACCTTGATTATGACTCGCCTATGTTCTGGTTCCTGGGATCAGTCCTTCCCAGGATGTCAAGTGTCGAGGATGTCATTTTAGCCGCGGCGGCGTGTGTCGTGTTGTCAAAGCAACGTAGGCCGAGACGATACTGGGTGAGGTCGTTTCTGCATTCCAGAGCTACTTACAGTGGAAACGACCTGTTAGTCGATTTAAATAGAGATGATTTTGACCCTCTATCAGGTGATCTGAGAACGGACGGAAGTTTTAAAAACTTTGTAAGAATGACCAGGGAGGATTTTGAATATCTAACTATAATGATTGGTCACAAAATTTCGAAAATGGATACGAATTACCGAAAGGCTATTTCTGTAACGTAAAAACTAGCCGTAACCCCTAGTCGTAACGTTGTGGAAACCCATTACAAAACGGAAGTTGGTGAAAAAGTTGTCTATTTCCACGAAAAATAAAGAGTTACAATGTTAAATCGATTTCGACGTTTAGGCCATCATCAGTAACAAACAATAACTGAAGACACATTAGAAAGGACACAGCTTATATAGTGACAGGTGAAGGGAGATTGAATCCCATTGGTCGAGAGAAAGGAAAGGGGCAGGAGGTACAACCAATTAAGTGCATACAAAGTGAAAGGTGGATTATAGCTAATCAGATGAAGTGAAAGGGGGAAGTAACTAAATATGGTTCCAACAGCGTGAAGCGTGAAGAAATAATTCCAAGCTTTACAGAAATGGACCTATCAGAGGTGAAATATATTGAGGTATATCCTCATTTAAACATTTACCAGACCTGTCACTTTTGATAATTTCGAATTTTTCAAGTACATTCAACATACCTCCCTTTGGGCAAAAATGAAGAAATTCTACAAACTGTCTATCTGTCAAATCAATATTGTAACTATGATTGGATTCCTTAAAATGTTTTGCAAATGTAGACTTACCCTTATTTTCCCTGAAATCCTCCTGATGCTCATCTATTCTTTCCCTAAATTTCCTACCAGTCTGACCGCAATATTCGTAGCCACAAGAACATTTTAATTTATAAACTCCACTTTTATCCTGAACATTAATTTTGTCCTTAACGGATCCTAGTAATGCTTCAAGACTATTATTAGTTTTAAAACCTACTTTATAACCTCTTGATGATAGAATTTTGCCAATTTTATCAGAAATTTTCCCATAATAAGGTAAACTTATCCATTGCTTTTCTTCTAAAGTTACATCTTCCCGAGCCAGATTGGACACTTCTTCCCTACTCTTTTCTAAGAACCTTATCCCATATGGTATCAATGAGATCTCCTTCATATATCCGTTACTAGCCGCTATGCTTTTGACTCTCCAAGTGTCCGAAACCAGTGTTGCAAACAAAGGTTTGCAACTCCCTTTGATCTTTACCGACTTCAGATGGAAACAAAAATTTCTGTTGCAAACACTGAAAAACTGTTTGCAACAGCGAAATGTATCGTCTAAAAATGCGCGTTTTTAGAGATGTTTGCAATTTCTGTTTGCAACTAGTGTTTCAAACTCCGGTGTAAACGCGGCTTAAGGTACCCCGCAGACAGGTAACCTACGCTATGATGTTAAATTATGACCAAATATTTGGGAGTTGATTTTTCTAGCTTACTTGACGGTCAAAGCCGGCGGATGCGAGGTACTTGCCCTCGGGGTGAAATGCGCATCCGAAGACGTCGCTTCCGTGACCCTCGAGAGCCACGATGGGCGACATCAAGTTGGAAGTTCGTTTGACGCCGGACGGGTCGTAAGCTCGCTTGATGCTTCGTTCCAGCCCGTAGGCCATCAGTTCCCCGCCTTTCCTCTTCATCGTCTTTCAATGTGTCAAAAGCTACTCACAGAACAAATCTCTCTTAGATAGCTATACCACTAACTCATAAATTTTATTCCAACAAAGCCAGTGTATATGATCGTAAAGTTGAACAAACACAAAACAAAACTAGTGGGATTTTGGAGGTTATGATAACAGTGATAACATCATCATCTTCTTCTTCACTTTTATTTATTGACTGTGGTGAGCCCGTGTGGTCATTGATTTGTACTGTTAGTATTTATTTCGTTTTTTGACATGTATATGTCTTTGCTCTGGGGGGTCAACCAAAAATTTCCGTCACGCGAAATTGATGTCACAATTTCAGTGTTTTTCATTTACAACCCAGCCGTTGCAAGGGGAATGGAACTTCCGCAGTTTTCATCGCACAAAAATCGTTCGCCACTCGTTGGAAAGCGCTTGATTTATGTGATAAATGTTCACATCTCAAGCTACCAATTTCCCCCTCCTTACGTACCTGGCTACATTCCTAAACTAAGTTGATTGGACTATAAACCATTTTAATAAGCCGGTTACAATATTCTTAACGTAAAGCAATAGCATCATTTACTCCACTCCATAGGAAACAAATTTCATCCCCTGACAATAGTCGACTGTTAACAACTCATTGCATCTGTATTGGAGAAATAACTTTAATTTATAGTATGCTTTCTGTGCCTCCAAGAATGATAAAATAAATTCTTTATCCTACAGTTTCGTCGCCTACAGTCCAAAGTTAAAGGGTTTGTTTACAACTCTCGAGGATGAACGTTATGAAATCCCCAATCGAAGACATATATCCATGTAACATGGTATCTGCTTGTGAAGCAGATAGTGGAACTCGTTTACGAGTTTCGGTACGGTTAATTTTTTATCCACTTCCCATTTGATTTTTTTTTAAGGGGTAATTTTTTATAAGGGGTAGGTAGTGACTGGGGAAGGGGGTGGCAATAATTATCTCAATTAATTGTCAACCAGCTAGGGTAGCATCTTCCAGCCCCAAAGGTCGAACCTTTCTTCGACTCCCTCTTATACAAAGAGAAACAGCTCGAATTATGGCGAGAGTAGGGACGGTTCCATTTTCAGCCAGAACGTATGCTGCCCGTTTCAGAAAAACAGAAAATTCATTGTGAAGGGCTCCGTCACATGAGCACACTTAGTGTGTGAAATACACAACAATAAGTGTTGTTATTGTTTGTTACTGATGATGGCCTAACCGTCGTAATCGATTTAACATTGTAACTCTTTATTTTTCGTGGAAATAGACAACGTTTCTCACTAACTTCCGTATTTCTAGGTGTGGTAGTTCTCTGCTTTACCTAATGACCTCTTAAATATGTCGGAAACTGTTGTAGTTTATTTCAATGATTATAAAAATAAAATTAAAAAATGTTTGCTCATGCGCTGAGTTAAGTGCCTATCAATTTGGGACAACGAAACTGAGAAGACCATCTTCACCCTAATTACTCACACATTTCATCAAAATCGGTTGAAATTTGTGGAAATTAAGCTTGCTACGAGGATTTGAGAATACCTACACTGACATGCACACACACGGTTTTACACACACACACACACACACAGAAAGACATGGAACGAAGTTGTTCCAAATGGTTCAAAACGTAAAATGGGGGTGGAAATTTTACCACTGTAAAATAACGTTTTTTTTTTTTTTTAGAGACTAAAAATTTTTCACCTCTCAAAAGTGAAAGCAACGCTTCCGCTACCTATAGGTTGACTCGGAAACGATTATGAGTTAAAATAAGCATCTACCAATGCTTCACTAGTACATCCGCATGGACAATAGTTAATAAACTCGATTTCGCAAAGTTAGAACAAATTCCATTGGAACTATATCACCTGATAACTTCATTGTATTACCTATATCAGTTGATAGTTACAATAAATTGATTCCTATGTCTCAGTGTTGCCAATGGTACCCCAAAAGGGGAATTTTCCCCTTTTCAGTCTGCCGTTACCCCGATCCCCAAAGGCTTCCAGGGTACCTCAATATTTCCCCTTTTTCATCGAAAGGTCCCCCCTTTACCCCGAAAAATGAAAGCATGAAGTAAAATTTGCTAGATTAGTGTCACCAACCATTTCTGGTCACTCAGTACAGTAACTGGTCACCAACAACAACAGCAGTTCCCCATTATCCAAAGAGCTTATAATAGGATAGAGACGACAGGTCGTGGATGGGGAAGAAGCCACTTGAGACTGCCATGTTAGGGATTGAAACCAGGTAGCCAATGAAATAACGATAACGATGAAATGAGGTTTTATAACAGTGTCGGAGGTTATTCCCGACCATGTGATTGTTGGCCCCGCCCCTTAGAGAAAACTGGCTTCAAGAGCTCCCACAGTTTAACAGACACATGCCCTCTCTATCCTATTATAAGCACTTTGCCATTATCAGTTATCAAGATATACCTGTTATCACCTTCTTCATTTCTGTTATTAACACCGCTACGTCACAACAGTTTTTTTTCTCCTATAAATAAGTTTTCCTCTCAATAAGTTTTGTAAATTTTCCTAAGGTGAAATAAGTAGTGACAGTGATGATTATGAAACCCCCCAAAAAATAGGTAAAACCTTGTCGAGAAGCAGATCACACGAAAATGTGAGTACTAATGATATAAATGATGGTTATGAAACCCCTCCAAATAGTGGCAAGCCCTCTTCGTCAAAAGGCAGAAAACTGCAGAAATATAACCGAGAATGGGAAGCACAGCCTGAGTATGCGACGTGGTTGGGACCAGACCCTAACAATAAGTTTGGCGCATATTGCAAGCTTTGTTCTCAGGCACTAAAAAAAGCCCAACCTGCTAGTCTGAATGCTCACATGTCAACTGACAAACATAAATCAAACTGCATTTCCCGTTCTAGTCTGACAGCAGCAAAGCCTTTGAGTTCCTATTTTAAGGTGAAAGATAGGGGGAATTCTTCAAAGGATGATCTCGTGAAAGCTTCGTATTGCCGCATTTTTTGCTGAGCATAATCTCTCGTTCAACATCGCGGATCAACGTCATTAAATCATGTTTTCTTGATTCTGAAATAGCTAAAAAAGTGTCTATTAAGCAAACAAAAATGAGAGGCGTTATTGCCAATGTAACTGGTAAAAATCAAAAGGAAGAGCTTATCTCAAAATAGAAGAAAACTGTTTTCAGTTTGATCGTGGATGAATCTACTGACATAGGTTCAACCAAGCATTGCTGTTGTGTTGTCCGATACTTCAACGCCGACCGTGGACGAATCGTCAGTGATTTTTTGGACCTGACCTGCATCTTTTCGGGGGACAATTTTCCTCAAACTCGCGAAAGTGCTACTGCAGAGAACCTGTTTGGAGGTATTATGAAAGTCCTGAATGAAAACGAAATACCTCATGCAAATCTGATCGGATTCTGCTCGGATACCTGTTCCGTGATGATGGTGTGCAATGATTCCGTTGCCACTCGCCTGACCAAGAACTTCCCCAGCATCACAATCTGGAAGTGCGTTTGCTGCAGTGTTCACCTGTGTGCAAGTAAGGCGTGCTCTGAACTACCTGAGAGGTGTGAAAGGTTGGCCAGAGCCATTTATGGATTTTTTGCCAACAGCGCCAAGAGGTGTGCTCTTTTTGTTGAATTCCAAAAAATCGCAGATATCAAGATTCACCGCATATTACATCCATCACAGACCAGATGGTTGTCTTTGCAATTGGTGGTGAGCCGCATTATTGAGCAATGGGAGGCTCTCAAATCTTTTTTCGTCCAACAGCAGAAAGAAAAAGTACGAGACGTAGACGACTTGTTAAGGAACTTGAATGACCCCATCATCAAACTTTACTTTTTGTCCTTAGACTGGGTCCTCCCCAAGTTTATTGACGTGAATAAAAAGTTTCAGAATGACAATGTGGTGCTGCCATCCATTCATGAAACGATGGTCAGTCTACTGAAAGACCTCCTCTTGATGTTCATGGAGCCCACGTACGTTGGAAGCACTGTTGTTGAAAACCTGAATCCGAACGACTGCTCCCACTATCTCAATGGAAGAGTGAGGTACTATGGTGAACAAAGAACCTGCATTTGACAGAGCCAAGCTTCACGATTTTCACATCAGAACCAGGAATTTCCTCATCAAAGCTCGTGTTGAAATTAAAAATAGATACGACTTTACGAATAAGCTCACCCCTCTTCTTAGTCTATTGGCCAAGAAATCGGCGTTAAGTTTACCTAATAGAAAGTTCACTCCTTCTCTTGTCCCTATAATGACTCTTCTACCAATGATTTGCCCCAGTGACAAAAAAATTCAGCAGAAAATTGATGACCAGTGGAGAGCTTTACCCTTATCGCTTGTGGAGATTTCCACAGAAGTGCTCGATGCGGCTGCTGACGATGAGTTTTGGCACAAGTTGTCCAAAGTTGAAATCGACAAGACTGAAGATGACAAAGAAATTCGGCCTTTTGCAGATTTGTGCAATTTTGCCCTAAGCGTCCTATCATTGCCTCATTCAAACGCTGACTGTGAGCGGATATTTAGATCAGTAAATCTCATCAAAAGGGAAAGAAGAAACAAATGGTTACTTCGACCATTAACGGCTGTCTTTTGGCCAAACAGTCCGTGAAAAACGTCGGAGGTTGCGTCAAGTTCGAGCCTGACCAACGCAAAGTGAATTTAATGACGACAGCGAACATTTTCTCTGCTGGAGGCCACCAGGTTCAGCCCGTCCCAAGCACCCAGGCTGAAGAAAAAGAAGACGAGATAATTTTTGACGAATTTCATCAAGTATTTTCTTTGCTAATTATTATAATTATAATACATTTTCTTCATAAATATTGTGTTACCTACCTACCAAAGTGTGTTTAGTCACTTCAGCCGGCTCATTATCTAAGAGGTTTTCATATTAATTTATTTAAGATCGTATTGAAAATTTCTTCATTGTTTCATCACCTTCCGTCTGATAATTTTGTCGAATCCTTATGACTCAAAACAGCGAAAATAATTATGAAGTGAGTGCGTATATATATATATATATATATATATATATATATATATATATATATATATATATATATATATATGTGTGTTAAATCGTGTTTCTAGCAGTGAGAAGGTTTGAGAAAGTCCCCCGTTTTTCCCCCTTTTTCCCCTCTAAAGGTCCCCCTGGCTCCTTCCGGAACCTGGCAACACTGCAGTATGTCTCCCAGTTCCACTCTCTACCGATCATTTAGCGAATTTGGAGATTGATTGGCTAAACAATAGATTAGCCAGGAGCGTATGGTTTCTCAATGTTCAAAATCCGAAGGTTTTTTTTCTCGAAGTTCGAGGTCTTTGGGAGAGCGAACGGATCAACGTACGACGTTGCGGGTGGTTTTATTCAAACCTTTGGGATAATATTAATTTATCGTTGAAAAGCATAAAATCATTACTGTTACCTTGAATGTTTTTGAGATCTTGATTTTTGAATATTTCTGCCCTTAAATGCTAATCTTAGGGTTGATAAAAATTGATGCCGAGCTTCCAGGATCAACTAGACCCCAAATGTGATTTTTAGACCATGTTTCATAAAGTTTGATTTAGCGGTTTCGGAAAAAAGCTCTAGATGGAGGACGGGCGGATTTTTTTATTTTATTTTTGGATACTAGGTACCTATGCTTTTTGGAACGTAAACCAACTAATTTTGGGGGAGGGGGTTTAAACCTTTTTATCCAAGGCTGATTACAAAGATTCATCCATTGTAAATAATTCGCGGTTAGTCCAACGTGACTACGGTTTATGTTGAAGGAGTTCATAAATCATGATAAGCACCTTCCTACCATCAAAGATTGGTGTGGATGAATGATTATGTTTAATGATAGATTGTATTGATAGCTGGGTACATAGTACCAAGTAATTAATTTTCAAACTCTCAATAAAATTATGTTTGAAATTCGACCTGCAAGAATTTTATTTGGGTAACTATACCTAACTAATGAAATCGAGTAAGGTAGGTAATGAGAGATACCCAGCCCGTTCTAACATTTTTAAATGAAAGACTATAATAAATAACCCTGAGAATTCGAACACCAACCGTACTCTCTTATTATAGTTGCTTCCATTCAATACTGGGGAATTTTCATTGTTTTTTTAATTTGCGATATACAAAGATTTGAGCGAGAGCTTTCCAAAAAGTTGCCGTATGAGGGGCACTAGTAAGTAAAATGGCTTTTGGACTTTATTTGCCTCTTGACATCACAGCCCCCGCCCGCCATGGGTGAACGTGCTGCTCCCTTGTACTCCACGTCACGCGTGATCTTCCTACCCGTTTATTGGCCATTTTGAGCTAAACATTTCTACATGTAGGTTTTCAAGTGCTCTGAAACCAAATATGAGGTCGAAAGAATGAAATTCCAAAAGATGAAAGTCCCCCATTTATTAATGTAATAGAGGGAGTAGGCAATGACATCACCACACAGACTATGAATAATCATTTATAAGAATGAAACTAGGTAAGAAAGTCCCCTAATCATAGTCAAATACTGTTATTGGTCCCAAAAATCTCTGACTTGAAAAATGTACTTACCGTGATACCTACCATTGTAAACAGGTTCCCCACAAAAATGTTACAAAATGCATAACCGCCCCCCCGTACTGTCATGAAAGAAAAATTGATTCTTGGTGTTTTCTTGGATTCTTGATCGATTAGTAAATAGCTTCAGAACTGGAACTTGACTGGAGCTTGGAAATGGAACTGTATTCCAGGTCTCTAACTGGATATATCGAGTTTTTATAGATGACGGGGGGTAATTGGTTTGGTAGGTTACAAAAATAAACTGATTCGTGAAAGTTTGAGTTCTTGATTTTATGTAATAACATAATCCGTAACGCTGTTACAGCGTACCAAAAGTACACATCGGAAACGGATCAGTCGTAGTTGAATCGCCTGACGCCGTCGAATCTGAATCCGTAGGCGGGAGAGTTGGCGGTGTCGATGAGAGCTGGGTGTCGGTGCTGGTAGAAGGTCGCGTGTCCGTGGGCCGCCCGCGAGTTACCGTTCGGCTGACCGTACGCTTTCCTGTCAACATGATAATATTTCGTTATATTAACAGGAAATACCGAACTAATACGTAAGTACTTTAGGACTGATCAAAGTTCTGTCGTAGAGCTGGTACCTATTGATATGCTGGATCCTCAAACCACCTATTCCGGTTGAATCAATAGGTATTTTAGAAATTGAAGGCCTTTCAGGTCCATGGGCCTAAGTGCCAAAAACTTCAAAAAAAGTTCCAGTCATGCAGCATGATCGTATGAGCGAATTTTCATAAATGGTCGCATTACATTTATGTTAAATTCTGTTGAAATTTGAGCACTTTGGGGACAAATAAAAATTTTATTATACATTTTATAGCAAACTAACTTTTTGTCAGTAATATTCCAATGAACAAACGATTTTGTGGATTTTTACAATTTATTCAAGTGTTCCTATCGATTTTTAGCTTATTTTAATGAAATTTAAGTACATTTTTCAGTACTATTTTGTGCTTAAATTTTTAAATGTCCTAGTTCATGTTCGATTAATTTTTTCCGAGTAGCATTCTGCTAAAAAATAGAAATTTGTTAATTTTTAGCGGTTTTTTTTGCCTTTTTTTAGTGATTTTTTAAAATTTGAAATTTGACCAATTTAATGTGCTCAAAAAGCGGTAGCCCAACGAACTCATCCTTTCTTTTGAAATGCTTGATTTTTTTGGCGAAAGAACGAAGTTTTTATCTCAATTCTATCGAGAGTTATCGTCTGGAATGACACATACATATATATACTTATATATATTAATTGCTATGCAATTCTTAGGCCGACCCCCAATAATTTTTTTTAAATGTCCACTTTTTTTGTGTAACGTTTTTTGTCCCGAGATGGGAAGCGAGAGGTCGTGGGTTCGAATCCCGGCCAGGCTTGAAAAAATTTTTTTTTTCTTTTTTCTCGTGAGACGAAGGTTGTGGGTTCAAATCCCAGCCAGGCTTGATTTTTTTTTTTTTTTTTTTTTTTTTTCGTGAGACGAAGGTTGTGGGTTCAAATCCCAACCAGGCTTGATTTTTTTTTTTTTTTTTTTTTTTCGTGAGACGAAGGTTGTGGGTTGAAATCCCAGCCAGGCTTGATTTTTTTTTTTTATTTTTTTTTCGTGAGACGAAGGTTGTGGGTTCGAATCCAGCCAGGCTTGAACATTTTTTTTTTTTTTTTTTTTTTCTCGTGAGACGAATTGCATAGCAAATTATACTCGTTTTCTACGCAGTAGAAAAGAGAAAAGATCCGGCGAGGCGCGAAGCGCCGAGTATAGATTAGGGGGGTCCAGGAGGGCGAAGCCCCCCTGGCGGGGTCAAGGGGAGGAGCCCCTTGCGAGGCCCGAAGGGCCAAGTTATATATATATATATATATATACACTTATATTTATACATATATACAGATATATATATATATATATATATATATACATATGTAATATACATATAAAAAAGCGTTAAAATCCAGGAATCATTTCAGAATGCCTCGAAATAGATTTCGATCAAGAAAATTTATGAAAATTTTTATTTTAAAATTTTTGGAGCCATTGCAATAGCTTTATTTTCTAAGAAAATTCTTTTTACAATTTTAAGGTTTCATGATGTCCAAAATGTATTCACAATGCATTCAACATTCCTGAAACTTTTCTTGCGTTATCTTTGTGGTAGGTGCTTATATTTCCCGCAGCCAGCACCTTCACAGGATTTCTTCATGTTAAATAAAAAAATAATATTGTTTTTGAAAAGCTCAAAAGGGCTCATGTACCATACCAGTTTCCCAAGAGCGTCTAAGTGCCATTAGTTTCGCTATCTGTGACTATTGATCACTAGCTAACCTTAGATTGAAAATATTGGTCCCCAATCCATTCTACTAATCAACAGTAGGTAGGTAGCTGTGAACAACATCAACCCACTAATAAAGAGAAGTAACCTACATAAAACGATTGCAGTGTTGCCCGATAACGGGTTGGCCGGAAGCCTTGATAAAAAGCCGGACTGTCCGGGTCAAAACCGGACACCTGGCAACCCTGTTTGACGGAACTAAACCCCTCGATCATGTGACGTGTTAATGTGACAAGTGATTGAAGTGATCGTATAAGCCTTTGGTCTATTAACTCTTCAAACTGTAACTACTGTATTAAAGTAAATTTATTTATTTTATATATTATAATATATTTATATTTTATTTATTAAGTTCGGTTGTTTTTGTTGTTTCTAATAAAGGAATTTCGAAAAACCTTGATGGGAAAAACAAAAGATCATGGATATGTCTAGTACCTACTGCTTACCAGTTGGTACCTACTACTCAATTGTATACCAACCATGTAGTGCCTTCTTTTCACAAGATTATTCCATTATGGTTACAAAACAATATTAGTTTTTAACTTAGAGTAATAAATCAGCATTCCTTGACACTACAATGGCTTAGAGGTCATGAAATGTCGTGGTAAAATGAGAGCATTCCAAAAAGTGGCGAACGATTTTCCTACTATGAAAACTATGGGAGTTACTCTTCCCTAGTAACGCCTTGGTTGTACGTGGAAATCAATAGAAAATGTGCTGGTCGGGAAAAAAAAGTGTCGATCGGGAAAAAAAGTGTCGGTCAGGAAAAAAAAGTGTCGCGAAAAATTCCTTGACCCCCAGCCAAAAGACATATCCATGTCAAAAGTTATGCACCTTATAGTTTTATACATCGAGACCTGCTATGGTGAATAGGTGAGCCAATACCTTGGGTAGAACGCCTCGAATTTCGTATCCGGTGAGGGTAAGACGGTGTCAAGCAGTTTGTCCTCAGGGTCGTAACAGTGAGCAACTGCTATGAACGCCATCAGCATACACATCTGAATGAACAGTATAATAACAAATTAACATTACCATCCGACATGGAGTAGGTAGTAAGAACTTACTGTCTTTAAACACAAATATTTCAACACTAAATGTAAAAAGGGGTCATGTCTTTTGTCGACCAAAATGATTTTTCTTCCTCACTATCGAAGGCAGGGAAGCTTTGTGTTCGTGCGAAAAGTCAAAAACAAATTTTGATCAGATTTCTACTCCCTTATTGCTTTTCAGAGCTTGCTGATAAATTTTGGTTCCGTGTTTCGACGCACGACAAGCCAACTATCTCCTCCAACGTAAAGTACGTAGCTCTAGACTTTTTCCTCAATCAGCTATTCACCTGGGTATGATCTCATTACTGGTAATGTAATTAAAAAACTTCCAGAGGAAGGCATACGAATGCTTCTGTATCTTATCAACGCAGCACTGAGGCTGAAATATGTACCACGTTGCTGGAAAGTGGCGGAAGTTATCATGATTCTGAAACCGGGGAAAGACCCTAAGGACAAAACTTCTTATAGACCGATATCTCTGCTACCAGTAATCTCGAAACTGTTTGAGAGATTACTTATACGAAGACTGAAAGTTACTGTCGAAGAGAGAGAACTAATCCCCGATCACCAGTTTGGTTTCAGGGAAAAACACTCTACCATAGATCAAGTGCATCGTATCACTGATATAATAGAAAATTGCTTAGAAAGGAAAAAAATTTGCGTAGGCACCTTCCTGGATGTTTCCCAAGCTTTTGATAAAGTCTGGCACCAAGGCCTTGAATACAAACTTGAGAGAGATCTACCAAAGCAATTCTACTTAATTCTGAAATCTTATCTCTCTGAGAGACACTTTAGAGTGAAACACGAAGGAGAGTATTCCAGTCTCAAGAAAATAAAGGCAGGCGTTCCGCAAGGTAGCGTGCTCTGGCCCTTGCTCTATCTTCTGTTTACACGTGATGTACCCAGCGATGACGACACAACAATTGCAACTTTTGCTGATGATACTGCCCTGTTAGCGGTTGGCGATACGGTAGAGGAAGCAACTAGGAAATTACAAGTTATTGTTAACAATGTCAGTACATGGACAAAAAATGGCGGCTCAAACTCAATGAACAGAAATCTACACATATTAACTTTACAAACAAAAACGTAACAAAAATACCAGTCATGCTGAATGGGCGTGAGATCCCCTACGCCAATACAGCAAAGTATTTAGGAATGACTCTTGATGCAAAACTAAGATGGAAGGAGCATGTCATTAAAAAAAGAGATCAATTAAATATCAAGTTCAAAAAAATGTACTGGCTGCTCGGCAGGTACTCCGATCTATCCCTTCACAACAAATTGCTTATATACAAGCAAATTCTAAGGCCAGCCTGGACGTATGGCATCCAGCTCTGGGGCTGCACGAAAAAGTCAAACATAAAGATCATACAAACTTTTTCAGAACAAGGTACTAAGGAGTATTGTTAACAGTCCCTGGTACATACGAAATGATGACCTCCACCGGGATCTCAAGATGGAAACAGTTAGCGAAGTGGTTAAGGACTTTGCTATTAAACACGAACAGCGGCTTCATGAACACATGAACCCAGAAGTTCTTCGTCTATTAGACAACAGTAACGTCATCCGGCGTCTTGACAGAACGAAACCTCTCGACCTCGTAACATGATGTGACAAGACTTGTGAGAAAGTGATCCTATAGAGTAGTTGCCATTGGGCTATGAACTCTACACAATGTCGAATATAGTATTAAAGTAAATTAACTTGATGGGCCAAGCTCAGTTGTTATGTTATGTTTCTAATAAAGAAATTTTGGAAAAAAAAAAAAAAAAAAATTAGCTATTAAATCCTCAATGACTTTCCGCAATTAAATTCTAATCACCATACACCCTCGCTCCAGACTCGTCGTTTTACTTCACCAGTGCACCACAATATAAACTTATTCAGCTATCGACTCATGTTATATTTTTTTAAATCTAAAGTATTTCTATTTTTTGCTTCCTCACTACCGTTAGGGAAGCTTTGTGTTGGTGCAAAAAGTAATAGAGAAATATGTACCTTCTAAATCAAAATTTTCACTTGCCTTTTGCTTTCAGAGCTTGCTGATCAATCTCGGTTCCGTGTCAGTCCATTTGTCAGTCTGATGTCTGTCTGTGGTAAATCCTTGTCACGCCCAAAACAAACAAGTTTTCGTTTGATTTTGGTTAAATTTTCAGGGTTTGTGTCGGTTAGCTTCTAGACGGTGCCCTAGGTATAACTTTCATTATCATAGGATCTTTGTATTGTAGCCTGTGCGCATGAGCAAACATGCATTTCTTATTGCGTCGATTTATCATAATCTATGGGTTCGATTTCGTTCAAACTCGAGGGATACTTGGGTATAATGTTCTAAAAAGACGCCCTTTGAATTATATCAAAATTAGTTCAGTAATAACTATTGGGCATGCGCAAAACTAAAATTAATTGACACAGGAAAAACTCAAAGACTAATGGACAGATTTTTATGAAATTTTCGAAGATTGTCCAGATAAGCTTCTAAATGTTATCTTAAAAATGTCATTGGCGTTGGATTAATAGTAGCACGTGAGCATGTCCAAACCGTGAATTTCGTGTATTGTCGGTTTCTCTTGATCTATTGGCTAGAATTCATTCAAACTCGGGGGGTAGTTGTGTGTATGTTCCAGGAAGATGCCCTAAGAATTATATCGTGATTGGCTGAGTAATGACTATGCAGCATGGTCAAAGCTAAAATTGAATGACATAGGCCTGGCTAATGGACGAGTTTTCAGGGATTGCACGGGTTAGCTCCTAACTCTCCTATCTCTATCTCTATCTCTATCTCTATCTCTATCTCTATTATTAATAAGAATGAAACTCCGTCTGTCTGTCTGTCTGTCTGTCGCTCTGTCGTGTCTATGCACGGCCAAACGGCTGAGTGGGCCGGATCTACGAGTGGGGGGATCTTTTTGGGATTTTCCGATAGGGTGTATAAGCGAATTTAAAATTTTCTAATCCCACCCGAACCATGGGCCGTAGGGCGGGAGGGGGGTCGAAGTAATAATTAATGTGCGCTTTTTGGACTTCCCCGCTTCCCCTACCCCTCTAAACGGCCGTTGACAATTCCGGAAAAATACGGGTTTCGTAGGTTTTCCTACGAGGAAGACGACGGCGCGATCGGATCGCGAAAAAAGTATCGGGAAATGCGTTAAAAAAATGCGAGAGTACGGACCCGTTTTCTCGAAAAGTCCGCCGAAAAACTTGGTTTTTTCCGATTAAAATATACCCCATAAAGGTACGTTTTTCGGAACGGTTTTCGCGGGCGAAATACAGCTTTGATCCCGCCGAATCTGAATCCGAAGTCGGATATCGAAAAAAGTGACGGAAAGTAGGTCAAATTGGGAGGGGAATTGCGAGGGAAGCGTTTAACATCAGAAATTAATCGACCACGGGCCGCCGTTACACAACGTTGCTTACCTGAAGGGACCCTCACAGGGGGGTTCCCATTTGCACTTCTACGCAATACCTTGCGAGCGAAGCGAGAGCCATTTCAAATAATAAATACGGACTTTGTCCTACACATATACAGGTATACCTTGCGAGCGAAGCGAGCAACATCCCCGAATAAACTTTTCGTGGTTCCACGTAGTTTCTAAGATTTAATTTGTTTGTAAGAATTCCCAACTGAAAAAAACGTCTGCCAAGTTGGGTGGGCAGTACAACATTTCCTAATAAACTTTTCGTGGTTCCACGTAGTTTTATAAGAATTAATTTGTTTGTAAGAATTTCCAACAGAAAAAAACGTCTGCCAAGTTGGGTGGGCAGTATAACTTCTTCAAGCGAGCGAAGCGAGCAGCATCCCCTACAGAATAAATACGGACTTGCGAGCGAAGCGAGCAACATCCCCTAATAAACTTTTCGTGGTTCCACGTAGTTTTATAAGATTTAGGGCGGAATCCATAGTCGCACCATGAGATAAGAAATTTCTTGACTCAGGCCAAGGTCACATCTGGCTTGAGGAGGTGAACTGGTATCCATAGTCAAAAGGTGCAGGCGTCGAGGCCGGCCTTAGCTGTAATTTTTCTCAAGGTGGCTTGGAGGAGGGTTGGAGTCTAGAGCGAGCAAAATGAGGTTCTTCCAACTATTTTGGGCATTCCATGCTTAGTAAATCACGATTCTTGGTGACTCCATGCTTGGAATTCCATGGTATTTGTTCGACGCAACCTTGGTGAGGCCAGAAAAATGAGACAACATTTGTGAGTTGTGTTATTTTATCGAAAAGTTGACAGTTGAGAGTTGACACACGTTTTTCGTTTAACTTTTTCGCCTTGTACCTATCTACCTGCCTACTGTTTTATTTTTATTATTAATAATTTTTTGTTGTGTCCCTCGTGGTTGCGTACTTGTACAAAAGCTGTACCCACCGTTTGTGTTTTATTCCCGATTGTTTTGTACCAAATTTACTCATATGTAAGCGAAAAATTTGAAAAATTAAATTGTTTGTAACATAAAGTGATCTTTTACTTTACAATTTTAGTTATCAGAAATATTAACTAGCATACCATAAGTATACTTACATAGGTATACTAACCTAATGAAACTACACGAAATGATTAACTGAGAAATAAATGTTTAGGGACTTGCCGACTAGGTTGATTGCTGAAATTTGAAATTGGTGAAGGGCAGTTATTTCATTTCCATCGGATGAAAAAATCCGAAGATTGGAATTCCTTCAATGATAGGCTAAGATCATACAGGGTGTCCAAAACCTAAATATCTCATACTATCTCACGAAATATCACATCAGGAGTGAGAAGTGTCTTGATTTATTATTATTATTATTATTATTATTATTTTTTTTTTTTTGTTGTGTGGTTTATTTGTATTTGCTTAAAATGAGCCAAAAGAGAACTTCATTATCTCCGGAGGAGAAGAATTATTTTAAGTCACTAGTACTTCTCAACAAAGACGTTGTTGAGAGTAAGAAAAGTGTTGCAGTAAGTTTAGTACAGAAAAAGAAGTGTTGGGACGAAATCACTCATCAATTTAACGATTAGTTGCACCGGGAATTTCTCTATGGTAAGTAAATTGGTGACTTCTGGGAACCGTGACAAGTTCAACATTTTCATCATCGAGTCGGTCGTCCAAATCGTCCCACTCAAAAATAAACAAACTCTCCATCGTGAACTAATTAAAAACTAATAAATCTCAAACAAATAATAACTCAAACAAACTAATTACGTACAAGAAACAGCAAAAAATAACGTTTCGAGGGAGGTTTGTACCTTCCTTGGCTGGAGGTGGGTTTCATTCAACCCCTCTGGAGTCGAGAAATTTCTTATCTCACCTTCAAAAATCGTCTATGAATCGGGATTTTCGAGGAGGCTTGGAGGCCGGCCTCGGAATGTAACGACTCTGAATAGGTTAAGGAGACATGAACCCACCTCAAGGCCGGCCTCAGCTCAACTGTGGAGGCCGGCCTTACATTTGCGACTATGAATACCGATGGGGTGAAATTCTCCTCAACAACCCACCTTGAGGCCGGCCTCAGCGTTGAGGAGCGACTATGGATTCCGCCCTTAATTTGTAAGTAAGAATTCCCCAACAGAAAAAAACGTCTGCCAAGTTGGGTGGGCAGTATAACTTCCTCAAGCGAGCGTAGCGAGCAGCATCCCCTACAGAAGTTAAACCTACCCTTAGGGATCTACCGTTTGCGAGCAAAGCGAGTAAAATTCCCTACATGCCACATTTTGCGAGCGAAGCGAGCAATTTAATGGGGGGTCCGGGGGCAGTATAACTTCCTCAAGTGTGCGAAGCGAGCAGCATCCCCTACAGAAGTTAAACCTACCCATAGAGACCTACCGTTTACGAGCGAACCGAGCAACATCCCCTAAATGCCATACTTTGCGAGCGAAGCGAGCAACATTTTCTACATGCCAGACTTTGCGAGCGAAGCGAGCAACATATCCTACATGCCAGACTTTGCGAGCGAAGCGAGCAATATTCCCTACACGCCACACGTTGCGAGCGAAGCGAGCAACTTAATGGGGGGTCCGGGGGGCTTGCCCCCCGGCTGGACGTGGAGGCGAGCGTAGCGAGCCGGAGCGGCTAGTTATTAATAAGAATGAAACTCCGTCTGTCTGTCGCTCTGTCGTGTCTATGCACGGCCAAACGGCTGAGTGGGCCGGATCTACGAGTGGGGGGATCTTTTTGGGATTTTCCGATAGGGTGTATAAGCGAATTTAAAATTTTCTAATCCCACCCGAACCATGGGCCGTAGGGCGGGAGGGGGGTCGAAGTAATAATTAATGTGCGCTTTTTGGACTTCCCCGCTTCCCCTACCCCTCTAAACGGCCGTTGACAATTCCGGAAAAATACGGGTTTCGTAGGTTTTCCTACGAGGAAGACGACGGCGCGATCGGATCGCGAAAAAAGTATCGGGAAATGCGTTAAAAAAATGCGAGAATACGGACCCGTTTTCTCGAAAAGTCCGCCGAAAAACTTGGTTTTTTCCGATTAAAATATACCCCATAAAGGTACGTTTTTCGGAACGGTTTTCGCGGGCGAAATACAGCTTTGATCCCGCCGAATCTGAATCCGAAGTCGGATATCGAAAAAAGTGACGGAAAGTAGGTCAAATTGGGAGGGGAATTGCGAGGGAAGCGTTTAACATCAGAAATTAATCGACCACGGGCCGCCGTTACACAACGTTGCTTACCTGAAGGGACCCTCACAGGGGGGTTCCCATTTGCACTTCTACGCAATACCTTGCGAGCGAAGCGAGAGCCATTTCAAATAATAAATACGGACTTTGTCCTACACATATACAGGTATACCTTGCGAGCGAAGCGAGCAACATCCCCGAATAAACTTTTCGTGGTTCCACGTAGTTTCTAAGATTTAATTTGTTTGTAAGAATTCCCAACTGAAAAAAACGTCTGCCAAGTTGGGTGGGCAGTATAACTTCCTCAAGCGAGCGAAGCGAGCAGCATCCCTTACAGAAGTTAAACCTACCCTTAGGGATCTATCGTTTGCGAGCGAAGCGAGCAACATTCCCTACAAGCCACACTTTGCGAGCAATATTCCCTACATGCCACACTTTGCGAGCGAAGCGAGCAATTGAATGGGGGGTCCGGGGGGATCTTTTTGGGATTTTCCGATAGGGTGTATAAGCGAATTTAAAATTTTCTAATCCCACCCGAACCATGGGCCGTAGGGCGGGAGGGGGTCGAAGTAATAATTAATGTGCGTTTTTTGGACTTCCCCGCTTCCCCTACCCCTCTAAACGGCCGTTGACAATTCCGGAAAAATACGGGTTTCGTAGGTTTTCCTACGAGGAAGACGCCGGCGCGATCGGATCGCCACAAACGTATCGGGAAATGCGTTAAAAAAATGCGAGAATACGGACCCGTTTTCTCGAAAAGTCCGCCGAAAAACTTGGTTTTTTCCGATTAAAATATACCCCATAAAGGTACGTTTTTCGGAACGGTTTTCGCGGGCGAAATACAGCTTTGATCCCGCCGAATCTGAATCCGAAGTCGGATATCGAAAAAAGTGACGGAAAGTAGGTCAAATTGGGAGGGGAATTGCGAGGGAAGCGAGCAAAGCGATTAAAATTGTGCCGTGGACGAGAGAAGGCTCAAGAATTGACGTGAAGGGTTCGATGTCACAGGTATACATAGGTACCTACCTTGCGAGCGAAGCGAGAGCCATTTCAAATAATAAATACGGACTTTGTCCTACACATATACAGGTATACCTTGCGAGCGAAGCAACATCCCCGAATAAACTTTTTGTGGTTCCAGATAGTTTTATAAGATTTAATTTGTTTGTAAGAATTCCCAACTGAAAAAAACGTCTGCCAAGTTGGGTGGGCAGTACAACATTCCCTAATAAACTTTTCGTGGTTCCACGTAGTTTTATAAGAATTAATTTGAATGTAAGAATTTCCAACAGAAAAAAACGTCTGCCAAGTTGGGTGGGCAGTATAACTTCTTCAAGCGAGCGAAGCGAGCAGCATCCCCTACAGAAGTAAAACCTACCCTTAGGGATCTACCATTTGCGAGCGAAGCGAGCAACATCCCCTACATGTTTCAATTGTAATACATCGCATGTATACAGCCACACTTTGCGAGCGAAGCGAGCAACATTCCCTACATACCACACCAAATTTTTCGTGGTTCCACGTAGTTTTATAAGATTTAATTTGTTTGTAAGAATTCCCAACTGAAAAAAACGTCTGCCAAGTTGGGTGGGCAGTATAACTTCCTCACGCGAGCGAAGCGAGCAGCGTCCCCTGCAGAAGTTAAACCTACCCTTAGAGATCTACCGTTTGCGAGCGAAGCGAGCAACATCCCCTACACACGTTAAACCTACCCTTAGGGATCTACCATTTGCGAGCAAAGCGAGCAACATTCCCTACATGCCACACTTTGCGAGCGAAGCGAGCAAAATTCCCTACATGCCACATTTTGCGAGCGAAGCGAGCAATTTAAGGGGGGGTCCGGGGGGCTTGCCCCCCGGCTGGACGTGGAGGCGAGCGTAGCGAGCCGGAGCGGCTAGTTATTTATAAGAATGAAACTCCGTCTGTCTGTTTGTCTGTTTGTCTGTCTGTCGTGTCTATGCACGGCCAAACGGCTGAGTGGGGGGAGTCTACGAGTGGGGGGATCTTTTTGGGATTTTCCGATAGGGTGTATAAGCGAATTTAAAATTTTCTAATCCCACCCGAACCATGGGCCGTAGGGCGGGAAGGGGGTCGAAGTAATAATTAATGTGCGCTTTTTGGACTTCCCCGCTTCCCCTACCCCTCTAAACGGCCGTTGACAATTCCGGAAAAATACGGGTTTCGTAGGTTTTCCTACGAGGAAGACGACGGCGCGATCGGATCGCGAAAAAAGTATCGGGAAATGCGTCAAAAAAATGCGAGAGTACGGACCCGTTTTCTCGAAAAGTCCGCCGAAAAACTTGGTTTTTTCCGATTAAAATATACCCCATAAAGGTACGTTTTTCGGAACGGTTTTCGCGGGCGAAATACAGCTTTGGGTCCGCCGAATCTGAATCCGAAATCGGATATCGAAAAAAGTGACGTTAAGTTGGTCAAATCGCGAGCGGAAGCGAGGAGAAGCGTTTAACATCAGAAATTAATTTTGCCGTGTTCGCGAGAAGGCTCTGGGAAGACGTGTTTGGGGTTAGATGACAATGTGGCGAGCAGGTACACCTAGGTGCCCTACTCATATACAGGTATACCTTGCGAGGGAAGGGACATAGCCTACGCAGTTAAATCTTGAAGGGAGTCGATGACTCATTTCAACGTAATAAATACCGGTTTTTTCCTACACAGGTATATCTTGCGAGCAAAGCGAGCAACATCCCCGAATAAACTTTTTTGTGGTTCCACGTAGTTTTATAAGATTTAATTTGTTTGTAAGAATTTCCAACAGAAAAAAACGTCTGCCAAGTTGGGTGGGCAGTATAACTTCCTCAAGCGAGCGAAGCGAGCAGCATCCCCTACAGAAGTTAAACCTACCCTTAGAGATCTACCGTTTGCGAGCGAAGCGAGCAACATTTCCTAATAAACTTTTCGTGGTTCCACGTAGTTTTATAAGATTTAATTTGTTTGTAAGAATTTCCAACAGAAAAAAACGTCTGCCAAGTTGGGTGGGCAGTATAACTTCCTCAAGCGAGCGAAGCGAGCAGCATCCCCTACAGAAGTAAAACCTACCCTTAGGGACCTACCGTTTGCGAGCGAAGCGAGCAGCATCCCCTACAGAAGTTAAACCTTCCCTTAGGGATCTACCGTTTGCGAGCAAAGCGAGTAAAATTCCCTACATGCCACACTTAGCGAGCGAAGCGAGCAACATCCCCAAATAAACTTTTTTGTGGTTCCACGTAGTTTTATGAGATTTATTTTGTTTGTAAGAATTTCCAACAGAAAAAAACGTCTGCCAAGTTGGGTGGGCAGTATAACTTCCTCAAGCGAGCGAAGCGAGCAACATCCCCTACAGAGGTTAAACCTACCCTTAGGGATCTACCGTTTGCGAGCGAAGCGAGCAACATCCCCTTCATGTTTCAATTGTAATACATAGCATGTATAAATCCCACAATTTGCGAATGAAGCGAGCAACATTCCCTAAATGCCATTGTTTGCGAGCGAAGCGAGCAACATTCCCTACATGCCACACTTTGCGAGCGAAGCGAGCAACCTTCCCTACATGCCACTCTTTGCGAGCGAAGCGAGCAAAATTCCCTACATGCCACATTTTGCGAGCGAAGCGAGCAATAAAGGGGGGTCCGGGGGGCTTGCCCCCTGGCTGGACGTGGAGGCGAGCGTAGCGAGCCGGAGCGGCTAGTAAGCCTTATAAATTGCATGGCCGTTGGATTAAAAATAGCAAGTGCGCATGCGCAAACATGAATTTCTTTTAACGTCAATTTCTCATGATCAATCTGTTTAATTTCATTCAAGCTCGGGGGGAGGGTGGGGGGGGGGGGGGAGTTGGGTAAAATGTTCGGGACTATGCTGCTGATTATAACTATTGTGCATGTGCATAACTAATATTAGTTGACAGTCCATGACTCATAGGCCGATTTTGGTGAAACATATATATATATATATATATATATATATATATATATATATATATATATATATATATATATATATATATATATATATGTATATCCTGTACTAATATATAAATTCGTTCCTTCTCCAAAAAATCAAGCATTCCAAAGGAATGCGTTTGGAGCACTTTTGGTGCTTACTGAATTGGTAAAATTTCATAAAATGTGCTGAAAAAATTACTAAATTTGCCTAAAAAAGGTCAAAAAAATAGAATTTGGATTTTTTTTAGCAGAATAATATAACTAAAAAGAAGTGTATCAACAATGGAATAGAATGTTAAAAAATTGTGCACAAAGCTATGCTGAAAAATGTGAATAAAACAGTTTAAAAAAATCTTTAAATCTGATATCTTTGATTATTTAGAACATGTTTTTTTCGCCATAAACCTAATAAGTCGACTATTCCTTTGCGCTCAAAGTCCTCAAAATTCAAAACAAGTCAACATAATATAATAGGTAGGTACATGATCATTTACGAAAATTCGCTCATACGATCATGGAGCATGACTGGCACTTCTTTGTGCCTTAGATCTTATTTATATGTCAACCACATCAACAGCTATCTAAAAGGAAAGGAAGATGAGGAGAGATGAGGTGCAAGTTGGACTCCAGCTCATCCATGGAGTTGTAGGCACAGAGAAGGAATGAAGTCATGGTTGTCAAGGGAAGTGTTTGAAGGAAGGTAGGTTATAGTCAGGTTAGGAAGGTACCTACGTATGACGTGCTTCGACCGAGCCTGTCGACTGTCCGTGCATAGTGAATAGAATAATACGAGAATAATGAGATCAATGGTATTGACCATAACTCTAAAAGTCTACATACCGTAACAGATGGAGGAGACATGTCTGTTACCACACTACAGTTACGACGACAGTTTTTCGGTCACCCGTCAACAACTCGATACAAGAACTGCTATAAAAGTGGATGAAGAAGTTGGAGACTTTCACTCAGGGAGCTCATAATACCCAGCCTTCGCTCCGTTCTAAGTTCCCACCTCCAGAAATGAACACAATGGGGCGTGGAGCAACGAACGGGCTAAAGCGACCTACAGCGACACCGACCTTGCCCGCTCTCTTTTGTCCACTACGCCCAAGAGATGACCTCTAACCACTGAGAACTTGACGGAAATTCAAAATATTTAATATTCGTAAAGGAACATGGCCGTATTAGACTCCTCAATTATCTCGTTCAATGAAAATACAGAAACAAAATTGGATATGTTACCTACTGAAAAAAACAATGGTAAGGTGATCTCTCCAATCTGCGAACGATTGAGGATTTAACTTCAACGACATTTCAACTTCATAAATACATGTTAAGCCCGTGTTCAATCCCGTTTTTCCGTCCCTAAATGCTTCAAAAATCTATTCAGAAATATAAATTCTATATGAAAATTCAGATTTATTGCGTACAGAATTACCACAAATGACAAACGTTGAAAATAGCCGTTTGCCTGTGTTTGTCTACGAACACTAACACTATTCATCAAATAAATTTGTTTCCTATCCACTTTTTCTGGTTATTAAGGCATATTTGTAATCCAACAGGCTGAAAACCAGTTTGATTCGAGAAAATTCTATGCCATAACATTTTAGGATCTCGATTTGACCTAAAACAGAAGGGCTCTCGGGCAATTGCAATATCTAGGAAGTACCTACCTAGGTACGTGGAAATCAGGGTTATACCTATATGTGGGAGGAAATTCATTAAATAACAAATTCAATAAGTATGTGACTCTCAAACAGGAACTTTCATATCGGCATTTTCATCAATTTATAATACTATAGTAGGTAAATAGTTCAAATTCGCTTAGAAAGGTTCTTAAACATAAAACTGACGTCCACACACGGGAAAACACATCTTCTGTCAGACCAGAATGAAGAACGCACAATTTATTAAATCTTCAAATCACAATATTTTCCCGTTACTGAAGTATTTTTACGGTGAGAAAGCATGTGAAGAACCAAAAATAACAAGAAACATAGAAATAAGTTCAATAAAAGAATGCTTAAAGTTGGTTCGTGATGTTTGGCCTTCGACTGGAAATGTAATAGTGAATAGGTAGGTAACCTTTTTCTGTTTTGTATGAAACCTACCGCCAGAAAACTTTTCAGATATTTTTGTGATATCCTAATGGGCTGTCAAGAATCCACTACATCTTTATTCATAGGCTGGGTGAACTCTTAACGCTAATTTCTATGCAATGTATCCTACGTCGCTAAAATTTGGAACGGAACCTTTGTGAGACAGGTAGAATATGATTTTAATTTGCCGAACCAGCCCAATCTGCTGAGTGAGCTCTTAACGCTAATTTCTCGGTTCAAGCGATGGACGTCCCCCGATTTCATATTTCGCCATTCCTTGTGAAACACTAATCTACTTGAAAGAAAATGTGCTTAACGTGTGGTTACTGATCTATAAAGTGTGTACAAAAGCCCTCAAAATTTTCCCACAATTTTAAAGATATCAAAGTGGAACTTGGAGAGCGTTTTTGGGATGCTTGATACTAAGTTTAAAGCAAATAAAAATCAGGAAAAAAATCCAAACTTTTTGGACTACCCAAAGGGGAGAGTGTACCTACAATACGTTGACAAAAAAGACAAAATTCCATTTTTTGGCAAGTGACACCTTATTTTCAAGGTTTTTTTGTGCTGAATACGATGGTGAAAACAGAATCGCAATATTTTCTTTCTTTCTTGGGTTTGAGCTGATGAACCATGGAAGGTGCGCAATATTTTCAAAAGATGTGTACCTACTTTTATAAAAAAGATCGTTCTTGTGCTTGGTTAATCAGCTCAAATCCGAGAACGGAATAAGAAATCGCAATTCTGGTTTTACCATTGTATTCATCTCTAAAAAAACCTTTGAAATGAGGTGTCACTCGGCAACAAATGGAAAATTTATAATTTCGAAGTGCCCACTACTCCCCACTTTGGATAGTCCAAAAACTTTTGGATTTTTGGGTTCGAATCCCGGCCAGGCCTGATTTTTTTTTTTTTTTTTTTCGTGAGACGAAGGTTGTGGGTTTGAATCCCAGCCAGGCTTGATTTTTTAACAACGCAATTTTCGTAAATTCATACAATAAATATATAAATTGATGTTATAAATGAATAGTAAACAATGAAGCTTGTTTGGTTGTCACTTGGTTGCGCGACAACGCAAACACATTCTGTGTTTCAATAATTTCGTCCGAAGTATGTAAATAGAGGTAACCGGGGGTCCAGGGGGCTTGCCCCCTGGCGAGGCGCGGAGCGCCGAGTTTTCCTGATTTTCCTTTGCTTAAATCAGTATCAGGCATCCTAAAAACTCTCTCCATGTTTCAGTTCGATAGGTATCTCAAACATTGAGGAAAAAGTTGGGGGGGGGGGGGGGGGGGGGGGGGGTTACTTTTGGAACACCCTGTATGTTTTTGGATTCTACGCATCTTGAAACGTTAACTAACAAATTTTAAGGGGATTAAATTTTTGTTTGTCTATAGAATACAATAAACCGAAAAATGGTTGTAGGGTTTTGAAAATTTTCATACCCTAAATACCTATCATGCATTCCCGCTGGTTATTATATACACATTTTCTAAGGTTCTGAAGTATCTCCATACTCCACATTTTGGGGGTGGACAGAGTGGGGTAATATTATTTTTGTTCAATTCAGATTTCAGTCCAGTTATGCAATAAATCTTTGGAGTTTCAAGTTTATAGTCGGTGGAGGTAAATGGAGCCTAATTTCTGTAAATCACGACATTTCCCCCATCCCTATATAATCTAGGATAATTTACTACTTCATACCAGACGTTGAGACGTTCCTGTGATGCAAGAACAACCAATAAGTGTGATGTTGTTGTTTGACTTTTGTAATTGCGATTTGAAGCGTCTAAAAAATAGGTTCTATTATATCATTATTTCTAGCGTAAGGTACAGCTACTACATTCATACTGGGACATTTCATGAATAACATAGCTTGAAGAAAAGGGCGTAGTATTCACTAAAAGCCCAAAAACGTAAAGCAAATGGAGGAATGAGTTTTATTTCTACTAAACTAACATCAATGATGCGGGAAATCTCGATAGGTACCTAATTTGTTTGAAGGTAAGATAAGAAGACAAAGACACTTAATTGACATGAAAGAAAAATAATCATTCATTGTATAGAAAACAAACTATACATATCAAGTTAAAACTACATAAATTACGATTACGAGGTTACAGATCATAAAATGTAAAAAGGGCAAATATTACATTACCTCATGCCCACCGAAAAAAAAGTTCATAAAAACTTGTGCCTTCCGGTGGAGCTAAGTTCCTCAGCACTCAATTAAGTATAATAAATACTATCAATGAACTGATAATAGACATAACAAAGGGGCAGTTAGCAAAAATAACTGAATTTAGATTTTTCTTACAATGAATGAAAGAACGGAAAATTGCTCTGTATGAATATAGACACAAAACAAACGAAAAATCACACAAAACACAAGCACAAACAAAAATAAAGCCTGTTACACTGGAGTTTTTAAAATAAAATTCCGTTTCCGAATAGGGGAGTGAAATATTCAAGGATTTTGCTGTTTTGGTGTTGAAGTTCTTATGGGACTGGACTCCAGGAAGAGCTTAATAAATGGATCCATTAAGTTACTATTGCACCTATTCAATTTCATTTGAGTTAATTCAATTTCCGTTGATCAATTACAATACAACGTACAACAAAAACAATAACTCGTCCACCTAATATTATTATTAGCTAAGGCAGGGTCTGCCTAACTTCACTGTGCCTACCTTAATAAGTATCCGGACCTGGCCCGACCATCCACTGAACTGTTTCGGAAATTACCTTCTCCCGAAAAACGTTAGACCATTTCTGACATTGGAATTGAGTCAATGAACTCTTCCTCCTTCGGACAATGAAAATTATAATTACGTTATTTTCGAAAAAATCAAAATAAAACGATAAAAGACAATTTCACATTCTTGAGTTGAAGGCCTCACTAACTACCTCAGGCAAGTAGGTAATATTATTCTTCACGAAGTAGGTATACATGGGTGCCTTTCCTTCGTTGTGCCGCCGATGCCTTCCCTGTGGGTGCACCAACTGGTCTGGATTATCGTCGGTGACTTTGATCCTTTCTGAAGGGGGCAAAAAACCATAAATTCAATTACTTAAGAGGTTAATTGTTCCGGTTTCAGGTGAATTGGTGATGAGGGAGGGATTTAATTAATCAACGCTCTGCCCGGACCCAATTATTCATAGGTTAGAAGGTGCGCGTGTAGACCTACCTGAATGGCCGAGGCCGAGTAATATCCGAAGTGGAGGAGCTAACATAGGGCTGCCATATCTTTTCAACGTAAGTAGGGACAGCGTAAGCTAAAAGTCGGGACATATCGGGACAGCGTAAAGTAGAAAATCGGGACAAGATATAAGTTTTATTTTTGGAAAAAATACAATAGTTAGGTAGGTATTGAAAAGTTGGAGAAACATCATCATTGAAAAAAAAAAAAAAAAAAAAAAAAAAAGAAAAACGAAACATCACATAGGTAGGTAAGTACTGAAAAACGAAATATTACATAGGTACTGAAAAACGAAATATATCACACAAAAATCATTCTGCGTATTTTTCTTTGCCGCCAACTGTGCGAAGGACATCTTTCTGCATTTTTATGTAGTTAAAAAACTCCGGAGATCCAACTACTTTGAAAATCGGGACGAAGTCGGGACAGCAAAAATAATAATCGGGACGCTTCAAAAATCATGACGGGACGCCCGGGACACCTCGGAAATCGGGACATGTCCCGATAAATCGGGACGGATGGCAGCCCTGAGCTAACATAATGTTGTACGACAATCCACCTTGTGACCAATTCTTTTATTTGTCACCATTCTTTCAGGCTAGAGCGCAGTGATTAGGATTTTAAGAAAAATTGGTATCCAAGATAGAACGGTTCAAGTATGTTCATAAAAGTCTCAGTCATGCAAAACAGTCGTATGATCGGATTTTTGTAAATTATCGTGTTATATTCATGTTGGATTGTTTTGAAATTTTAGGACTTCAAGCGTAAAGATATGAATAGCAATCAATTTTAAGGCAAAAAAACTTGTTCAATATAATAATCTGTTGGTAAAAACAAAGATTTTGAATTTCAAGCATTTTTTGCACTTTTATCGATTTTTTTAAACACATTTAAAAGAAATTTAGGCACATTTTCGGCAAAATTCTATGCTCAATTTTATGAATGTTATATTTTATAGTATGTATAGGACTTTTGAGAATTGTTCTGCTAAAAAATGTAAGTTTAACGATTTTTAGGAATTTTTTCCATTTTTAGTGATTTTTTACAGCACATGTTTTGAAATTAGACCGATGTATTGGGCTCAAAAAAGCTGCCCAACGAACTCATTCTTTCTTTTGGAAGAACTTGATTTTTTTGGTAAAAAAATGGATTTTTTAATCTCAACCCTGAACAGAAATTTAGGAAAAAAGTTAGTTAGCCTATTATTAAAAACTTGCAAATAAACCATAGAAAACCTCAATATGTTGCCAAAACAGTCATAAACTCAACAACTCAATAATTGTCAACATTTTAACAAGACATTCAAATATGGCTTGAAGTCTTAATACAAAGCTGTTTTATTTGCGATTTTCCTTTTTAAATAATTAATAAAAATAAAATAAATAAATAAATAAAAATTCAGGAAAATGGTAAACTGTCAGGAGGATTATATTATAATACGGAAACAATAAACTTTTGTATGATAATTTGCAGCGATTTAAAATGAATTGCTATGATCCAATCCATAAAATTGTGAGGGAGTACTTCAAACATTGTTCCTACAACCAACTTGTCTAGTTTCTTTTTCTTTGACGGTTATTATGAATGTTGGTGGCCCGCAGATTTCTCATTAATTTTATGAATATGGCTGGGACGATGAGTCCCACGTTGTCCTGGGGATCGTCAAGGCCAATAATCAGTTATAAGAGAGCTTCTGGTAACCTCGAACGTGGCCTTAACGTCACCTTAACGTACCCAAGAGTAGGTAAGTGACCTTGAAGGAACGTTAGCAACGTCGTACGTTAGAATGCCTCATTTAACGTCACTCGTTTGGGGATCTAAAGGCCTACAAGCATGCCTAAAGCTTCCTGTAAATGTAACACTACACACTACTAGTCACCTAAAAATTACTCGAAAACTATATGAAGGAAATAATATTAGTTTTTTTTTACAAATGTTAAAATTAATTATGTTGATACCGAATCTATCTGACGTCTGCCTCCACCGTCCAGGCTTTTCAAGCCTTCAACTCGATCAGAAAAAATCCGTTGTTTTGCACACAGACTCTATTTGGTTGATTAGAGCCTTGATTTTATTATTATTTCACAATTCTATTTTAAATGAGAAACCTGAGTTTCAAGACACTACCTAATTCTTCGCAGCATTGTTCTTAGTTTGCCGGATCTCTCAGCTGTTTTCTCGTGAACATTGCGTGAAGTGCTGCCTCCAGTGCTTATAAGTTGAATTCCTGGCTCATTGTCATAGAGATAAACACTTTTTCATACTTGTGGGTGATTTATCCAACGGGAAACCCAAAAACCTGAAGTTTGTAATGACAATAAGTACCTGTTGTAAGTAGCAAATAAACCACGGTGTTTCCCACTTGAGGCTTACTATTATTGCGTTAAATCCGTGCCCTGTTTACGAATCGAAAACTAAAATGAGAAATCAGTCCGTATTTGTACTAAAACTAACATGAAATTCGAATTTAGGATTGAAAATCGGCGTTTCATATAGAAATAAAGAAGTTGACTAGACAACCAGTAGACAACAAGACAGCTGGGGGAAAATACGGCGATGCCCAATCACCTTAACGCGACATTAAAATTTAGGCAACCGTACCCCATTTCCATTTGGGTTAGCATCTTCATTTGACCCCTCAAGACTATGGTAACGGGTGACGTTAAGTTGAAGTAGCTAAAAACTCTCTGTAGACCTAATACGATACATAGCACTATGTCCCCCGAGAGAAACACCACAGTTGGAAGCAATAGTTCGACTGGCAGTAGATGACCTCGCGAAACCCTTTTGGGAAAAGAAAGCCTCCCCTCTTTTATGCTCTGCCTTTATGGAAACCTCGTCAGATTTGGAGTGGATTGCCCAATCACCGTGGATTGCACAAATATACCGTTCAGATTCATGGTATCCTATAGAGCAATACAAGAACCCATGGCAGTACCGTCACTACCCCAAGCAGCATATCAAACCCAAGCCACTGCCAAAGAGTATCCGAGCGCCAAATGTATTTATACCGATGGACCAGTTTTACTAAAAACGGTGTAAGCTGTGCTTTTTTTGATCCCCATTTAGGAGTGAAAAGGCTATTCCGTTTGTGGGATAAAGCCTCCATTTACTCAGCAGAAGTATGTTTTGGACTCCTATGTCGTTATAATTTCGGACTCACACTCAGTCCTGTCAAAAATCTAGGCAATAAACCCTACCAAAAAACTAGGATACATCGAAAGAGGGATTTCTGATGTAACAAATACCCTAAAGTTGGCTGGAATAACAACTCAATTCATCTGGATTAGAGGCCATTACGACATCTGTGGTCACAGACTGTGGATACACTCGCAAAGCAGGCGACGTCTCTTCCCCGTCGACAACTCTGTGAGTTCCCTGCTTCAGACTAAAACGGGTGGATGAAAATAACACAGAAAAACAGTTGGAATGACTTCTACTCTAACTACCACTCTGGATTTAGATACAAAAGAATGTTTCCCCAATCTCACTCAAAACCATGGTTCACACAAATGCCTTCACCCCCAAAACATTTTTACACGATCATATCGAGACTCAGGATTGGCCATTGTATCACTAAGATGTACCTCTTAGGAATTGGAAGATCGGAATCGGGGATCTGCGACCACTGTTCGGAAGATGAAGATGCTGAGCATATGGTGATGGTGTGCCCTTTGCAAAGCGACCACCATCGGCTTCTTTTTGAGAAAAAACGCTGCAAATTATTACATAATGGTTTATTATTTCTGAATCAGATAGCCAGCTATAGTAACCAGCATGCTCTGGGGCTTTCGCCAGTCTCTTTTCTAGTATCCACCTCTGTTCTTCCTCTCACTCCACCCCCCGCTCACCCCCCTCATCACCCACCGTGACCCCCTGCCAAGCGTGCCAGGCGTGCGCGCGTGCGTAAGTCTAACACTCAAAGCCTCGAAAAAGACACTTTTTCGCCCGTTTTTGGCCCATAGCATCTATGCGAGTAAAGCGATCGGGATGGTTAAACGTTAGGACCAACTAGACCCCAAATGGAGTCTATGTGCGAAAGAACGGGTTTTTAAAGTCAATTCTTAGGCCTTTTATGGCCCGGACGGCGAACGGCGGACGGCGAACGGCGGACGGCGGACGGACATTTCAAATTTGGATTCTACGCACCTTGAAACGTAAAGTGACAAAGTTTGAGGGGGGGTTATAAAAATTTTTTGCTATACGATCACATAGGCTTATTATTGGAAATAATAAACCAATAGAGTTATTTCTATCTTATTAAAGTTATTTCAAGTCCATTCAACCTAGAGCTCGTGCTTGTGACTGCATTGATTGAAGTTTATGACGCCGTCGTTAAATTAATTTTAGACAGTGAAATCAAATTATGAATTCAGTAAATTATTCCTTATTTGAATGTTCATCTACACTATATGTGCATAATTAGATAATGAAGTATTTATGTATTATTGAAATTGTTATGGATGCGGCTGTATAGGTCAAGTCCTGAGGCCAATAATAATAAAAGAAGAAGAAAAAAAAACCTGCCCGTAGAGGTAGAAGAGGCTTTCCGCTCTTTGAGAATTATGTCGAGTCATCATCAGGCCCACTGCGGGAGGCCAACTCGAAGTGGTTGCTATAGATGTTGAACTGTCAAGAGGCAAACAACACTTAAGCCGTTATAAATAGAATTATGTAGGGTATTGATTATAATGACGATTCTTTTACATACTCAGCAGCAGAAGAGCCAGCACCCGTCACTGCCCTGTTGTGTGATCACGATCAGGACAGATGTTTCTGGAACTCTCCCAAATTACGGCTCTTGACTTAGATTGAAAACAATCTTAATCAATCATTCAATGGACCCGGAAAGCTGTTATAAATACGTACATGTGGGGTGTTGAATGTAATAAAAATTAATTTACTTACTCCCGAAGAGCTAACAGGAAGTTATATGACCAGGCTGACAAATGTTTCTGGAACTTTCCCAAAATACGGCTCTTGAGCTTGTCTTAGTTTGAAAACAATCTATCAGTCATGGACCGGCAGCTCTTTGAGAATCATGCTGAGTCTGCGGCAGGCCCACCGCGCTAGGCCCACTCGAAGATGTTGTTAGACGTTGAACTGTTAAGTGTCAAACATCAAGTAAGCCTTTACAAATATATGTAGGGTATTGAATATGATGAAAATTACTTTTCATACTCCCCGAAGAGCTAACGGGATGTTATTTGATCAGGCGGACAAACGATTCCGGAACTTCCCCAAAAATGGCTTTAAGTCTATAGATTGAAAACAATTTTTATCAATCAGGAAAACGTCTACCTATATCTGCCCCCAACTAGGGGTAGACAGACAGCCTGTGCCTGCATGTCGTGACCTGTTGATAGGTTGGTCGAAATGTTTAATGATGGAGTCCTCTATTCAACATGAAACTACTAGGCATTTAAGGCGATGAGGCTTCTGAGTCGTATTAGACTTACTCATGATGGTATGGCTTACTTCTGCCGCTTGTTCAGTAGGTAATCAATAGTTCACTGTGGCTTCTGGCACATTGGAATTTACAGTTTGTCTATCTCACTGGGAAGAAAGATAAATTTGGCTATAGAGGTTCTGCTATTACAGGTTACTGCTATTTGGAGGGGTTTGGATTATACAAGTTGATGGTTCTACTGAACTATATATGTGAATGATTAATTTAGGAAAGAAATTTCACAGATAAAAGACGAAAGAAAGGAAAATCTAATATTTCGATGAAAATCTTGGTCACAGATATAGAATATAGTAGGAGAAATGATTGTTTTCTTGCGTCCTGATTGCTTGGGAAAAACTCGTATCCAAGGCTGAGATGCTGGCTGAAAAGATTATTAATTTTTGCAGTGTTCAATACCTTGAATTAATCATTTACATTGAGGCCAGGTGGTCGATTTGCTCCAAGTATTAATCTATGAGCTCTTTCTGATTGCTGGAGCAATCTATCATTAGCCGTATCTGGCAACTTTCTTAGAACTTTCACCCCAAAGCACTGGTCGAACGTGGCATTATGGGACGTGGCATGTGTTTTAACTGGGAGTTGCGTCCAAGCAATCAGGACGCAAGAAAACAATCATTTCTCCTACTATATTCTATATCTGTGACCAAGATTTTCATCGAAATATTAGATTTTCCTTTCTTTCGTCTTTTATCTGTGAAATTTCTTTCCTAAATTAATCATTCACATATATATATATATATATATATATATATATAAATATATATATATATATATAGTCATACTAATTTATTTACCACACCACATGACTTACGACTTTCAACTTCCTAGAGTGAACAGGAGAGATTTAGCTCACTCAAACTGATCAGGACGGAGTCCGCAGCTTCAATCGTGCCTAGATATCCCAGTTAGGCTCCATATTAAATTTCAACTTTCCAGGGTGAGCAGGGCATAAATCTAGCTCATTCATTTTCTTCGCTCCCTAGACTTCATGATTCGTTTCTAGACGTCTCAAGGGTTCTCCATTTCGAATTTCAGCTTCACAGGTTGAATAACAAAGAAATTAGTTCCATAGATTCAATTTCAATAAATACCTAGTTATTTACCTACTAAATGGTTCTACATTCACGATCATGACATAAACAAAACATGAGAACTGTTATGCCCATAGCTCTGCTAGTCGTAAAGTCATAGAGTCATAGTGAACAGGAGAATCTTAGGGTCTTTTCTGTTATATCCCCGCATTTTTAAACTATTTTCTATAGAATGGGAATTGATCGGGATTTATTCGGTTTGTTGAGTCTTTTTCTTTATACGATCGCATTCAATGTCAATAGGGCGTCCCCCCTATAATATGCCCAACTAATCTATATTAATTTTTACTATGAGATCCATCCAGACCACTAAACTATACACATCATTCTGACCTATATGTCCAACTAATCTGTATTTCTACTAAGGGATTGACTACTTGATGTTATGCATTTTTGAGATGCGAGGTTGCGAGCATCCAGACCACCAAACTATACACATCATTCTGACCTACATGTCCAACTAATCTGTATTTTTACTAAGGGATTTTAAAAGGGCTACTACTTGATGTAATGTATTTTTTAGACATATTATAGGGGGGACGCCCTATTGAAACTGAATGCGGGGGATATAACAGAAAAGACCCAAATTCTAGTTTAATCGAGAGCTTTCCAACGAGTGGTGAACGATTTTTGTGGGTTCAAGAGGGAAGAAGGTGAACAAACGTTACAACGGAGTCGTTGTATGTGAAAATGATCCGAACGTTTCCCCTTATGTGACGCTTTGTGTAACGCAAATTGTAATAATTTCCCACCGGCTCCAAAGTAAAGACTTGAATTCCAAAAATCACGTCGAACTGTTTATTTTTCTTTAGACATGTAGTAGGTAATTTATTATTCTATGTATTATGTATCATATCAATAAACTTTTTTCCTGTTCTTCTTTTTCATAATTGAGTTATGAATTGGATTGAGTGTCGCAAAACAATTAAGAACCTACCTAATAGTATTTTGTGTTTCTCTCTAGCTGATTTATTCCATCAGGAAATAGCTGCTACTATAGAGTGAGGGAGGGGGGGGGCTTTGAGGAGGACCGGATTTTCTTAAAAAAGAAGAAAAAAAAAAAAGAGGGCGAGAGAGAGAGAGAAAATGAGAAGGAAAACATTTCAAAAAGTACTTTTCTTTTTTCAAAAGTTTAGGGGATCCAGGTTATTAACTTTGCATCAACCTTCCAGGGAAATCGTGATTGAAAAAATAGTAATGAAAAACGGAAGTTGAAAAATAACGCTGATTCCACGAAATTAAAAAAGAGTTACAGTGTTATAATAGGTATCATTTCGCCCCTCTTGAGCTCAAAAAGTATATCCAAATTCTACTTGCCGGGGTTTGAAAACACCTTCCTAGCACCCTAACTTTCCAAATTAATAGTAAATTTTACTTTCACTTTGCTAATTAGCGGAGAAAACGAAGTTGAATGATTATAAACGTGCCTTTCTTCGAAGAAACCTAGAGTTTTCTTGAAAAATGTGTACCCTCTACAGCAGTCTCTCGGCTAAATGTGATGGTACCACTTGCAGATCTCTCAAACGTCATTATGAGCGAGTTTTGTATTATTTTACTTGATAATTTGTTTGTTTTTTAATGATTTTATGTAGAGTAAAATATTAAGTTTATGAATTGGGGGCTAAAAAATCACGTGAGGACCTAGTTGGTCCAAGAGCCCAAGGTCCAAAGGAGCGAATAAAAAACGATACTGTGAAACGCATAGTGACTTCAGCATGGAGAACTAGGCAGAACTTTTGCTGTTTCGGCTCGATATTACTTGGTTTTTTGGTTAGAAGTGTCAATGTACGTGAGATAACTGATTATACAATTGTAGACTCGGTTACCTGAGCAGAAGAGCTATCTAATACATAAATAATCGATAATTCTGTAATGATTTGCCTTATTGTTAAGGATTTTTGCTCTCGGTTTCGAATTTTCTCTTCACGGCCCTGCTCATAGGTACTACTCAAAAGGCTTCTATTACTATACGGGATATACGTGTGTTTTTATAACAGAATAGAAAGCTGTACTGTAGATAATTCGTGTAGACAAGAGAAACTCAAAACTGGATAACTAACTGACGTGTGGACGTTTGCTCCCATGTAAGCATCAGCTCATGTCGGTCAGAGGTTAATTTATTCTTGTTTTGTTTTTCGAGCGTAAATGAGGTGTCCAACACGAAGTCTTGGCTGCATACGAGTCCCGCTACTCCAATAGCACCTTCCTCATGAAGACGTGAGAGGATTAGAATAAAGTTGGGCTCTCCGTTGACGTGTAGAAGTCTTGGGAGAACGCAGGGTCCATGACCTCTTTCCATTAGGTTAAAATAGAAAAACCGTCTCTGAAACGCTGATAACACTCGAAAGGCTTCGGAAAGATAGGTGAAATAAGACGGGTCCTGACGTCACAGCTGTACGTTTCTTTTAGTGGGGGACCACCCCCGATACTAATTGCTCCTTTCCTTTGTGGCCTTTCGTGGTTTTTCTATCTGCTCTGGGTCGTCGTTTATTACCCGTAGCTCCTGCCCTATTTCCTGTGAGCTGTCTTCTTAAAGAGGGCAGTAATGCCATGTAGGGCACACTGTGTTTCTATCCGAAGGGTTGTGGTGAGAAAAAAAGGCCAAACCCAAAGAAAACTGACAGAAACGCGTCAGATACGTATGGTGAAGAGGGGAAATTACGTAAACGGGGCAAATGTGTATTTGTTTTGAAAAGAAAACTGCAAAATACTAGGTCCATGGTACAGGGACTCTTACGCATTTTCACAAATTTACCCGGATAAGCTTACTGAATCCTAAAGATATGGCCAGGGTTACTCCTCCTACTCTATCGCTCGCCCCAGCTGCTAGGACTCATTAAACGAATTTATTGTGTGAAAACATTTACTTCATACGAACACCAAATCGTTAGACTTATTCTAAACTATATTTCCCTATCAAATTTCGACGTCCAACGGTGAATAGGAGAGATTCGAGCACGATTTTCTATCGTTATGACTGATATTACGGCTCGTGATCAGCTGATCCTCACCGAAGTCAGGGAGGCAAAAGTTCCGACATGTAATGCAACTTATCAAAATTTGGTCCAAATCAGACCAGCGGTGTCGAAGGAGTAGTGAGCAAAAAATTTTGTCCATAAATATAGCATTTCCAAGTCAAATTCAACCTTTTCCAAGTCAAATTCTACCTTTTCCAAGTCAAATCCAACCTTTTCCAAGTCAAATCCAACCTTTTCCTACTCAAATCCAAGCTTTTCCAAGACAAATTCAACCTTTTCCAAAACAAATTCAACCTTTTCCAAAACAAATTCAACCTTTTCTAAGTCAAATTCAACCTTTTCACCATTATTAGGGAAATGACGACAAATAAGCACAAGCCCTAAATGAAGTACCAAATGCTTGTCTGTGATTGGGGACTGGACTAAAAACAATACTCCAAACGCAGTAGGTATACATAAGACAAAATCATGTTTTATTAAAAAAGGAATAAAAAAAAAATATAATTTAAAAAAAAAATCAACATTTCTTTGAAAGAAAAACTCTTCTCTTTTCTTTACATAATTAATATTTTAAAAGTCTTAAAATTAAAAATTTTACTTGTAGAAAGTCTATCTTCGATTTTTTTCACTTAAAAAAAAAAAAAACTCGGCGCTCCGCGCCTCGCCAGGGGGCAAGCCCCCTGGACCCCCGGTTACCTCTATTTACATACTTCGGACGAAATTATTGAAACACAGAATGTGTTTGCGTTGTCGCGCAACCAAGTGACAACCAAACAAGCCTCATTGTTTACTATTCATTTATAACATCAATTTATATAGTTATAGTATGAAACTACGAAAAAAAATACGAAATAAATTCGTGATAAATCAAGAGCGATTTATCAAGTAAATGTCCTAAAGAGGCTACATACGAAATTACAGCGTACTTTACTTCTTCCTAGAGTGTAAAGTATAGAAATTAGCTTTAAAAGCCACTCATCTGATCCGGACCCTGGACGTCGTCAAGTAAATGTCCTAAAGAGGCTACATACGAAATTACAGCTTCCTAGAGTGTAAAGCATAGAAATTAGCTTTAAGAGCCACACATCTGATCCGGACCCTGAGCATCGTCAAGTAAATGTCCTAAAGAGGCTACATACGAAATTACAGCTTCCTAGAGTGTAAAGCATAGAAATTAGCTTTAAGAGCCACACATCTGATCCGGACCCTGAGCATCGTCAAGTAAATGTCCTAAAGAGGCTACAAACGAAATTACAGCTTCCTAGAGTGTAAAGTATAGAAATTACCTATTCAAATTATTTAACCTCCGCTTCACAAATCAAACCGTTTTCGTAATACTCAGATCACCTGCTATGAATCAAATCATCGAAACACAAGCTCAATGAAATCATCAGAAATTAACAAGCGGTTGCAATCATGTTCACAATATCAATTATTGAGAATGATCACCTGTGTGTAAACAATTATTTATATAACCATGCTCATAACTCAGTTTGTTGGACACGCACTTCGCAGTAGTTAACATAATATTGTTGGATAAATCGAGAGCTTTCGAACGAATGGTCAACGAATTTTGTGGGATGAAAAACGACGAAGTACCATTTCCCTAGCAACGACTCGGTTGTACGTGAAAATCATCCGTCACACATTTCGTTACCATCCCGCGTTCCATTTTCGGCTAGTTAGTCCATGGCTAAAACACATTCTGTGTTAAAAAGTACATGTACGTACTTTTGTGAAATACGAGTAGGTACTTGTAATTTTTGTTGATTTCTTTTTTAATAAAACATGATTTTGTTATATGTATAGGTACCTACCAACTGCGTTTGGAGTATTGTTTTCAGCCCAGTCCCCAATCACAGACAAGCATTTGTTTTGGAAAAGGTTGAATTCAACTTGGAAAAGGTTGAATTTGTTTTGAAAAACGTTGAATTTGGTGTGGAAAAGGTTAGATTTGGTTTGAAAAAGGTTGAATTTGACTTGGAAAAGGTTGAATTTGATTTGAAAAAGGTTGAATTTGACTTGGAAAAGCAATATATATATATATATATATATATATATATATATACTTAAATTGGACACAAAATATTCACAAAGGAATTCATAAATTTCAAAATTTTTGTATCAACGTTTCGCATTTTGCGTTATCAAGACTGTTGGGATCTGGGTGAAACTCATCTTCTTAGCAATTTGTGGCATGTTGCTTAATGCAGTGGAGTGTCCATGATGCCGTCTCCATGATGGTCACGCTGGTAAACATCACTACTTTCCCGGAGGTACGATATGAGCAAAAAATGTGGGAAAATTTAGAGTTGAGATGGTTTAGATTTTTGATAGAAGCTTTTGAGTTAGAGATTGAAATTTAACAAGAGGCCTGAAATGAATTAATTTAAAAAAAAAAAAAAATGAGATGGCTTTTGGGGGGAATCAGCCCCGTACGTTCAGTCCAGGCGGAGTGAGGCTACCCAGGACCCATATGCGGGCGTGTTCAGCATAATGGAGGAGAAGTGGATTTTCCTCTTGCAGACGTTTTAATACACGGACTCTGTAGCACTCATTGAAATTGAGTCCATGTAGGGCTGCATGTCGATCAACAGGCTGATCCCCCCCTCTGTTGGTTGTGGAGCGATGGTTATTCATCCGCTCATTTAATTGTGTGACTTTGCCTACATAAAAACCATTGCATTGTGTGCAGAGCAGTTGGTATATGCACATTCTACTTTGGCAGTAAGCTGTGCCTTCTTTATATATATATATAAAGAAATCTGAAAATGAATGGCTATTGTAAACGTGTTCTACACCCTCTGAAACGCGAAGAAAATGCATCCCCACCCACAAGTGCCGACGGGTGTAATACCCCCTTTTCCACGAAAAGGTGGGTAAAATATTGCAATGAGGAACTTTTTGTTGGAAATTAGTTGCAGAATCGATCCCTCGGAGGTTAAGTAATAATCTTAAGTGCACATGGCTGTGCAGGACAATTGTCAAAACGACTACATTCTAAGGGGAAAAAACACTTATCATCCCAGTATCCACAAGATAAAAAGAAAAACTGTTCATTCTTCTTGCATGAGAAAAAAAAAATGAATAAAATACGATTTCTGGATGAGCACTGCTACATGCGATTAAATCAATCGCTCCACTACAAGCAACACTAGCCGAGACCGCCCCCTGGGACAACTGAGAGCGCCAAGCCGAAATCCAAAAAGCAAACAAACACACGGCCAAACACTCAATAAATTACATGCGTACTAAATATGCATTCATACAGTTAAAACTTAAAACTAATCAGTCAGTAACAACAAACAATGATAAACAAGAAATAAACTCGTAAAAAAAAATATATATATATATTATATATATGCTAGCGCGAAATGAAATGAAATGTAATAGGAAATCGCTATGGAACAGCAAGAGACAAATGAAATATCGGGCTCCTTACTAACCAGCTGGGTGGGGTCAATTCTTTCCTGTTTGCCGGAAAGTGTGCATTTACGGTGTCATAAAGCCCCCCCCCCCCCCCCCCCCCCCCCCCCCCATCCACGGTAAAACTCCGCAAATTCGGTGTTTGTGCAAATAATTTGATCGTATGGGATTGTTTGATGGTTTTGCAAACTGAATGAGTAAAATCGGTCTGGATCGAAATCTTTTGCGTAAACGACCCTTGTTTGACTATTGTGCAAACCTCGGATCAGTCTACGCCTTTTCCCCTTTGTGAACAGACGCCTTTTCGCCTTTTTTGAGCTGAGATGGCAGTTTGAAATTTCAACTCTTCAAAGGAGGCCCCGCTTACAAGGTATCTCATAGTTACCAATAATCTGGGTGTTGAGGGGGAATTCCAGTCATGCGGAGGACATTTTTAAACTACAAAAAGAGCCATCCGTACTGTACTCAAGCTTGGATGGAATCAAAGTTGTCGAGGACATTTTAAAGAACTTGGGATTCTGACACTTCCTAGTATCTTTATTATTCCTTCCTAGGATTTTCATTAATCAGCTTGGTAATTTGAACCTCCAGGGTACTTCATACTTATTTGCTGATGATACGGCGATTTTGTGCGAGGGTGAGACGTGGGAACAAGTGTTGGAAAGTGCCAGTAGCGATATAAATAAAACTTTCAAGTGGCTTTGTAATAATTCTTTAAGTTTGAACTTGAAAAAAACCAAATATCTAGTCTTTTACAAATCACCTTCCAAAAAGTTAGTAAGCACTCCAATTAAACTTCATGTGTGCGGCTCAAATGACATGAGCACTTCATGCCCCTGTCCTGTGCTGGAGCGGGTCCGGTTCGCAAGGTACTTGGGAGTAGTAATTGACGAGGAACTCAGGTGGGATCGTCAAGTGTTAGCTCTGACCCAGGAACTTCGCAAATTTACCCCAGTTTTTTTCAAACTCAGAGGATGCCTTAATAAAGAAAGCTTAATTATTATTTACAAGGCTCTAGTACGGAGCATCATTGGCTTTGGGATGATTGCATGGGGTGGCGCTGTTTCAACTGTTCTGAACCCCCTAAGCATATTACAGAAGAGCATTTTAAAAATAATTGCAAAAAACCTCAAAGATTTCCCACCACCGAATTGTTCAACTATGTTCGCGTATTTTCCATTCATCAATTGTATATAAAAACGTCCCTCTCTTTCATTCACAAACATCCAGAATTTTTCAACATCCCCAAGAATACTTCATACCCACTTCGTCTCACCTCCCAAGCCGTGGTGCCGGCACCAAAAACCCGTTTATGGAGCACATCCAGACACATATTTTATAGCATGCCATTCTTGATTCGCTCGTTGCCTGACGAAATGAGATCCCCATCAAATTTTTCCCGCTCCAATTATTAAAAGAAAAAATTTTTCATGGTTGATTTCCCGTGGAGTTGAAAATTGCTTAGATGCTCTTTCCAGCATTTATGTAAACTAATTGTGTATTGTCTATATTGTAAGCGTTAAAAGTTAGCTTCATTTTTTTCTGCTTTTCTAAATAGGTAAATTTAATAGTCCCTGCTGAGTTAGTTCTCCGTGTGTTACACTTGTAAAAGAAGAATATAACTGCAATGTTATTCATAAGTAACTCCCCCTAGCCGCACAGGGCCTGCCCTATGGCTTAGGGGTATATTCCATTGAAGTCAACAACCTCTAATAATTTGTATTTTAACTGTACTGTTAGCTGTATTTTTTGTACTATTTATTTACTTTTTGCTTTGCTTCGGAATAAATTCACTATTCACTTCATTATCTATGCGCTCAATTGTTTGTTGCTTGTGAAGACAAATTTGGATGTTTTTTTCCGAAGGCTCGTCTAATCACAATCATTTCACCAGATCCCACAAAAACCTCCGTCCCCCGCAAGTTACACTAAATTCTTCAATGATTTCGAATCCCTACCAAATGGGATGCCGTATGTTCAATCTGCTTAACGAGGAGACTAAAGAGCTTTCTTTCAAACTTTTCAAGCGCACTATACAACGTGAACTCATAAAGCAAGAACTGTCCCACACTACCTAGCAATTTTTTCAAAATGAAATGTGCCATTTTTAATTAATAGATAGTCAATTTTTCAAGCAAACAAAAATCAAGCAATATATATTTATTTTTTTGACTAGTGGGACGTTATACTCCACTTATTCACTGTTAAATAGTTTTTATCTTGTAGCCATTGTTAATTTTATGTCAGCAACCGAGGAATTTTATAAAAGTACTCGAGTTAGCTTTTTAAATATTTATACTGACTATGATAACTTGTTCTGTTGTATGTTTTTATTTTTCTAGATTTACTTAAATAAGTTGTATGAGTTATCGTTTTTAATAGGTTGGGGGCTCTCGATTGGCTCGGGGGCGGTCTCGCCTGGTGATTTTCGGTGGCGCGATTTATGAATCGTAGCAAGGAGGCCGCCATGGTGAGTCTGGGCTCTGTCGGGAAGCCCCGGCCGAGCCACCTTTTAGGCATACACTCCTTTATTTCATTTTATTATTATTGTTTTAATTAATCTTTCTTTTCTCTCTCTCCTTTATTGGCTACATTAATGTTAATTTACTTTATACAACAATATTACATTGACAATTGTCCTGCATTACAGCATGTTTTGACAAAATATACGATTCTCATTCTGATCTCAGTTCTGGAGATATTGCTTCTCTCATGTTCGTGGTGATTTTCTGTATGAAGGGGGTAACCATTTCGAGTAACTCGCTGAACGCAGCTGCGTCCATTCGAAGGTAGTTTCTGTAGTCTGCTGCTGAGGTAAGCCTGAGCTCTGTGGCAAAGCGGTCATGATCAAATTTGTTCCTCTTCAGAAGCCAACTCTTCACCCGCATGTTTGGCTGTCTTATTTTTTCAGCACGTTTTTCTGTCCCCAGTGCAAATATCGTCCGTGTCTTGACATTCTCACAGGATGTTGAAACACTGCACAACAACAAGCATTTGCACAAACACCGAATTTGCGCAAATTGTTTGACCATGGATGGGGGCCTTAAGACATATCATCCACTTCTCAGTGTGTGGCGCAAATAGGTACCCAATTTCTCTTACCTTCTGATTATTCTTCTCTTTGTATTTCTCTCCAATATGGCAGATACTTACCTACATGCACAAAGTTCCCTTATATGCCGTTAAATATAGTACGTTCGAAAACCTACACTATAAGCCTCAGAAAATGGGTCAAACAAGAAAATGTACTAACTTCAAGGGAGCAATGAAGATAATCTCTGCATTTTGGATGTAAGCTGTACTATGACGCGTTACAAGGGTCATCGCATTATGTTACGGCTCAAAATTGTCTTCATGTAAAGTGTCCACTAGTGATGGATTGTTCTATACTGCTGCGTTACTTTTAATTCTTACTCGTTGGTAATTTTGAGCGTCTCCCGTTATAACGGAATCTAGGCGATCATGATTATTAGGTACCTCCTCGAAAAATATCGAGAAAAATCTGGCACCTTACTACGGGACCCCTGTACGTGATTCTTACTCAAAAACAGCAGAGCTTTTTTCGTCAAGACTTATTAGGATGTTGGGGGTATTTTATTGTGAGATAACTACATGATTGGACCAACATTAAGTAGTTATTGTTAAGCCCACCAAGAAGGTAAAAGGGCAGGACTTTGAAAAATCGATTTTTTTTCTACAACTTTCCATGAATAAAAACGTGCATCGATTTTGTCCTACTTTAATTGGACGAATTAGATCGGAATGATTTAGATGTTACCTAAAAGGTCAATAACAAATTACGAGAGGGAATGTTTACCTCAAAAAACGGAATTGATCCAAATCAAAAAAGGGTTAACGGTTTATAATAGCCCTATGAAAATTGAGTTTGAGACGGGTACACGACAGGAAGACGGTGATTTTTTCGTGGCACAAAATGACGATATTCGTTTACCGGAGGCACCTCTGTAAATGGTTTCAACACAGAAATCACGCGCTCAAACTTATTGAGTGTTCTTTTTTAACTTCAAAAAAACGTCTTCTTTTTTGAAGCGTTAGTTCCACCGTTTATGATATTAGTGCCGGAATATCAACATAATTTCCATCGTTTTGATTAAAGGTGGTGGCTGGGATCGGGTACAATCCTTTGATTAGAGGGGGCATCTCTGGGAGCGGTGGCCTCAGGTGTAATCTGAGGTCGTAAATTCTTCGGTAATCTGTTTCTTCCCTCCGTCCAGTTTATGCTTTTCAGAGACCTACCGGCTTTGCTGGCAGGGTTGCCAGACTCGAAGAAGCAAAATACTACAGAAATTCTGTAGATTTTTCCATTCAAAAATTCTGTATAATATCGTCGATTTTATTCAAAAACCGTAGAATATTGTTGATGCTTCTATTCATAAACACCTTAGCACAGAATATCATGATGCCAATCCTTAATCTTGCGAATTACAACTTGAGTGAGTAAGTACTTGAAAGGAATGGTAGATTTTTGTTACGACAATAATCTATATGAACTCGCTCATCAAGAATACCAACTACCTAAATACCTACTTATCCATGAAGGGTTCAAAATACCGTAGATCTACTGGAAATACTGTAGATCTGGCAACCCTGTTTGTTGCTGGTACTGGAAGTCGTGATATTGTTGGTTTTATCGATTTGAATCAACATGAATGTGAAGTTTTAGAGAAACTGCTGTACTCAACTCATACTTCAACATTAGCAAATATCCTTAAGAAACTACCCATTAAACTACAATAAAGGCATCTAGATATTCGAACTAATGTTTTTATTATGTCTACATGCCATCAGTAACACTTTCTCCTTCTAGACAATAAATTCTGGTAGCATTATATGTAGGTACCAAGACTAAGAAAGTCTGATTTCGGTATTCTGTCTTCATTCTTGAAATGTACCCTAAGGCATCCAACTAAATTGTGCGGAAATACGCATAGTTTCGGGTACTCTATCGGTATAAAATATAAATGAAAGTGTAGAACTTCGCGTGTACTTTGGTGTAGTTACACATTTTTGGTTGAATAGGGAACCAATTATCCCGACTATGATTTATACTCGTACATACAGACATGGTTATGGTTCGTACAGCTCATCGTCATTGTGGCCTTGTAGGTGAACCGAGGAGGCCCTATAAAGCAAATCCGACCTCACGTTGAAAAGGAAAGAAATTAATGTCTGAGCCTTTTTTTTTTTTTTTTTTCAAAATCGAGGTGCCTGATCAGCTGGGACAAAAATAAATTTTTTGGATCGGTTCGTCAATGAGTTAAAAATGAAATGAAATGATATCTGATAGGCTCTTTCAAAAATGGAGGGAACATTTGCGAAGCCAAAAGCCAAAAGATTTTGGACAAGATTCTTTTAATCAGATCTACACTGTGCAATCATAAATATCAGAAATCCATCGTTTCTGGTATTATAGACCACTTTCGACTATTCTTAGCAAATCTACACTTAAGTGATTTTGATAAAATTTTCTAAAATTTTCTCTTCAAATGGTTGACTCATTTGATTAACGTTAGACATTATTGATCATTTACTTTTTCCTAGGATTGAGTAATATTCTTCTGGGCAAAGGGAATCATGTTGTATACATTGGGAAAATCTATGAAGACCACCGTTAAAAGGTTAATGTAACATTAGCGAGGGTTATTCATCCGTGACGTTTTTATATAATGTACAAAAGGACATACAATTCCTCTCAGCTGCATGAAAAAGATCATGAATAAGGGAAAGAGAATGGTCACCTTATCTCCAGAATCAACGCATTCTTGTGTTGTAAGGTGCAGGGGTTGGCACACGATCGGAGTACTACATTCTACCACACTTGAGGTTCAAAATAAGGTAAGCACCTTATAAGAGTAATTTAAGGCAAATATTTTCTGCTGTATGTGTTTGCTTCGTGTGCGGAGAGCCAGGTTGGTGGGTTTTTACTAAGAGATAAGATGTTGGTACGTGGCACGAACGCCTTCAAGTGGCTGGACGTGCCATCACGTTCTGCACAACTGCGCGGAGAAAGACATTCGTGCGCCCATCAGGCGAAAATCTTACATGCACCCAGGTATTCGTCCTACTTTAGTAGGCATGTAATGAGTGGAATTAATCATAAAAACTTGAAAACAAGTCTCCACTTACGGAATGTAAAACCGCATTTAACTTGCCTCCTAAGGAACTTTCCCAACGTTACTTATTTATTTAATGAAATTACGGGCAAGCCCAATTACTGATTATACAGAATATATATAATACAAATAGAAACAATAACATAACACAGTTGTCTTCCAGAGCACAGTACTAATCACAAGGAGCAAATCGTAGGAAAAAATAATAATTAAAGGGAGCTAAATATATGATTTCTGAAACGGGACAGCGGACTCGTGAAGAAATCCAAGTCGGAATAGTTTTCTAACAATAAGTTGATATTGCGGGGGATTCTAGAAAGCGGCCTATGGTATAGATAGTTGGTAGAATTGAATGTAGTTTTAAATAGTGTGGCTGAACGGGAATAAAATTGGGGGACTGAAAAGTTGATTTGTGCAAGGAGTGATGGGCAATCAATAGGCCCATTTATTAGCTTATACAGGAGAGAGACGTCCAACCATTTTCTTCGGTCCTCGAGCGATTGCAGATTGCAGGTCTCCAGTAGTGCATCGTAGTTAACCTCACCGGAAGGTATGTGCATTTTATGGGAACTAGGAAACTCATCAACAGGAAACTCCTAAAAAAATCTTAGAACCCCATTTTTGATCAGTTTTCCACGTGGGGTGGAAACTCGTCAAATCTTCATGAACGAGCGACTCATCAAAAAATGGAATCCAATAAATTTATCCGTTTAATTCAGTTATGAATCAGTATAAATTTTTTCGACTCGAATCCAGCACTGTCGAGACACTCCTCAAAAACTACCTTGAAGGAAACTCATCGAAAAGGAGCTGACGGGAAACTCGTCAAAAATGGTGGTAGTAGTAGATGGATATTGGTCTACTTTGGGTGAACTACCTGCCATTGTTACAGCTCATCGCCACCATGAATAACTACCTGGCCAAAAACCTTATAACCGTTGGGTCTGGTACATGAAGTCTTCCGAAGGTTGGGTTTGATGACTTTCCTTTCGATGAGTTTCCCCGTAGGAGCGTTTGACTAGTTTCCACAGGGGACAGGAAAGTCATCAAAAATAATCGTCAACTACTTTTCATCTTCCAAATTTATATCCGATTTCTATTTGAAATTCTTTTTGACGACTTTCCCTTCCATTCAATTTTGACCAGTGTCCCACCCAAAGGGGAAACTCCTCAAAAATCCTCGACCTCACGTTTTTGATGAGTTTCCGTTTGATGAGTTTCAGTTTGATGATTTTCTGTATCCGTTCCAACTGGGCTATTTGAATTTTATAGTGCGGAGACCACACTACTGACGCGTACACGAGGGATTTGTACAGAAGTACAATGGCAGAAACATTGGTGAAGTCTCTCGTGTGTCTTTTCAGGAAACCAAGAGATCTCATTGCCCTGCTTGCGATCATGTCAATATGGTCACAGAAGGTAAGACCCGGATCAAGTAGAACTCCGAGGTCCCGGACTACACTCACTCGTGCGGCAAAGATCTTAGAGATCTTAGAGAGATTTAATTATCGAGATGATAATTAAAGTTTATTGTGGATGTGTTATGAGTAGGGCTCGGATCAACATGCGAAAATTGAGGCCAAACATGCACTGAAAATGCTGAAACATGCAAAAACATGTATTTTTAAAATAATTCAAAGAAGACTTACTTTTTTGCCATGAATGCTTGTGAAACCCCCTTTAGACGAATATGTACGTAAAATGTTAAGAGCCCCTATTTGAACGAAAAAAAAAAAAAAAACCTTGAAAAAGTAGTTGATGAAATTTATTGATAAGTGAATGAATTTAAAAAATTGAAATTTTATGTATCATGCGTAGTTATATAAATAAATTTGCCATAATCTATTGCTGTTTATCAAGCAAAGGGATGGGTTGTATGAGAAGAACAGTGTTTCACAAATTAGCATAGGTACTAGTTTTAGGTTTTATTGTCAAATTATACAAAAATTAATAACGTGCTGAAAGATTTTTAAAAAATGTTCGCATCATATTTACAGGTGCATTATTCTTCTGGCTCACTCCGATCAACTTGCTGATTGAAATTACAATTTATAACTAATACCTTCTCTAGGTTGCCAACCTTGAAACTACGCCTGTTCTCACTTAAAAATGTCTTTAGTGTAGAAAATGACCTTTCCATATCACAGGAGACAATGGGTAGGAATCGGTAATTTGCAACCTCTTCAGCCGAAACATTCTCCGTCAATTCGCATTCCAGACAGCCTGGTTTCCTGCATTCTTTTGCATTTGAATCTTGAGTGAGACCAATCACCCCATTTCGGTTTGAAAAATTCTATAGAAAACAAACTTCCACTAGTTTCAGTTAGTTATTAAAAAAAAAAAGTTTGGTTTGTACCTAAAAATTTGCTAAAAAATCCATTTTTTGTCAATTTTTTTAAATTGCTGGGAAAAACATGAAACATGCGCAAAATGCACAAATCTGGAAAAAAAACTCAAAAAATGCACAATAAATTTCGTTTTTTTGCATTGCAAATGGTCTGAATACACTCAAAACGAACTTCTATGAAGGTTTGGGGCTTCAGAAAAAAACATGCAAAACATGCAAAATCCGAGCCTTAGTTATGAGACTACAGAGCATTTACCAACATTCAAGGTTATTCTGTGTGCACCACTCCCAGACTTGATCCATGGTCTCCTGAAATGACAGACAATCATCTTGTGTCTCAATATAGGAAAAAAACTACCTAGTCTTCACTTTGACTTGGTTTCTGAATAACATTGAATTACCTTAAAACTGTAGGTAAACAGCGTGATGCTCTAAGTAATTCAAATGGAATATCATTGATTAATGAATTCATAATACTAGTAAATGGTTTATTGACTTGTTGATTATTAATCAGCCCGTTAAATCTAACAATGAACTAGCTACTTTTTGAGCATGGGGGTTGGTCGGTGCTGATATCAGCCTTGAGCTTTTCATATTTGAGACCCATTGATAGTGATCGGCTAGATCCTTACATTGTGAACTTTGGGGACCAATCAGCTGATAGGTATTCTACGTTATCATGGGGTCGGGAGTTCAAAAGGCTTTTTTTAAGGATAGGTGTTTCGGACGAGGGTCAAAGTCACACGAGGAACGCGAAAAGTTCGTCCGTCCGTCCATCGGTCTCTCATTGAGAGTCCGTCCGTCAGATTGGGCAGAATCGCCCTGGGCCGTGATTAGTCGTTTGACCCTTGTGTAAAAATCGAAAGTTTCGTGTGGAGAAAAAAAAGAAGTGAAATAAGGAAGGCTAACAACAATTCAGCCGTACATCTCACGAGCTTTCTGTCGTGGAATTGAATGACGTTGCTCAGAAGAGAGGGACGAATAAAATATTCCCACGTGATACTTATACGCTAGTGTTGCCATATCCCAGCTCAGAGATCCCTGGACGTGTATACATAAAAGTTCCAGTTATGTAGCATGATTGTATCAGCGAATTTTTGTATATTTTCGTACTGCTAGGAAATTTAAGCTTTATGAGCGCGAAAAAATTTTCAACTATTAATTTTATGGTATTTATGGAGAACTATCCTGGAACCCAACTACCTCCCGAGTTTGAACCAAATCAATGCAATAGATCACGAAAAATCGACTATATAAGTATTTTCCACATGTGCACAGGCTACTATTGATCCGATTGCAATGAAATTTATAGGATATAATTCGGAAGCTCTCACAACCTCTGAGAACGTCATTGAAATCGGTTTGTTAGTCTGATATTTTCGCCAGTGTCAACTAATTTCAGTTTTACGCATTTGCAATTGTGGTTCTCAACCAATCTTTATATATAATTCCGAACGGTCTTTGAAATTGTGAAGAACTTCTTGGTCCGATTTTAGTGTTAGACTGCTCATTCGAATCAGCACGGCCCCAAGTTTGTTGCAAAAGTGTTGCCGTTCGTCTCTATACCCGCCTTGATCGTGTTCTGGGCGGTCCTTATCAACGAGAGTTGTTTATTAGGCTGTGGCGGTAACAACAGTTGCCATCAATTCACAGTAAGTAAGAAACGTAGTGTAGTTACTAACATCTAGGAGAGTTATTTCTGAACAAAGAAATTTAAACTGAAGAACTTAGCGGACTTTATATATTATTCCGAACAGTCTTTATATATAATTCCGAATCGCATATATAAGATTCCAAATCAGCACAGCCCCATATGTCGGTAAGTAAGAAACGTAGTGATGGGGTCTTTTCTGATCAGCCGAGTGAGCTAAATTCTTTCCTGTGCACTGTAGGAAGTTGAAATTTGATAACTCTCTGGGGTCTTTTCTGTCCAGCTGAGTGAGCTAAATTCTTTCCTGTTCACTGTAGGAAGTTGAAATTTGATAGGTAGACTCTCTGGGACATTAACAGTCGAGTGAAGTGATGGGGTCTTTTCTGATCAGCTGAGTGAGCTATATCCTTTCCTGTTCACTGTAGGAAGTTTACAATTGCATTCACATAGCCGTCCTGCAACCGGTAAAGTACATACTCCCAGTGAGTGGTGTAGGAAGTTTAAATTTGATAGGGAGACTCTCTGTTTATTAGGCTGTGGCAGTAACAACAGTTGCCACGGTAAGCAAGAAACTTAGTGTAGTTACTAACATCTAGGAGAGTTAATGCTGAACGATCTTTGAAATTGTGAAGAACTTCGCGGACCGATTTCAGTGTTAGACGGCCCCAAGTGTCGCAGTTCGTCTCTGTGCTTATCTTGATCGTGTTCTAGATTAGGGCTTTCCAAGCCCTAACAGGCCTCTAGTCGAGATATAATCCATAAAGCACTTTCCTGGAACATATACCCAAACGAGTTTGACCGCGATCGGACCAATGGATGATGAAATTTCAAAGTAATGAAAATTCACATTTGCGCATGCGCATCCACTACAATTTATCCAATGGCAATGAAATGTATAGGGGGCTGTTTATGAGAGAATCCTAAACATTTCACCAAAATCGGACTAGAACTTAATATAGTTTTGGGCGTGACACGATTCGTCCCAGACACACCACCTATGCGGAAACGGAACCGAAATTTATCAGCAAGCACTGAAACGCAAAAGTTCCAGTCATGCAGCATGATCGTATGAGCGAATTTTTGTAAATTATCGTATTTAATAATGTTAAATTGTTATGAAATTTGATCTTTTTTTCGTGCAAGGAAATCGTTAACTATTAATGGCTAAAAATATTCTAAATAATAATCTGCTATTTAAAAAGCGGTTTTGGATTTTTAGCTTTTTTTGTTGCTATTTTTATCGATTTTTCTAGCAAATTTTAATGAAATGCAAGTGCACTATTAAACATTGTTTTTTTCATAAATTTTGAATGTTCTGGTTTATAGTTAGTAAACTCTATTTGAGCAATATTCTGCAAAAAATATAATTGCAACGATTTTTAACCGTTTTTAGCCATTTTTAGTGATTTTTTGAGTAAAATTTTTGAAATTTGACCAATTTAATGTGCTCAAAAATTGTTGGCCAACGAACCCATCCTTTAGTTATGAAAGCTTGATTTTTCGGCGCAGGAACGGGATTTTTATCTTAAACTCAAGGAGAGTTATCGTCTGGAATGACACAGATATATATATACATAAATACATATATTCATATGAAAAAACCAGGAATCGTTTCAGAATGCCTCAAAACGGATTTCAATGGAGAACTTTTTCAAAAATGTTCATTTTAAAACTTTCCGAGCCATTGCAATAGCTTCATTTTGTACGAAAATTCGCTAAAATCAATTGGAAATTTTGGTATTGGGGGACAAACGTTTTTGAATTCACGCACAAACACAAAGCTTTCCTGCCTTCGGCAGTAAGGAAGCAAAATATTATTTTCACATTAAACTGATTCGGGGTAATGTAGTGTTACACAGTCCATGACTCGCCATAACCATACTGTTCAGTAGACCGGCGAATATTGCGCCATTTGTCGACTCCACTCATTCTTGCGTGTTTGTGATAACAGGTCGATTCGACGCGTAGGCAAAAAGACTTGAGGGCGCAGTTTGAAATGTACCTTGTGAAACGGGACAACTCAGGTGAGCTGGTCGTTTTAGACCGAGAAATCGGAATTTTTCCGCCTCCTCAGTCCGTGAAAATTGGCTGACTGTATATGCAAGATCCGTTCATGGCAATTCGATTTGTATATGATCCGTATTATTGGGTAATTACATACCAACTCCGCCGGGGAGTGGTGTAATCAAGCAATCAGGATAGGTTGTTCACAATTACATTATGTACAAAAGGTAAGACGAGTTGGGTATGGCACTAAGGTTCTTCATATCCGTATATCGCAACATGAACGTATGATTCAACGGGGCCAATGACAATTTCATCTACTAAAAACGAAAGCAGTAATGCTTGTTACAAAGATTTGATATTAGGGTTTTTGCAACGCTGAGTCGTAGTCGAGTGGGAGGAAGGAACTACGAACAGAAATGGAGCATTGCGCATGCGCGAAAAATGCTAACGGTTGGCGGTCTATTCCTTGTACGAATAGAAAAATCCTATTTGGATCTCAAGGGTAACCGAATACGCATGTAACCTTCCATGCTATAACCATAAGGATAACCTATAATGCTATAATCAATTTTTTTAGTTCCTATTTCAAGGTGGCAAGACATGCGCATTGTAATACTCGTGATTTTCAAAGAAGGTCCTTGGTTTGTAGGATTCATCCTAACTTAAATTGTGCTGACACATTTTAATGGATTCTAAAACTTCACGATCCATCATCAGTCCGATTTCGTTCGAGGTCATTTGGGTACAAGTCTCAGGATGTAGTCCTACTAATTTTGTTGAAATAGGTAACCATTGCTCCTGCCAAAAATGAAATTGGTTGTTATAGACGAAGCTCCGATACTGATAGATCGATTTTGATGAAATGGGTAGGGATTGTGCCACATTACAGAGAAAATAGACACTGACTGAAACGGCTGTCTTGTCAACGGCCCTTTGTCGTGTATTAGCAGGTATTCACATCTTCAGTAATGAAACGTAATTGGCCAAGGGAAAAAAAGTTGTAAAATATCGTACATAATGATGTTGGTAATGGGTACAAGTAGGTGGTACCCATTCTCCTAATCCAAGGCGAATTTCGATGTTGCAACTACCTACCCTTCCAAGTTCCCTTACTTCTTCTACCACATGTATTTCTAGTGAAAAAGTTAAACCACAGATAATGTTATATTTGATATTCTTCCATTATGAAAGAATTCATTACACGTTGGGTAATCTATGACTCGGGCTTGATTATGAAGACTTGGAGTAGTGTAGTCACGTTAGTGTGACTTTTGAATCGTTTCATTCAATCGTACGATTCCCTATTCGTACAGTACGACTCAGTGGTTAGCTTCTGGTTTGCTTGCGCTAGAAAATCCTGTTTTCGTTCAACGACTTAGCTGAATGATGGAAAACTGCAGAAACTCCCTATTCTAGCATGTGCTGCAGCTACTGATATGATCGAGAAGAAACTCATAAGGGGTGATCAAATGAAAATGAAGAGTTAAACTCATCCTAGGGAGAGAAATTGTAAATTGAAAATGTTCTTGGCAGCCTAAATTGGATGGTGTACCAATCTTCCAAGGATTAGAACATCAAGTAGGATGTAAGAACATAAACAACTTAAACCAAAGGGAATCGAAGTGGCAGGTTCAGAGGTGTAGAAGTATTTTATTGCTACCCCATAAAAACTAACGACCGGGCGACTGGTAAGAGAAGGAAATTATACCCGCAATAAAGTATCCTTCGATCGTCTGGAATTGATATCATTGTAACGGCTTCATTTCAAAGAGAACCTTGTGAGCAAGCGATGTGCACGCTTGGGTTATATACGACTTCATCACCTCGCAACCTTCCCACGGGGATAGGTCCGGGGTACCACTGGTTAACGGTTTACCTTTAACGGGGCAGTTAACGTTGAAATTTGATCTACACAGATAGTTCTGGGTGTTGGAAAAAGACAAAAAATGTTAGGGGATCCAACCATTATAAACCTTTTGTCCCCATAACTTAGGGAGGAAGAAAAAATAAGCCGTGGAAATCAACATAAATAAAGACCCCGGTTCAGGTAGAGATGCGGTACTGAGTACAAGGTAGGTAGCTTGGGGGAGGCCTACCTAATCTTTATCTTGCTATCATAAATAGGCTTTTTTGTATGTAGCAACCCAACACCGAGTCTTTGTCTGTTTGAACGTAAGTCATAGTTTTTAACAGAACCGTGTTGGTCTGTCTCCTCGTCAGCCGTAAACTAGTATTTCTGTCTGAGATTAGGAATATCTGCTCACCGCGTCAGTCCCGAAGATGTAGTCACGGAGCAGGATGAATATAACGGGATAAAGTAGGAATGGGGTGCTTGTAAGTTGAAATAGTTCAAAATCAATGAATAGGCTATTATTAATGGAGCGAGCTCACGTTAGTACTAAATATCTGTTATGGGAAATTACGTTCCATCAAAAAACAAAACAAAACTCCTGCCAAGTTGGGTGTGGCACATAGCTTCCTCGTTTACCTATCATGAATGTACAGATCATTGAAAGGCGGAAAAGAGTAAATCAAGAAGTAGCGTGAAATGACATAATTGGTCAATTAAGAAACAAAAAACAACCCCCCACCCTCCCCCTGAAAATTTTTTGAGTTACGTTTCAAGATGCGTAGAATCCTAAAATCGAATTTAAAATCAAGCATTTTAATGTCAAAATGATACTCAATGACATTTACGTTTGTGCAAGCGCAGAATGAACTGGTGAGTTGAAAACAATGAAACAGGTAAGGGACCATATATAACCTAAACCGCGCATCCGTTGGCAATTTCATCAAAATCGGATGAAAACTGTGGCAATTAAGGTCATTACAAGTATTTCACATTGGCGCATGCGCAGTAGCTATTAATGATACAATCATGTTGAAATTGATATGGACTGATCAAATCGTCATCACCCAACTATTATCCAAATTTGAGCGAGATCAGACGACTAGGGCGTAAAAAAATGGAGCATACTTGAATTTACGTTTGCGTATGCGAAGAGTGAGGTATTGAGTCAAATTCTCTGAAAATTTCATCCAAATCAGCTGAAAATAAAGCTGAAAATAAACTGTGAAAACAAGCTTGTTACAAGGATTTGCGGACACACGACACACACACACACACACACACACACACACACACACACAGAAACGGAACCAAAATTGTTCAGAATGGTCTAAAACGTGAAATGGGAGTGGAAATTTTCATTTTGAAGACCAAAATTTTTTTCTCCCGAAAGTGAAAACAATGCTTCCGTTACCTTTAGGTAGACTCGGAAGCAAAACCGTGTAGCTCACACTGGAGAACTAATGGATTTGGAAATATTGTGGTTTCCTTTTGAAAAATAATAATTTAACAATATAATTATGCTTTACGAAGTTGTTAGCTGACCCTTTGAGCTGGCGTCAAACCCCCTGAAAAGTGACAGTAACCCCCCTGACAAGTCGCACGAGTTTTCATTTTGACGTAAGCATTCGTTAATTTATTTCCACATTCCACTCACGAATCGAGCCATCGTCAAAGCCAGTAAAAAGTATAAAAATATGGAATCAGCCACATAAGTTAAGCCATAAGAGGAAGTTGGTATAGGTAAGTATAAAATGTGCAGTTCCTAATCAGTGGTCCTTATTCTGTTGCTTTTTTGTTTTCTTGCCTGTTTTAGGAGACCCACTCTTATTACTTATTCCATCTTCGTCATTCCTTAACTGCGGTATCTCTCCCTTAGAGCCAGAAGAGTGTCGTCCGATTTCTGTTGTTTCCGGAGTGGTTTATTCACGCTTATTCACGCCTTTAAGTTTTTCAGCCTGGTGTTTTCTTGAGGACGTCCACAACTACATGGACAGGTGCGTGGGGCGAATGAAACCGATCTTTAAGATGCTGGTGGAACGACGCTGCGCCATATGTTATTTTTGGTTTCCATGGTTTCGCTGGTCAGCCCTAACTGTGGAAGAAATCGACTACAAGGTCCGATGTTAGTTGCCGCTAAGTACTCGAAAAAATCTCCGATTTTATCGTTTGCTGGAGCAGAGGTGATGATTTCCAAGAATGCCTCTTCGACTTCATAGGGTGTAATGTAGGGCAGGGCCAAAAATGTTTTTAGGAATTTCGAAATGTCATTGCCAGACTCCTCCATGGGCCCCAATGTAGACAAAAACATTAAGAACGATGCACCGGGCTTCTTTGTTGGTTGTAGTTATTTGAAGCATAACCTGTATAGGAATGTGATGGCTCCGTGATATCAAGCGATCGACTGAATCGAACATGAACCTAGGACTATGTCGTGACGCTGAATCCAGAGATGAGGCTGTTAGGTGATAGTCTAGCTCTCAAGCCACACAATGCCTGAGAATTTCATCAAAATTGGATGTAAAATATAGAGGTTTCGTTTAAATGATTTAGCGTTTGTGCGTGAGTGATAGCTTCAGTTGATCCGGCAGTGATGAGGCTGATAGGTCTTGCTCTGAAGCCGCACAATCTCTGACAATTTCATTAAAATTAAAAGAAAAAAAGTTCCAGTCATGCAGCATGATCGTATGAGCGAATTTTCGTAGGTTATCGTAACATTATATTATATTACTGTTTTGAAATTTGTGCATTCCGAGTACAAAGAAATTGTTAACCACCAATTTTATGGCAAATAAACTCGTTCCAAATCATATTCTACGAATAAAAACAGATTTTGTATGTTTAGCAATTTTTCAGTTTTTCAATCGATTTTTGAGCAAATATTGAAGAAATTCAAGTACATTTTTCACCATAATTTTGTGAATACATTTGAATGTTTTAGTTCATCGTCAATAAACTTCTTTCGACTACGATTCTGATAAAAATATAAATTTAACAGTTTTTAGACGTTTTAAGTCATTTTTAGTGATTTTTTGAGC